>JAKSZT010053809.1:248160-270491 GCA_026826555.1 Tolypeutes matacus
TCTTTTTTTTTTTTTTTTTTTTTTTTGGAAATTTATTTTTATTTTTTTTATATATATATACATATATTTTAAGAGGTGCTTAGATTACCCAAAATATTACACGGAACCCACTGGGATTCCCATGCTGCCCACCTCCCACACCTCCCACCACATCCAACACAAACATCTCCCATAGTGTGGCCCACCAACCTCAATGAACTTACACATCCTGGAGCCTTGCCACCAACCATAGACCACAGTTCACACTGTAGACCACACTCTCTCCCACTCAGTTCTGAGTGGTGTGTGCTGATTTAAAATGGCCTACATCCATTGCCACAACAGTACTCAGGACAACCTCCAACTCCCAAAGAAGCCCCTGTATTTCAACTGCTCATCCCCTCCCTACCCAAAAACTGTCAAGTGGCCACTGGCTCCACCTCATTGTTATAATTTCTTGCATTGCAAGAATCACCATATGTGAGCAAGAGAATACCATCAAGTCCACTCTAGTCCATAGTTCTTCCCCCAATCCAGAGGCGACTGGGATGGTGATGTCCACTCCAACTCCAAGTGAGAGAGGGCTTATATCCCATGGATATGGTGGGTGGGATGATCCTGCCTGCAGATGCAGGCCCTCTCCATTCCCTGGGATGGCCATTTCCCATCGTTGTCTCCTCACCAGGTGACTTGGATGAGTCCATTGAGCTGTAGGGTAGGAGTTGCAGCTCCACCTAGATTTCATGCACACCTGGCACATAGGTAGGCGGGAGGCTCCAGTCTCTGGAAGTATACCTAAGAAACTCCAGCATCACATGTAGGTTTGAATAGAAGGGACTGGTGAACCATGTGCAGGGAGGACTTATTTGAGTCTAATTCTGTCACTCTCAGGAGCACAGATTCCAAAATAGAACCCACTGATAAGGCATCAGTCTCTGGGGCTATCCCCCCTTATATAGGACCAGGGTGTCTCCAGAGCTCTCAGGAACCCCACTGAGTGGGGTGATAGACACTTAGATGTTCTATGAGCTCCTACTAAGGTGTGCGTAAGAGTTACCTCTGGGATGACCTCCCGACTCTCTTTGAAGTCTCTTAGCCACTTGAACTCATTTGTCTTTACCATTTCCCCCTTTTATTCAAGGTCTTTTTCCAGTTGTGTTGCCAGTTGGCACTTGGGAAAAGTTTTCAATTAGCAATAATCGTGCCTCGGATAAACCTCATTGGCTACGATACTGCCACTGCACAAAGCTATAATCTTTTTAAATATTATGGAAATCAAACCTTTATTGGATATGTGGTTTCTAAATGTTTTCTCCCATTAAGTGGGTTTCCTTTTCACCTTCTTGACAAATTCCTTTGAAGCACAAAAGTTTGAGGAGATCCCATTTATACATTTTTCCTTTAGTTGCTTGTGCTTTTGGTGTAAGGTATAAGAAACCCCACCTGCCACCAGGTCTTGAAGATGTTTTCCTATATTTTCTTCTAGGAGCTTTATGGTTCTAGCTCTATATTTAGGTCTTTGATCCATTTTGAGTTAATTTTTGTAAAAGGTGTGAGGTAGGGCTCCTCTTTCTTTCTTTTGGATACAGATATTCCATTCACCCAGCACCATTTGTTGAATGGTGTTCTGCCCCAGCTGTGTGGGTTTGACAGCCTTGTCAAAAATCACTTAACCATAGATGTGAGGGTCTGTTTCTGACCATCAATTTAGTTCTATTGGTCTATATGTCTATCTTTATGTAAGTACCATGTTGTTTTTTTTACCACTCTAGCTAGGTAATATGAATTAAAGTCTGGAAGTGAGAGTTCTCCAACATCTTTTTTTTTTTTTTTTTTTTTTTTTTTTAGTTTTTTAAGAGGTATCAGGGATCGAACACAGGATCTCATACATGGGAAGCAGGTGCTCAACCACTTGAGCTATGTCTGCTCCCTTCCAACTTCATTCTTCCTTTTTAAGATGTTTCTGGCTATTTGGGGCCTCATCCTTTCAAATAAATTTGATAATTGGATTTTACATTTCTTTAAAAATGGCTGTTGGAATTTTTATTGGGATTGCATTGAATTTGGATATCAATTTGTGTAGAATCATCATCCTAACTATATTTATTCTTCCCATCCATGAACATGGAATGTTCTTCCTCTTATTTAGGTCTTCTTTGATTTCTTTTAGCAATGTATTGTAATTTTCTGAATAAAAGTGCTTTACATACTTGGCTAAATTTATTTTTAAATATTTGATTCTTTTTGTCACTATTGTAAATTGAATTTTTTTTCCTGACTTCCTCCAAAGATTGCTCATTACTGGTGTAAAGAAGCACTACTGATTTTCCCATTAATCTTGTATCCTGCCACTCTGTTGAATTAGTTTATTAGCTCTAGTAGCTTTGTTGTAGTTTTTTTTTGGATTTTCTAGGTATAGGTTCATATCATCTGTGAATAGCACAAGTTTTACTTCTTCCTTTCCAATTTGGATGCTTTTTACTTCTTTTTCTTGCCTGATTGCTTTAGCTAGAACTTCTAGCATTATATTGAACAACAGTGGTGACAGTGGACTTCCTTGTCTTGTTCCCAATCTCAGTTAAAAAGCTTTCAGTCTTTCACCATTGAGTGCAATGCTTGCTGTGGGTTTTTCATATACGCCCTTTACCATGTTGAGAAAGTTTCTTTTGATTTCTCTCGTTTGGAGTGTTTCTTATCAAGAAAGGATTCTGCATCTTGTCAAATGCCTTTTCTGTATCAATCGAAATGATTATGTGATTTTTCTTTTTTATTTATCAATGTGGTGTATTACATTGGTTGATTTTCTTGTTTTGAACCATGCTTGCATGCCTGGTATAAAACCCACTTGATTGTGATGAACAATTCTTTTAATGTGTTGTAGCATTCAATTACCAAGTATTTTGTTGAGGATTTTTTTTTTGGTGCCGAAACCCGGGAGCGAATTGTTGAGGATTTTTGCATCTATATTCATTTGGGAAATAGGTCTGTAATTTTCTTTTTTTGTAATATCTTTATCTGGCTTTGGTATTAGGGTGATGTTGTCTTCATAGAATGAGTTTGGTAGCATTCTTTCCTGTTCAATTTTTTGGAAGCATTTGAGTAAGATTGGTATTAAATCTTCTTTGAATGCTTGATAGAATTCACTTGTGAAGCCATGTGGCCCTGGGCTTTTCATTTTGGGGAGTTGATTCATGACTGTTTCAATCTCCTTGCTTGTGATGGATTTGCTGAGGTCTTCTATTTTTTATAGGGTCAATGTAGGTTGTAAGTATGTTCTTAGGAATTTTTCCATTTCATCTATGTTGTCTCATTTGTTGGCCTACAGTTGTTTATAATATCCTCTTATGATCTATTTTACTTCTGTAGGGTCAGTGGTAATGTCCCCATTTTCATTTCTGATTTTATTTATTTACATCTCTCTCTTTTTCATTGTCAGTCTAGCTAAGTGTTTGTCAATTTTGTTGATCTTCTCAAAGAACCAACTTTTGGTTTTGTTAATTCTCTATTGCTTTTTTTTTTTTTCTTCTCAACTTCATTTATTTCTGCTGTACCCTTTATTATTTCATTCCTTCTCCTTGCTTTGGGCAGAGTTTGCTGTTCTTTTTATAGTTCCTCCAACTGTGTATATAGGTCATTGATTTTAGCTCTTTCTTCTTTTTTAATGTAAGCATTAAGGACTATAAATTTTCCTCTTGGTATGGCTTTTACTGCATCCCATAAGTTCTGATACGTTGTGTTCTTGTTTTCATTCATCTAGAGATATTTATTGATTTTTCTTGCAATTTTTTCTTTGACCCATTGATTATTTAATAGTATGTTATTTAATCTCCATATATTTGTGAATTTTTTCTTTTTCTGCCTGTTTTTATTTTAGCTTTATTCCATTGTGACCAGAGAAAGTTCTTTATATAATTTTTTTGAGCTACCAGTGGCCAGGGATTGAACCAGGACCTCATATGTGGGAAGTTGGTGCTCAACCACTGAGCCACATCAGCTTCCCTGAGTTGGTTTTTTTTCCTTGTTTTGCTTGTTTTTTTTTTTATTTGTTGTTGTTGTTTTCTTTCAGGAGGCACTGGGAACCATCCTGGGACCTCCCATATTGGAGGCACGTGCTCAACTGTTTAAGCCACATCTACTCCCTTGCTTTCATTCTTGAAAGCTAATCTTTTGTGATATAAGATTCTTTACTGGCAGTTTTTCTCTTGCAGTATCTTAAATAAACCTTGGAGGTAAAATAAGCACTTAATCTTATTGGGCATCCCTTACATGTAGTGAATCTCTTTTCTCTTGCTGCTCTCAGGATTCTCTCTTTATCTATAGCATGTGACATTCTGATTAGTATGTGTCTCAGAGTAGGCCTGTTCAGATTTATTTGCATCGGAGTAAATTGTCCTTCTTGGACAAGCATAAGGCTTTCAATAGGGTTGGGAAATTTTCTACCATTATTTCCTCAAGTATTCCTTCTGTCCCTTTTCCCTTCTTTTCTTCTTCTGGGACACCCATGACACGTATGTTTGCATGTCTCTTGCCATCAATTAGTTCCCCAAGACCCGGTTCAATTTATCCAACCTTTTGTTTATCTGTTCTTTTGTATGTTTGCTTTCAGTGGCCTTGTCTTCAAGCTCACTGATCTTTTCTTCTTCCTCTTCAAATCTGCTATTATATGCTTCCAGTGTATTTTTAATTTCATTCATTGTGTCTTTCAATCCCGTAACATCTGCTATTTTCTTATGTATGCCTTTGTATTCTTCTTTGTGCTCACCCAATGTCTTCATGATGTCCTTCATCTCTTTAGCCATCTCATCGAATTTGTTAAGGAGATTTGTTTGAACATCTAGGATTAGATGTCTCAACTCCTTTATGTCATCTGGAAGCTTAGTTTGTTTTTTTGACTGGCCATATCTTCCTGTTTCTTGGTATGGATTGTAATTTTTGTTGGAGCCTTGGCATATGATTTACTAGATGCATTTATTTTTGGACCTTTTCTCTTTAGTCTAGGGCTTTTATTTGATTTGCTCTGTGTTGCAACCCCTCTTTGCTACTTGGTTCAACTTAACTTAGAACTTTATAGTGGCTCATGTTTAGCCAATCTGAATTTTTTCAGCTCTTTCTCCTCTGTTTCATGGCCTTTCTCCCTTGTTGGTTGTGGAATAGGAGCCAATGATGTGGTTGGCACTGTGAGCAGTGGAAGCTGAAGTTGCCAGTGTTTCCCCAGGAATGATGAAGCTTCTCCTACCTTTATTCCCTGCCAGGGGTAGGGACAGAGCCGTAGACATGGACAGTAATCCAAGCCATGGAGGACAAGACTGTCTATAGTTGCCTAGAGAGATTGGTGAAGTTCCACGCCCTTTTCTGTCCTGCCTAGGGTAAGGATGAGGCCCAAAGTGTAGGAAGCATACTAAGCCATGTGAGTCAAAACTGACTGCAGTAGCCCATGTAGACTGATGAGGCACCAGCCACCCCCCTCCTCTTCCAGGGGTGGGGTTAGAGCCTCTGGTGTGCCCAGCAATGTGACTTCAGTTGTCCAGAGAGGGTGAGGGAGCACTGCCCCTTCTGCCCTGTCATGGGCAGAGATGTATCCACAAGTTTTCCCACTAATCTAGTCTGTGCAGGTCGTGAGCAACTGCAGTTGCTCACAGAGGCTGAGTGTGCACTATCTTTCCTCTTGCCCTTGCAGGGATGGATATAGAGCCAGAGATGTGTCCAACAATCTGGTTCATGCAGTCCAAAAGCACCTGCAGTTGCCCTGAGAGGTTGAGGGAGCACTGTTCCTTCTGACCTGTCAGGGGTGGAAAAGAATCCACAAAAGTGCCCAACACTCTACTCAGTGTGGACTGAAAGCACCTGAAGTTGCCTGGAGAGGTTGAGGAAACACAATACACTCTCCCATCCTATTGGGGGCAGAGATATATCCATAGATTTGCCCATCAGTCTAGTCTGTGAGGGCCAAAAGCACCTGCAGTTGCCCATAGAGGCTGGGGCAGGTCCCTCCAGCTTCCTTCCTGCCAGAGGTGGGCTGGAGCTTAGGCTAGGGCTGCAGTCTGACCTGGGTTGAAAGAAGCCAGCCCCTATTGTCACTGGGATTTTCAGTCAGCCTCTTTGATGGATTTTTATGGTCATGACACTGACAAGCCTAAAGGTAGGCTGAGTATCTCCCAAAGCCGAACTAACACAGCAGAGGGGAAGATATAATATCCAGAAAAGAAAATGAGGTAAATAAAAGCATAAGGGTCAGTGGTAGGAATATTTAAGTTAGGAGAAATATTCTGGCTCAAAGACAGGAGTTAGTTGGGGTCCTGTTTCATACTTTCATATTATTTCATTATTTTAAGCCATTTTACTTTTCCATAATGCTCACTACACTTTTTTTCTTGACATGGTGACCTCAAAGTGGGTATATTGAGGTTGATATTCTCCTAGATCTCTGAAAAGATACCAGATCTACAGAGATAAACAGCAAACAGCCATATGCAAAAAGGGGGAAATAAAATTAAGGTCATTGGAAGAAATAAAGAACTTACGAGACAGTTGCTGACTAAGGGACAGGAGTTAGGTGGTTCGTGGTTAGCCTGCTGCCCTTCTAACACAATTTAAAGTGTATTGTTTTTACCACTATATATATTAGAGTCAACTGTTTATAAGTGCAAATACAGTCTCCAAGTTACAAAAAAGAGACTCCAGTCTCTGGAGAGCATCAGCAAAGAAACTAATACAATAGACTTAAACAAACAAACAAAAAAATATCCACAAAGAAAGAGAGTGAAAGAAATGGAGAACAGGGGTGTGTGTGGCAAGAAATATTAGGAGATGGATTTTATAATAAAAGCATGAGTTGGCTGGCTCCTATCATAGCATTTTAAGTCATTTTATTTATTCTTAAATTATTCCTAGGCTTGACTACTTGAGCTGACCACTAAAAGAGCTACAAGTGGGAGTATTTGGCTGAGTTCTTCTGACACCTATGAAAAAACAGCATAATGCAACACAAAAGACCACTGTGTATCTGGAAGATTAAAGTGGAAAATGAATTGGGAAGGTCATCAGTAGAAATAAAGGAAGTTAGGATGGAATTGCTGAGTAATGGGCAGAGTTGAATGACTCCTGGTTCACCTAATTCCTTTCTGACATGGTTCAAAGCATGTTGTCCTTTTCATCATATATTGCTAGATTCTATGAGTGATATGTGTAAATGCATAAATACAGTCCATAGGTACAGAAAACTAAGACCAGATTCTTTGGACATCTTTAGCAAAGACATTATTGTAACAGAGCTTACTATCAAATATACAGAATAAGAGGGTAAAAAAAGGGAAATGAAGCAAAAAGCCCAGAATAGCTAACACAATATTGAAGAACAAAAATCTTAGAATGACACTACCTGTCAAAACTTACTATAAATCTACAATAATAGAGACAGTGTAGTATTAGTGAAAGAACAGCCAAATAGATAAATGGAACAGAGTAGAGAGCTCAGAAATAGACCCACACAAATATAGAAAACTGATCTTTGAAAAAGGAACAAAGGCAATACAATGGAGAAAGGATAGTCTTTTCAATAAATGATGCTGGAACAACTGGACATCCACATGCAAAAAAATGAATCTAGACACAGACCTTACACCTTTCACAAAACTAACTCAAAATGGATCATAAATGTGGCAGTTTGATATTGTTTATGAATTCCAAAAATAGATATTTGATTATGTTTGTGAACTGGTCTGTTCCTCTGGGCATATTAGATTGTATTGGATTCAGAGGTTTCACTTTTACTTGATTAAATAATGATTAAGGCTTTGATTGGGCCACATCAGTAGGAGAAAATGACATGGCAGAGGATTAGTTGGAGTTTTGTATGCTGGAACCCAGGGAAGTAAACACACAGGAGAAGAACACAGAGGAATAGAGACAGCTCCATAGACACGGCAGAGGTCCTGGGAAAAGAGAAAGCCTGCCAGTCTACAGCTGACCTTGTGGAGAGACCAGAGCAGCTGAACTCATAGAGGAACGAGCCCCAGGAGAGAGACAAGATTTATCCCAACCTACAGCTGATATTGGAAGAAGCTGGGACCATGGAGCCTTAAGAGGAAGAGGGAGGCTAAACCTTTGCAGACATTGGCAGCCATCTTGCTCCAACGTGTGGCAACAGACTTTGGTGAGGGAAGTAACTTACTCTTTATGGCCTGGTAACAGTAAGCTTCTACCCCAAATAAATATCCTTTATAAAAGCCAACAGATTTCTGGTATTTTGCATCAGCACCCCTTTGGCTGACTAATACATAGACCTAAATGTAAAATGCAAAATTAGGAAACATCTAGACAATAACATAGGAGAAAATATAGGTGACCTTAAGTTTGGCAATGAGTTTTTAGATAAAACACCGAAAGCATGATCCATGAAAGTCAAAATAAATAAGTTGGACTCAATTAAAATGGAAAAATTCTGCTCTGTGAAACACATTGCTAAGAGAATGAAAAACTAAGCTACTAGACTGGGAGAAAATATTTGCAAAACACATTTTCTGATAAAGGGCTTTTATCCAAAATATACAAAGAACACCTAGTGCTCAAAATTAAGAAGACAAGCAACCCAACTCCAAAATGGGCAAGAAATCTGAACAGACACCTCATCAAAGAATATATATGGATGGCAAATATGTATATGAAAAATGCTCAATACCATGTCCTTAGAGAACTGCAAATTAAAATAATGAGATCCCACTACACGCCTATTAGTATGTTTAAACTCCAAAATGGAGACAACACTAAATTTTGGCAGGGATTTGGAGCAACAGGAACTCTCATTCATTGCTGGTGGGAATACAAAATGGTACAGCCACTTTGGAAGATATTCTGACAATTTCTTACAAAGATAAACATAGGCTTATCATACAATCCGGCAATCATTCTCCTAGGTATTTATCTAAATGAATTGAAAACATATGTTCACACAAAAACCTGCACGTAATTATTTATAGCAGCTTTATTCATAATTTTCAAAAAGTGGAAGCAACCAAAATGTCCTTCATTCTTTGAATGGATAAACAAACTGCAGTACTTCCATACAGTGGAATATTATTCAGTGATAAAAAGAAATGAGCTATCAAGCTACAAAAACACATGGAGTAACCTTAAATTTATATTGCTAAGTGAAAGCAGTCAGTTTGAAACAGCTGCATACTCTATGACCCTAATTATATGACATTCCATAAAAGTCAAAACTATAAATACAGTAAAAAGATCAGTGGTTGCCAAGGATTTGGGGAGAGGTGGGGAGAAATGAATAGAGGGAATATAGGATATTTTTAGGGGAGTTTTTGGTAGGAAGAAGGAAGTTAACGAAGAAGCACTGTTAAGGGGCAGAAGTTGTCTGGCTTCTGACTCTGCTTTGCCTCCTATCACAACATTTTAAGGCATTTCACTTTTTCATAAACTTATTAGTTTTCACTTTTGAACTGACTATTTGTAGAGCTACAGGTAGAGATATTTGACTGAATTACAGTAAAATCTCTAAATAAAACAACTCAACAGAAATGAGCACCAGTTATCTAGAAGGAAAAAGTAGATATAAAAGTTGGAAGATTATTGATCAAAATAATCAAGTTGGGAGAGAAATGCTGGCTCTTGGGCTGGAGACGGCTGAATCCTGATTCACCTGCTTCCCTCCTAACAAGGTTTAAACAAGATTTCTTTTCCATCACGTATTTCCAGATTCTATGGGTGATCTGCAGAAAAGTAGTCTATTGGTAGAGAAAACTGAGATTAGAATCTCTGAACAACTTTAACAAATATACTAATGGAACAGAATTTACCACCAAATAACAGGATGCAAGAGGATAAGCAAAAAAGGAGCAGGTCTGGCCACAAGGGGAATACCAGGAGAAGAATTTTTTTTTTTTTTTTTTTACCAAAGCAGGAGGTGTCTGACTCCTGATTCACCTACTTCCTTTCTAATATAGTTTACAGCATGTTTTTTCCATAACATATTTCTATACTGTGTGATTGATCTGTGGAAATATAGTGCACAAGCAATAGAATAGTGAGATTAGATCTTTTGGACAACTTCAGCAAAGCCATACCTGTAGCAGAACTGACCATACATATCTAGAATGTAAGATGGAGAATGAAGAAAGAGGGGTGGTGGTATGGTAGGAGTGGATATACTAAGAGACCAATTTTGCATAAGCAGGATTTAGTTGGCTTCTTTTCCTGCTTTGTCTCCTATTGCAATATTTTAAGGCATTTCACTTGATCACAAACTGTGGCTAAGTTTACTTGTTGAGTTGAGTCATTGCAGAACCACAGTGGGAAAATTGGGCTGGGCCCTACTGAAATCTTTGTAAGTGAAATAACACAAAGAACATCTGGAGGGTGAACGGTTTAATAGATATGTGAAAGTTATTGGTAGGAAGGAGAAAGTTAGAACCTACTTGCTCACTAAGGGGCTGGAATTGGCTGACTATTGTTCAAGTGTTTCTCTTCTAACACGGGTCAGAGCATGTCACTTTTCCATCACATATTACTGGACACAGTGGATAATGTGGTTAATGCAGTCTGTAGGTACAGAAAATTAAGATTAGATTGTTTGGACAACTTCAGCTAGAAAATATGTAATAGAGCTTATTACCAAATACCCAGAATGTAAGAGGGTAAATAAAAAGGTAGAGGGCTTGTGGCAAAAAGTGGAATAGTAGGAGACTAATTTTTTATAATAGGCATGAGTTGACTGGCTCTTGATCCTGCTTTTCTTCCTAGCATATCATTTAAAAAATTTATTGAAGTATATCATTCATATATGAACATACATAAACAATAGGTGTTTAGTAAAAGTCGTGAACTTACAAAACAAACGTATAACATCATACAGTTGTCCCATACATCACCCCACTACCAATACCTTGCATTGTTGTGAAAAATTTGTTATAAATTATGAAAAAATATCATCAAAATATTACTACTAACTATAGTCCATATCTTACATTTGGTGTATCCCCCCCAACCTACCCTATTATTTTTAAAATATATTTTTCATTTCAGAAATTGTGAACTTACAAAACAATCATGCACATGTGTAGAATTTCCATACAGCACCCCTTCACCAACACAACACCATGGTGGAACAGTTTGTTACAGATTATGAGATAATATCATCAGACTATTACCACCAACCATGGTCCATAGTGTATATTTGGCACACTTTTTCCATAACCCCCAATTATCAACACAATACATCTTTGGCATAGATGCAAGAATATGCTAGCATATCATTTTAAGGTATTTTACTTGTTCATACACCCTTCTTAGGTTTTATTTCTTTTCCTGATGACCTGCACAGGTATAGGTGGGAATATTTGGCCAAGCCTCACTGAAATTTCTAAAAAAAAAAATAACACAACAGATATGACCATCAGGCAAACAGGAAAAACAGAAAGTGGGAAGATCATTTTTAGAAAGTAGGAAGTTAGGAAAGAATTGCTGACTAATGGGCCAGAGTTGCCTGATTCTGAGTTCACCTGCTCTCCATCTAACTAGGTTTATTTTATTTTTTTTTTTTTTATAGAATTATTTATTTATTTATTTATTTTTTTTATTATGGGTAAAAATCAAAATTCTCACAATACATACAAACATTTGTAAAATGATATATAAATATATATGCATATATGTGTATTTGCTTACAAAAATGTTATTTTATATATATATATATACTCTAACTAGGTTTAAATCATAATGTCTTTCTATCACATATTGCTAGATTATATAGTTGAAATGAAGAAATATAGATTTCAAGGTACAGAAAACTAAGACTAGAATCTCTGGACAATTTCAAAAAGTATACTTAATGTAGCACATGTGAACACCCCATATCTTGGAGGTAAGAGAGAGAAAGATAAAGGAAAATGGGCCTGTGTTTAAAAAAAAAAAAAAAAAAAAAAAAGGGAATATGAAGAGACTGCTTATGTATGCAGGACAGGGGTTTGCTGGCTCCTGAACCTACTTTGCCTCCTATTACAACATTTTAATGGATTTCACTTGTTCATAAATTCTATTGAGCCCATGTCCCACTTAATCCTCTAAATAGGCCATAACGTACTGGAAATGATCACCAATCAACTGGAGGATAAAAAGGAAAATAAAGGAGCGGAGGCCAGTAGTAGAAAGTAGGGAGTTAAGAAAGGGATCTTGTCTAAGAGCAGGAGGTGGCCAAACTTTTTGAATCAACTTCACCTATTACCTCATTATTTTAAGTTACTTCCCTTGTTGATAAATCTTGCTAGATTTATCTTTTCAAGTTGACTAAGCACCAATCTCAAGTTAGGATATAGATGCTGAGTATCTCTAAAACCTCTGTAAAAAAAATTAATGTAACTCAAATGACCACCAAAAAGATAAAATAGGTAAACAGATAAAATAAAAGGGTGAGGAACAATGGTAGAAAGAATGAAATTATAAGAGATTTGGTTGGGAAACGGATGTGGCTCAAGAGGTTCGGCGTCCGTCTGCCATATGGAGAGACCGGGGTTCGATCCCCGGTACCTCCCGGTAAAAAAAAATAAAAATAAAAATAAAAAAATAAGAGATTTGGTGGCTGGGGGCAAAACCTGACCGCCTCTTAGTCTACCTTCCACCTCTATTCTATTTCTTAACTTTTTATTTTGAAATAATTTCAAACCTACAAAAAAGTTGCAAAAACACAAAAACAATACAAAGAATGCCAATGTATCCCTTACTGAGATTTACCAACTTTTAACATTTTGCCACATTTGTTATATCATTCTGTCTCCTTTCTTCTTTCCTCCCTCTCTCTCCCTATTTTCTAAACATTTTAGAGTAGCTTGCATACATCATGCTCCCTTACCACTTAATACTTCCATGTATATTTCCTAAGAACAAGGATATTTTATTGTTTTAATGCATGTTCTCTTATCTTTCACATATTGTTAGATTCTATTGTAAGAGTGGACTGACATTTTGAAAATTGAGGTTTGACTCTCCTAAAACCTCAGCTAAGACACTAATGCAGCAGAGTTGACCCCCAAACCTTCAGCATAAGTGATGATATGAGTAATTGGGGAAAAAGAATGAAAGGTTAATAATGGTTATATTAGGAGAGAGGTTCTGGCTACGAGGCAGAAGTTGGCTAGCTCCTGGTTTTCCTGCTCCTCCTATTCCTTTATTTTAAACCATTATTCTTGCTCATAACCTCTTGCTAGTTTTCCTTTCTTGAGCTTCCCATCCACAGTCTTTGAGTATGTAGAAATGAGGACATATACCCTAAAACCTTTGTAAAGACATCAATTCAACAGATCTATCATACATCCAGTAAGTCCAAAGGGAAAGAGGACATGAAGAGAGTAGTAGGATGGGCATTATTAGGAGTTCATGGTTCCTGATCTACTTTTTTCTTTTTTCCTTTGATTAACTTCACATTAAGTTTGACACTCAGACTCTGCAATTTTGGGAATTTTGATCTCCTGTCCTCCCTAAACCCTATACAAATTAATGCAACAACGTTGGTCATCCAGCACCCATCTCTAGCAGGAAAAGGAAAAGTTTAAGGAGTGTGGAGATGGATAGTCCATGAACACCTCTAGGTAAAAGGTTAGAGTTTCCTAGCTACTGGCTATTTTTTCCCTCTCTCATTGTGTTCTGCAAGTGGGGTATGCCCTTCTGTCTGCTCTTTTGAGAAATGGAAGCTTCTGACCTCCCTGAAATCTTTGTAAAAATACCCATACAGATTTTGTTACCTAATGCATATTGTAATGACAGATACAGGCCATTATACCTTTTGTCAAAACTATAAAATTGTATGGTACACATGTAAATCATAATGTAAACTATAGATTATGGTTAGTAGCAATGCTTCAATATTTTTCATCAACTGCAACAAATGTACCACACTATGTAAGATGTTATTAATAGGGGAAAATGTAAGAGGGGGAGGGGATAGGGTATATGGGAATCCCCTATATTTTTTATGTAACTTTTCTGTAATCCAAAACTTCTTTAAATATAAAGTTTTAAAAAAGAATAACCAGATAACTCAGTCTTCCAAAGATTCAAATAACTTTGGCAATATTTTGTCTCCATTGATTTACATGCACTGCAATTCAGTGTCCTTCTAGTAGTGTGAAAAACTGAGAGTTGGAAATAAATATATACAAGCCTTACTTTTAGAGCACTTATTTTCAAGATGTTCTGGGGAGATTCCCTTTATGTAGCACATTTTGTATGGAGATGAAAAAAGAGACAAGATGTGTGAATATTCTCCCTGTCCTGATTTTGTGATAATTAGGGTAGGCTAAACCTTCGCTATATTAGAAACCATGCATGTGTCCCCAGACCTAGTTTTTCTCCCTAGGTCTGGTTTTTAGAATGCTGGTGATAAACTAAACCTGATTTATTATATGACCATTCTGTATGGGAAATGACTGTAACTCTAGGTATCTTTGGTCAACTTTAAGAGATATAGCAGGGGGATGGATGTGGCTCAAATGGTTGGGCGTCTGTCTCCCATATGGAGGGACCTGGGTTCAATCCCCAGGACCTCCTGGTAAAAATAAAAAAAGAAAAATATAGAAGGCACACGGGCCACCAGGCCCCATGCGCAGGTACACTTTCTGGCCCCACAAGTGGTGCACCTCCAGGCCCCGCAGGCGGGTGAGCCCCCAAGGCCCTGTGAGCCGGTGCACCATCAGACCCCACTGAGCCATGCAGCAAGATGATGACATAACAGGAGAATGACACAAGGGAGAGCCAAGATGAGATGATCCAAAAAAACAGGAACTAAGGTGGCGCAGGTGGTAGGACACCTCTCTCCCACATCAGAGCTTCCAAGGATCGAGTCCCGGTGAAGACAGGGGGAGAAGGATGAGAAGAGAGGGCAGGAAACAAACACAGAGAATTGCCCAGCAAATGGACACAGAAACAGCAAGAATAGTGTGGGGGTGGGGGGTAAAAATGGATAAAAGTAAATAAATAAAAAAATATGGTGGGTTTGGGGGAAAAATATAGCAATTGTAAGGTATGGACTATAGTTAGTATTGCAGTAATATTTTGATGATATTCTTTCATAATTTCTAACAAATGTTTCACAACAATGCAAGGTATTGGTGGTGGGGTGATGTATGTGAGCCCTGTATGATGTTATGCATATTTGTTTTGTAAGTTCACAACTTTTGCTATACACTTATTGTTTATGTATGTTCATGTATGAAAGATATACTTCAATAAAATTAAAAATAAAATTTAAGAAAAGAGAGAAGATAAGTTGGGCGACTTTCATTGAATTGATGGTAGACTGCGCATGAGAAATGAGAAAAGTAGTTTGCCTATTGGGAAAATGAAAGCAGAAGAAAGAGGGTTGGAAGTCTGCCAAGGACAATTGTCTATCTAATGATTTGGATGAAGTCTGACTCTGCCTTTAGTAGCATTTCAGTTGTTTATCTGGGTGATGCTTAGATAGGGAAATGCATAGTAATTCTGGTGACTCAAGTTATCAGGTTGCTAATGACAACACATGTCTTTTTCTACAAAAGTTCATCCTCTTGGTAGGGTATAATGTATAGAGTTGAAAATTATACCACATAAATTAGCACTTGATTACGGGTTGCTTGTATTGTTCACTCACTGTTTTATTCTATAATTCAATCAGTGAGCATACACTGAAATCTTCTAAGTGCTAGCTGTTGGTACAATGGTGAGCCATATCAGACTTGGTCCTTGCCCTCATGGTACTTCAGTCCAGTGAGAGTTATTTGTATAAACATACAAATAATTACAACTTGACATAAGTGTTATTAGTGGGGAAAATAGCCAACTGATTTTTTTTTAATTAACAACTTTATTGAGGTAAAATTTATATACCTTAAGATTTACCCATTTGCTGCTGATCTTTTTAAAGCATTAATGAGATCATGTCTTTCCCCTGTGTGAAACTCTTCAGTGGCTTTCTGTTACTGTTTTAAAAAGCTAAAACTCCTTAATCTGGCCTATTAAGGCCTGACATAACTTGGGCCCTGTCACTCATGCTGCTATAGCCAAAATTGCCTTCTGACAGTTCTGAGAAGGTATCAAGGTCTTTTCTGCCTCAGGACCTTGGCATGTGCTGTTTCCTATGCATTGTGAGCACTTTCCCTGATTCTTCATGTACCTGGCTCCTTCTCAAACTTCAGATGATTGTTTCAAAGTCAACTTTACAGAAAGGCCACCCCTGACCACCCTATATAAAATATTGACTCCCTGCAGTCTGTCTTCTCTTCACTCTTTGTCTCAGTGCCTCTTCTAGCTCCACACCACTTATCATAAGCTGCACAAGCTTTGTCTGTCCAAAATGATTTTAAAATTCTTAAGGACATCACCCTCTAACTTCCTTACAGTGCATTGAACAAGGTATTATGCATATAGGTGGTAGAGGGGAAAAAAATACTGTAAAGATCTTTAAAGCAGTGCTACCTAAAGTGTATGAGGTCCAAAATACTGGTCCACTGTTTACTAGTCTGAGATTATATAAGGACAAAAATTGAGGGTAAACTTTTATAAACCTTTATAGTAATTTGACAGGGTAATATTCTCTCTGTTGATTTTAATACTAAAAATTTGGGCTTGTATTTTATATATCTTGTTTTATTTTTGTTGTATTTTTATCGGTTTGTGAAGGCTTTGGGGCAACAAATGGTCCTTTATCATAGATTGCTTGAGAATCACTGTTTTAGAGGACATGATCTTGGGGCTAAGGGGCAAAAACAGAATTCTCTCAATTTATCTTGCTAGAACTTTGGGTAGGAGGTGATATTTTCTTGTTAATTTAAGGCAGCAGAGAGAGGAGGGAATGGCTGACTATAACGGAGGTATTTTCAGACAGAAAAAAACAATAATCTCAAAGTTGGTTACTTTAAACTGACAAGTGTCTGTGGCTTTCTAAATGCAAGGTAGAAATTGGACCCCAGCCCAGTTCCCCTCTTCATTCCATTGGTGCTCTGCTATATCCTATCTCCATTTTGAGAAAATGAATATATGATCCACCAGAGAGGTTGTATACCCAGGGGAGGGTGGCTGGGTTCCCTAGCATTTGGGACCAGTGGGAGTTTTTCCTTCCAAGCCTACCTCCCTTGTCCGTAAGGCCAGGCTCCCACCCAATGAGTTCTGTGTTTACGTGCCATCTGCTGAGGTGTGGCTTTGAGCATTTGAATTTTTTATTTAGAACATTGAAAATGAAAGAATAAAGGAAGGGAGAGTAGAGAACAGAACAAGAAGATGTGGAAGGGGCTGGGAGCAGAAGGGAACAGTTGTTATTGGCAAGTGAAACAGCATGCTCAAACTCATTTGAACTAATTTTCTCTTTAAACAAAAATGGGCCTTTCTCGATTTCAGGTCTGTTCAGAGATTTGGCAAACCACAGAGTTCACTTCTTCAAGCCTAAGTTATTCCTGACTGTGTCTTTTTGTTCTATTTTATGAGAATGTTTTTGTTTTAGTGATATTTTAGAAAAATTAGATGCCATCTACTACCATCCCCCCATCATTATTTCCAGGCATACTAATAATGTGAGTGGGATGGATAAGGAGGGAAAGAGAGAAGAGAGAGCAAGAGAAAGAAGAGGGGGTGAGAGAGTATAGGAGAGGTGAGAGAAACAGAGAGAAAGAGGGAAGGTGACAGGAAAGAACAGAGTGATTGAGATGCAATTGGTGTTGTCAAGATGCATTTAATGTTGGTCCTTTGCACAGGTTTCAGAGTCAAATTCACAAAGCTGTCTTTGTTTCTAAGCCCTTTTATCTTTAATCACTTCACCCTCTTAAATTTACATCTTGCACTTCATTCATTTACATTTGTTTCTTTGCAAAAGTCCCTTTGTGGGACTGACCTTCTGCTTCACTGTAATGTGTGGGTGGGTAAAGTGGGAAGAGCAAGGTGCTCTAACACGAATCTGACCAATATGGGTTGGAAACTTAACTTGGCAATGAATTAGAGATGAGACTTTGGGCAAGTCATTTATCCTTTCTGAGCCCATTTCCTGATCTGTGAAAAGCTAAGGGTGGGAGGTGGACAAGAATTCTCTCCTCATAAGAACTCTGAAACAATTAAATGAGAAGTGTAAGGGAAATAGCTAGCACACAGGGAGGAGTCTACGATGTATAAGCTTCCTTCCCTTTTCTCCCCTAGCACAAAGTCCTGATTAATTGCATGGTCCTGCAGTCCTTTACCACTGGCAATTTCCACTTGCAGGCTCAACACTGTTCCCAACTCTGGGACCAGTCTCAACCTAGGCAGGGAAACTGTCGGGTCTTCTAAAGCAGTGGTTAACTGGGGCAGCACAGAATGAGCCCTGCTGTGGCTCACATTCTCCCCAAGACACCTTACTTCCTTTTCTTTTTTAAAATCTCATTTTAAAGATGGGCTGGGCATGGAACATCTGTTGTTGGGTCATCTCAACCCAGATCTAATTCACCTTGTATCAACTGCTGAGATTGTTTTGATTGATCCTTCAGATCCTCAGCTCTGTTTAGACCTTGCATAAGGGTACTAATATCCCTTTTGGTTTTTGCCTACCTGGAGTGATTTTTAAGTTTCAGTTTGTCTTAGGACTTTGTATCACCAAGAATGACAGGGTCCTGGTTTTGCTCCACTGTTTATGTCCTCAGCATTTACCCAGCTGTTGTGCCTACATTCTTATCCCTGACCTTCATTGTACCCAATCTACCTTTCATCACGGAACAAATGTAGAGCTGGAAGTGACCTTGGAGTGTTTTCCAAACATCAGTCATTAATATACTACCTTTACATTTTTTTTTTGCTGGACCATCTGAGCTATTATTTACCTAATATTTTTCCTTACATTGACTCAATTTTTAGCCTAAATATCTACTTTAGTCTTATTCCTAAGGAATGGAATCTGTAAAACCACAGAACTGGTAGAACAGCTATCTTTTTCTCATACACATTTAATATAAATTCAAAATGAATACATTTAAAAAGAAGTTTGGCTGTGCACTACCTAAAATCATTTTGCGTACAAAATAGCATACTTTAGGAATTAGTGATTTGGTCTAACTCACCATTGAACAGATTAAGAAACAGGTTCAGGGAGGTTTGGTTTGTCACAAGGCTAATGAGAGGAATTCTTGGGATTCAAGCATGTCTTCTGGCTTCTGGTCTAGTGCTTTTTTTTCATTACATCACATTGTCTTCTTCTTTTTAAAAATCTATTTTTAATGTTATCTAGGGTTCTACATGCAATGACTGAGCTACCATTATTGACTTATATGAAAAAATAAAATCATGGAATTTAGCATGCCTGGAAATGTAGTATAAAGGATCTCGATCCAGGACTTTACAATGAGAGAAAGAGAGGGTGCTAGACTGACAGAGTTTATACATAGGGAGCTGGTTACCTCTGGGACTAGAGTAGAGAAACATCACCATCTTAGAGTCCTGGAAGAGAAAACAGCAAATTAATTGTGGAACAACCCCTAAAAAGAAATGATATCACCAACTGATACAGAATTTGGAAGAGACTTTCCTGCCCTAAGTCCATTTCTGGCCTGGCCAGATCACATATCTGGCCTGTGCTCCTGATGGAATTTTTTTCTTCCAGGGCTTTCAACAAGTCAGAATTTTCTGCAACTCATTGTCCACTCGAAAATGTACACCCTGACCTGTTTTCACAGGCCTTTATTGAAGCATCCACGGAATATCCAATTCTTCTCACTTTAAGATGTCTACTAAGGGAGGTCCACATAAAAGCACATAGAAGTCATTGCCAGATAGATGGAGTTCAGTAGTGAAGGGAGAAACTTTAGGCTATGGAGAAGATGATTTCAGGAAGTTTAGTTAAGCAGTGCAGGTGTTCTTGACTCTGCATTTGTAGAAGAAAGCAGTGATTCTATGCAGTTGTAACACCAAGATTCAGGATGGTCTTTGCTCCCCTGTATATGTCCTCAGCTTTTACATAGCTGAAAGGTCAAATGGTTCATCTTCTCAACTCCACTTTTCTTTTTTTTGACCATCCAAATGACTTCTAAGTAGTTTTTGTTTACTCTGTGTGTGTGCATACGTGTGTGTGTGTGTGTGTGTGTGTGAGTGATGGGAAGTGTTTGGATTTTTTCCTATGCTAAAAAAATATGGACATGATGGTAGGGATAATTTGTCTACTTACTGGCCTCAGAGGTGAGCAGCAGTTTCTATCTCTATTGCCCAAATGCAGTTTGGTATAGAGTGCAGGGACTTATGGAAATACCCAGCTGAGTTCAAATGAAAAGAAAGCCAATAGAGGAAGAGAAGGGATGGTAACTCAGAGTCCATATTTTTTATCACTTGGACTGACACACTACATTGCTTTCTATCTGAAGGAATAGAACCTCTATCTGAGGTTCTTGTAATATGTAACCTCAAGGTCTCATAGTTCTGAGTTCTGTGTTAGGCACTCAGTTTGACATTTTTTCCCCACCCTTGCCCTAGTGAGTCTCTTTTACAGACCTATCATTTCATAGGCTTTCATTTCTTTCAGGTCTGATTCTCAAAATTGAAATCAAATCTCAGCTTGTCAATAGAAGTTAGAATTTTAGGATGGGAAAGGTTTTTAGAGATCATCTGGTCATCTTAGGCCAACTAAGACAGCCATGATATACTCTATTCAGATTTTCCTTCAAGACAAAACCTGCCTCAAAGAGTTCAGTTAGCTGATAGCCTCCAGCTTCAGGCACCCTCAAGATCTACCTCAGCTTTCTAGTGGAAGTTATGAGCTTCCTGAGCAGCTGACAGCCAGTCACAGAGCAAGGCAGGAACTTAGTGGTGTGCCATTTCAGGACAATATGGGACTCTATGTGCAATCTTTGAACCAGAGCTCCCAGTTGTGCCAGCCAAGACTCTCAGAGCTAAACACAGCCTGAAGCTCTTCCTATCAAACCTCTTTTCTTTCCCCTCCTTCACAGAACCATACAGTGTGGTTTGACGTTCTTCCTGCCTACTCCTGTCCACTCTCCCTTTAAACTTTCTCAGGCATGATTCTCAATAAATGTCTTGCATTTCTAACCATATCTTAGCATTTGATTCCAAAGGACTCAATCAACACATCAACCAACCCTCCCACCACCTGAGTTTTACATTAAGGAAACTGAGGTCCATAGAGGTGAAGTGACATACCCAAGGTCCTATAGCTAGCTAGTGGCAAAGCCAGTATGACAACTAAAACTTCTTGACCCCCAGTCCAATGTTCTTTCCCAAACTTCTGTCACCCACATTTCACCCTCACAATTTTGCCATATCTGTTTATCTCCCATGCTATTGTTTACTTATCATGTAAAATATTTCACATATTATTGTTAAATTTCTACTTTAGCCTTGTATGAAGTAATAATACCCATAAATGTAGGCTTTTGATGTGCCAGATTTATATTTTTCTAATACTTATTAAATAAATATATTGCTATTATAATTTTAAATGTTTGTGTGTGTCCTATCTAAAGTCATTGCATGTACCATCAGTGATATGTGAACCCTGCATTTTTTAAGATTTATTTTTATTTATTTTTTCTCCCCCCTCGCTGTTCATGCTTGCTGTGTGCTCTTTGTGTTTGTTCATTGTGTGCTTGTCTTCTTTTAGAAGGCACCGGGAACCGAACCTGGGACCTCCCAAGTGGGAAGGAGGCGCCCAATAGCTTGAGCCACCTCTGCTCCCATCCTGCATTTTAAAACACTACATGTATTAGTTAGCCAAAGGGGTGCTAATGTGAAATACCAAAAATGGGTTGGTCTTTATAAAGGGTATTTATTTGGGGTAGAAGTCCACAGATACCAGGCCATAAAGCGTTAGGTTTCTTCTCTCACCACAGTCCATTGCCACGTGTTAGGGCAAGACAGTTGCCAGCGTTTACCAGGGTTCAGGCTTCTGGGGTTCCTCTCTTCCCGGGGCTGCGTTTTTTTCCGGGCTTAGCTCCTGTTTCCTCCACAAGGTTAGCTGGCTCTTGTTTCCTCCACAAGGTCAGCTGTAGACGATCAGACAAACGGCTTGCTTCTCTTCTCCTGGGGCCTTCTTTCCAATATCAAAACTGCTTCTCAAAAGACTGGTTCAACTATCCTTTGCCTTGCCTTTTATATTCAATTCCCCACCCACCAAGGGGTGGAGCTCAACGCCCTAATCCTAACCTAATCATGCCCAGATTAACAGATCAGTTTGCAAGCATGATTCAATTATATTTTTGGAATTCATAATTACATCAAAATGCCACACTACATTTCAAAACTTGCTACTTCCTAGAGCATATAAGGCAGAGGAGAAGGAAAAGGGAGAGGGAAGAAGGGAGAAAGGAGGGAAGGAAGGAAGGAAGGAAGGAAGGAAGGAAGGAAGGAAGGAAGGA
>JAKSZT010053809.1:270501-293206 GCA_026826555.1 Tolypeutes matacus
GGAAGGAAGGAAGGAAGGAAGGAAGGAAGGAAGGAAGGAAGGAAGGAAGGAAGGAAGGAAGGAAGGAAGGAAGGAAGGGTGAATACATATTGGTGAGGAAGGAATGGTGAAATGCTATAAATAACTGCCTCAGGTGACTTGCTATGACATCCATGTTTCCTGCCAAGCCCTGATCTAATCTCCACTGAGTAAAAAAACATCATTTACCATGTGGTTCCTAAAATCCAAACTGTATTCAGATGTCAATTAAGAATCAAGATTTCTCTTCCTAAAAGAGTCCATTAACTCATCCTTAAAATGGACAGAAGATTTTCACTTTGAGCAAATTATTGGAGCAGACACACAGCACATTTGAAAGCAGTAGCTCTAATCTTCATCTTATAAAGTGTTTGAATGTGCATACTTCCTAAGAAAGAGGTTTAAGTAACATTTCTTTCTCATTTAATATATGCATTGTTAAAACAAAATAAAAATTGTTCTTTGATTTAAGAAATCTAAGAGTATAATTACAATAATCTTTTACCTTTGTTGCTATTCTCTTGGTTTAAGAGCTCTATAATGATTATGATTCTGTTGAACTAATGAAACAAAATTGGGGTTAGAATTCATGTTATGTAATAATTTAATAGATTCTTAGTATCTTAGTGATAATTTAACATTTGTCTTTCATTCAGTGGAGATACTATTATTCAGAACTTCTGCTAGAGACTACTGATTTAGAAACTATTTTGTCAATTCCTAAACAAATTGTCCTGTTAGAGAAAGAAGAGCTACAAACGAACTTCAATGAAATACTAGCTTCTAGAATAGTACATTTTAAAATATATATATATATATATTTAAAAGATATTTAGATAACATAAATGTTGCATAAAAAATAAAGGGGATTTCCATATACCCCGCTCCCTACTTCTCCCACATTTTCCCACATTAACAACATCCTTCATTAGTGTAGTATATTCGTTACAATTGATGAACACATTTTGGGACATTGCCACCAAGCATGGATTATAGTTTACATTGTAGTTTACACTCTGTCCCACACAATTTTGTAGGTATGGCAAGATACATACTGGCCTGTATCTGTCATTGCAATGTCATTCAGGACAATTCCCAAGTCCCAAAAATGCCCCCGTATTACACCTGTTTTTGCCTTTCCCTGCCCTCAGAACCTCCAGTGGCCACACCTCCACATCAATGATATAAGTTCTTACATTGCTAGAATAGCACACATTTTAAAAACATAGGAAGTGTGAAGGGTAAAGATTCAAGTTATGTTTTATATAAGTAGAAATGTGGCTACACATTTTGACATGGTCACTAAATATCTCATGTTGAAACCTACTTCTGGCATTAGGTTTGAAAAGATTTAGTAGTGGTCTGCTTCTGGAAGGACAAATCCAGTAATGATGTGCACATTCACTTCTAACAGTTTCCTGTGTCCCTTGTTCCTTGGTTTACCTTTCAAACCTGATTAAAATGGTTTACATTTCAAATCCAAATTGAATTTAAGAACAATAAATAAAGAATCACAGTCAAACTATTTTTTAAATGAGGAGAGAATATAAGCTTCCCAACTAAAACAAAGACAGTATAATTGAAAACAAGGCTTTTGCATTCAGGTTTTGGTATTTACCAAACTCATTTCTTCAAGTTTCTAAGGAACACATTATGTGTTTCATGTATTTCCTTTTTTGTTGATTACAGACAACACAAACTAAATAGAATGTATTGCCCAGGAAACTTTAAACTCTCCTTGTTCTTACCAGATTAGCAAGCATGTAGTGATAACCTCTTGAGTGTTTCCCCAGGATCACGACCTGTAGAAAGAAGGAATAAAAAATAATACTTATTCAAGAAGGGCATTTTCAATTGCACAATGGTATGTCTAGAACAATTGCTTTTAAATGACCATAAAAATGTTAGGTCTTTTATATACAGTAAAATTGCAGTTAATTGTACCAGATTTCTTTTTATTGTATTTCACTTTCAGACAGAGAATACAGGAAGAATTGCTAATATCAAAGTTTAAAATATTAAAACAAGGGGGGGAACCTCTTTAAACTTCAGATGATAAAAGCAATGATGCTGATGATCCCCCACCCATGAACTGGACTTCTGTGTTTAGCTGTTCAGATTGAAAATGAGCTGAACTTTGCACACAAATTAGAAAATAGAATGTGCAGTACCTTTATTATTATCTGGAAGGCTTAGGGAATAGAACACTCAAGGAATTGGGTTAATGGGATTTTCAGGTTAACCAAGGTTGCCTTCCTTTTCTTGCCTTAATATGAAAATCTTGCAAGGATCTGTATGGCTTTATGCTGGCTGCCTTAGGGGAATGGATATCAAATGGGGGCAATCCCTACCCCACTCCCAGGGGATATTTGGCAACTTCTGGAGACATTTTTGATTGTCACACCTGGGAGAAGTATTACTGGCATCTAGCAGGTAGAGGTCATGGATTCTGTTATTAAACATCCTACAATGCACAGGACAGTGCCCTTTAACAAAGAATTATCTGGTCCAAAATGTTCGTAGTGTCAAGGTTGAGAAATTCTGACTTAAGATCATTATTCATATCATAATTTTCTTGACTAGCACTGTATTAATACTAAGTCTTACAGTTTACAAAGTGCCTTTTCATTATTTCAACATATATAATTGATTATGCTTAATATTTTCCAATCCCAGGGTATTAGTTTCAAGTTAGAAGTTTTTTACTAAATACCCGATATAGGGTTATTTCCTTGTTATTTGCCTCTTTTCTTAGAAGTAAATATAGCAAAAATTCTGGTTAATTGAAGATTTAATAAAATGTCATTTTATTGAGTACCAACATGTGGAAGGCATTATACTGGATGAGAGAATAGAAACAAAGCAGGAGAGAGGTTAAAGATACAACCAGACATAGAACTAAGTTTTGTATAGACCTGAAGCTAATATAATTTTGGGAGCCCTTTCAAAGAAAAATAATAAAAGATTACAAATACAATATTTGGAATGAAGCCTTGGAAAGAGTTGTTCAAGAAAGAGGTCATTAAGTAAAATTCATCATAAATCTCCTTCTGGACACAGCTGTCAAAAGGTTTAAAAACAAGTTGGGAAGACAAAAATCACACACACATCAAACTGGAACTATATGTAAAAGGCCATCATCATCATCATTATCATCATAACAACTGCCCTTAAATGAATGCCTAGTACATGCCAGGCACTATGATAGGTGCTTTATATGTATATAATTCCCAGAACAATGTAACAGATTAATTATCATTAGCCTCCTTTTATATATGAGGAATCTCAGCCAAAGAGAGTTTAAATAATTTGTCCATGGCCACACAGCTAGGAACAGGTAAAGCTTCAATTATGACTTTGGTCTATCTGCCTCTAGAACTCATACTCTTGGCAGTACATCACATGGTTTCTTAATATGTGCTTAATGCCAAATGCTGATAATTGCTTTAGGCTATAACAGAAGAGGAAATAGAGGTGTCTAAGGCCTGGGATGGACAGGGAAGACTTCATGGAGGAGACAAAGTTTAAGTTGGCTCAGAGGAGTGGAAACCTAAATATAAATATGCTGGCATTGGAAGCCCTTAAGTCATTTTAAATTCTGAGAGTTGGAGAGAGAGTGAGGAAATGCGAGTGAGCTATTTTGGATTAATTTAAATTATGAGCTACATTTCTGACTGAATATTTATGGAGGAAATGAAAGGTTAATGAATGTCTTGAGGAGGTGATTTCTCACACTGCAATGATACAAAATGAGCTGTTAGGTATCTGCTGGGCTGTATTCTTCAGTGTCCAGTTATGAGAAACATCCTTACTGGTGACATTTGTTAACTTTTGGTGGCAAGCTGGGACCATACATTTGTTGGATTTTTAATTAACTGACAACCCTCTACATAATAAAATCAGAAGGTTTTGGGTTCTGCCAGAAAAAAATGAGCAAGATTCCTAAGTACATCTGATGAAGCTTAGAAGGAAATCAGGACAAGCCCAAGGAAATCAGAGTAGAGTCTTGTCTCACAAGAGGCAAGTCCTTTTGAGGAAAGCAAAGGGGTCAATTGAAAACACTAGTGTTTTGAGAAGCACCCCGAAAGAGAACTTAGGAGGATCTCTTGTCATTTACTCACTGTTTGTGGGCAAATTACTCAAACCTCGATCCTCAATTTAGTTTTCTGTAATATGGGGACAGTGAGTCTGGCTTCCTATCTCAGTAATGTCATCAGGATTAAACTGTATTACGTGTATAAAAGCATTTGGGACATGCATGATGTAAGTACATGATGTGTAAATGAGGGAAGGAAGTCATTCACCAAGAGTTTTTTCAGGTTCAGAAAAACTTGCAACTATTGGAATACCTGCTTTAATCCATGCCCAGATGTTCTGTTCAGACAAACTAAGTCACTCATTTGAAGGTAGCTCTCTCACAACATCACCCTTTCAAAATGTAGCCTTAAACTGGAAGGGATGGGAAAGTTATCTAAAGATAGAAACCTTTAGGTGTCACAAAGCTGTTGCCTTGAAGCTCATAATTAATTCATCATCCTCTCTTTCAGAGCCTTCTTAACTCTTATTTAACATAGAGTTCTTACCAATCTTGGTTTCTCAGTTCCCAGTAAATTAAAAGTTGCAAACTACAAGGGGTGTGTATGAAGGGTGGGGTGATATTAGAAAGAGATACATTAGCAACAGAGGAAATGACAGACTGACTTAAAGGAGAAGGAAGAGATGGAGAAAAAAGCAAACATTGTGATACTGCACAGTATAATCATGGATGTTCATAGTGAATGCCTGAGTCATCAAGGAATGGTTTATTGTGTTCAGTAATTTCTGCTGAAAAATCCAGGGAAGGTTTCCATCAGAAATGTTCGAAGTCTCAATAGTTAATAGAGTAAACTTCAGGTAGGTATTTTGCAGTCTTACTTATGTGGGGTTGCTATGATCCTACTGTTGTGAGCTAAGAGAGGCATCATTGCAAAAAGTGTCTTGTTTTGCTCTTAGTGTTTCCTTTTAAAAAAAAAATTGATGCAGGGCTTGTGGGAGTAGGGGTAGGATGAGAGGGCTGTGCCTAATATGGCACACAAAAGAACTAGTTAACAGGAGCTGTTCTTGTTCATTTAGTCCTAAATCTTTATTCTTTCTATATGTTATAGACGTACAAGGAATAGATTGTACCCTCAGTTATTTAATGACTCTGGTAACCAACAGAATATTCAACTTTACTTTTATAGTAATTATAATAGTTCTTTCTGAATTAATTTTAGAACTTCAAACATTAGAGCTGTTTTTTACAGATTACTGTGAAATTTAAGGAGGAAATGCCAAGTTACCAAATCTATGCTCTGTGTTCACTGTGTCTTTGTTAGCTTTGTTGGAGATGATGGATGGCCTGATATGATGGCAGAAATGATAAATGTAATAAGGGAAAATGTGTAAAATGTAGATAAATGCATTGTTTTAAGGAAACTTGTTTTTATTCTCACAAATAGGATTGGAAAGAAAAATCTTAGTCACTGAAGCTTAACTACAGGGTTTCATTGGCTGAAGTGTGAAAAGTTCTTACGTACTGAACACTGAACCTTGCATTTAGCAGAGAGTCAAATTATTTGTCAAAGGAGTCAATGAGTCATGGTTTACCCAATTGAGGTAGACCTTTGGAGTCAGTTTCCCTTGTTGACTGCCCCCATCCACTTATCTGTGAAATTGGAGGCTGGGTATCACTTAATAGTTTAAAATAGTTCATAAAATGTTCAGTTGCTTTTCTATGTAAGAAATGTCTTCTTCTCCAATTTAATGTTTAATCTAGACAGTTTCATAATTTTAGAAATCTGAAATTAAATTGCACTGCAAGACTACTTGAGAGAGGTCCAAAGAACATTTTGGAGGCAAAAGCATCTGTTTTGCCATGCTCACATTTTCTTCAAAGTATGTGTGTGGAAAAGTGTGTATGTTTTTTTCCCCTTAGATCCATCTGGTATGCAGATTAGGTTATTTGAAGAACTGAGTATCTCCATGTTTGGATTTTCTATATCAGTTCCAAAAAAAGATTTATGTATAAAGACTGATATTGCTTTGAGTACAGAACATGCCTTGACGTTCATCTTAATCTGTTTCTCTTTGATTTAGGCAGCCTGTGAATGTTTGGAGGGCTAGGTAGAGAAGTAGGAGAGATTTCTGATTTAAATTCATCAGTTTTTCTTTCATTTATTGTAGGGATATTTTCTTTTTAAGATAAAGCTATTAGACAACTTTCTTTTTGCTCAAAGAGAAGTCATTTTTCAGCCTCCTCTCTTTTCCTGCTTCCTCAGTTAAAAAATATATATACTGTTGTCCTATGGCAATCTATATAATTTCAGCTGTGTTAGGAGTTAAATGAGTTGTATGCAACAGAAATCAGTCTCAGAACATGCCACACCTCCTACAAGAAATCTTCCATATGATAAAAAACATTCATCTTCTTAAATGAAAACCCCAACCTTTCAAATTGCTTTTGTCTCAGTAAATACATATATGAAGTCAATTCCGTTAGAATTATTTTCTAATAATCTCAATGTGCAACATACATGCTCTCCTCTAACTGAATGAGAATGCTTCATATTGCCATCATTTGACTTGAATAAATGTGCTGTATCAGTGAGGCAGAAAAGAGCCAATCACCTGTACCAAAGTCAGCCCAATGGTGTGGGGATGGGGGTGGTGCAGATGGAGAAAGAAAGACTGAAGCTTTTCATAAAGAAGGAAAATGGGAGTATAACCAAGAACTCTCATCAATGCTTATGCTGTCTACAGGGAAGCTTATGCAGAGAGAAAGCAATTGAGTAAGGCATCAAATAAATTGCTAGGATGTGAGGATTAGAGGACAAGGATTTCACCAAAGAACATGTCTTTAGGAAGTTTCACTTCCCAGACTTTAATATTGCATTCACCATGACTGAATGGAATATGTGGAATAAGAGGTAATAAATAGTCACAAGTAAGTTAAAGAAGAAACAGATAATTATTCCTCTTAGGAATGAGGAACCATTTAAATACCGGTTGTCCTTGGAGGGAACACCTCATTGTATTAAACCTAACACAGTTTCTCAAATTTCAGCCCTTCATAAAACTCCTTAATGATTTGTATCTTATCCACACACCATATTGTTATTATTTACTTAATATTTTTTATAGCTACTCACTGCTTTACTTAAATTTAACCTTGTCCAAAGCAATAATATCCATGAAACCATACACCAGAAATAAATACAACTTATTAAAATAAAATGTATGTATTCAAGTGTCACTGAAAATCCTCTTGTGTACCATTAGAAGTGGTGGGAAATATTGCCTTAAAGAAGTCATGTGTTTATGGAAGATAATGCAGATCATGCCTCCCTGTTTTGATGAAAGATTAATTTGCTTTAGTAGATGACTCTTTTATGGTTGGAATCTTAGAATATCCCCATCTACTTCCAAAGTTTCTTGGACCTTGTAAGGGAAGGAAATGATGGGCAGTCTGCAAGGTATTGAATAATGCCTGGGGCTTGGAAAAAAATGATAAACCTGGAAATTTGCAAAATCATTTCCTAAGACAATTCACATAAACTGCCCCACCCAGGAAACCAGCTGCTTGGATTAGCTGGAGTCCTTGTTCATGGGGCCAATAAGAAACACTTAAAATATTTAGACTTTTCCACCAGCTAACTTCCCTGAAAAATGATGTTTTATCCAGCTACAATGCAATTTCCACACAGTTACAATGCCCTTTATCCAGCTACAATGCCTTTTTTGGAGTACCTGATCCTGAAGACCTTTCATACGCTATACCAGGGGTTCTTTTTTTCATATAGTTTTTTTATTTTTAAAAAGATATTTAGATTATATAAATGTTACATGAAAAATATAAGGGATTCCCATATGCCCTGCTCCCTACCCCTCTCACATTTTCCCACATTAACAACATCCTTCATTAATGTGGTACATTTGTTACAATTGATGACCACATTTTAGAGCATTGCCACTAAGTATGGATTATAGTTTAATTGTAGTTGACACTCTTTCCCATACAATTTTGTAATTTATGACAGGATATATAATAGCTTGTATCTTTCATTGCAATGTCATTCAGAACAATTCCCAAGTTCCAAAAATGCCCCCATATTACACTTAGTTTTCCCTTTCCCTCCCCTCAGAACCTCCAGTGGCCACTGCCTCCACATCAATGATAAAAGTTCTTCCATTGCTAGAATCACAATAAGTCTACAGTAGAATACAAGTAAGTCTACTCTAGTCCATGGTTCATTCCCCAATCCGGAAGATTTTAGGATGGTGATGCCCACTCTGCCTCTATTTGAGAGGGGGCTCAGATCAAATGGGGCAGATGGATGGAACTATCTTGCTTGCAGTTACAGACTCTCTCTGTTCCTAGGGATGGTCCTTGTCCATCATCATCTCCTTGTTAGTTGTCTTAAGTGAATCCAATGAACTGGAGAGTAGGTGTTGCAATTCTGTTGAGATTCAGGGCCCAGCTGGCACATGGACAGCCCAAAGATTTAACTCTCTTGGACATACACTGTAGCAGTTTGGCTGTTTGATATAATTATGAATTACAAAAATAGATATTGGATTATGCTTGTAAACTGGTCTGTTCATCTAGGCATGATTAAGTTATGATTAGGGCTTTGATTGGGCCATGTCAGTAGGGCGTTGAGCCCTGCCTCTTGGTGGGTGGGGTCTCAAAGATAAAAGACATGGCAAAGGACAGGTTTGGAGTTTTTGAGTTGGAGTTCTGATGCTGAGTTCTGATGTTGGAGTCCTGAGCTGGAGCCCCGGGAAGTAAGCATACAGAGGAGTTTGGTCATAAGAAAGGAGAGACGGCCCCGGGAAGAGACAAGCTGTTCACCTGATAGTCTACAGCTGGCCTTGTGGAAAGAGGAAAGCCTAAGCCCAAAGAGAGGCAAGTCCCAGGAAGAGAGGAACCCAGGAAGCCTGAAGCCTGAGCCCTGGCAGATGTCGGCAGCCATCTTGCTCCAACATATGGCCATAGACTTTGGTGAGGGAAGAAACTTATGCTTTATGGCCTGGTAACTGTAAGCTTCTACCCCATATAAATACTCTTTATGAAAGCCAACCAATTTCTGGTATTTTTCATCAGTACCCTTTTGGCTGACTAAGACATACACCTATCAACTCTAGTACTAACTATAGGTTCAAACAAAAGGGTCAGAAGAGCCATGTGTAGTGAAACCACAACTGAGTCCAACCCTGTCACACTGGGGAGCATAAATTCCAAAGTAGGGCCCACTGGCAGGGTGCCAAATTCCTGAGCTGTCTGTCCTGCTTATAGTGTCTGGATGTCTCTAGAGCCCTCAAGAGCCCCGCTATTTGAAGCAATATTTACTTTGGCAGTCAATGAAATCCTGCTGAGATGTGCATAAGCATAATCTCTTGAATGACCTCACGACTCACTTTGAAGTCTCTTAGCCATATAAACTCATTTGTCTTTACCCTTTCCCCCTTTTGGTCAAGGTCTTTTTCCAGTTGCATTGCCAGTTGGTGCTTGGTAATAATCCCTTGGTGCCAGGGAAGCTCATTCTTGGGAGGCATATCCCACACACTGGGGAAGGTAATGCATTTATATGCTGAGTTCGGCTTAGAGAGAGGCTACATCTGAGCAACAAGGAGGCTCTCAGAAGGTAACTCTTAGGCACCCTATAATACTAGGCTAAGTTTCAATTTCAAAAATAAAGGTTCATAAGTACAGTCATCAATATCAAGAGTCCATCAATTGTCCATCCTCCTTCACTAGAGACTGCCCCTGTACTCAGGGGTTTCTTGTTGTCCCATTAGAGAATGTGGCAGAGCTCCCCAGAATGGGAATTCAATATTCTTAGGGTTATTGTGTGAATCTCCACCCTCCATGACAATGCTCCATGAAGACTTGAACATACATTCATATGCAGGGGTTCTTAACAAGGGGTCTGTGGAAAGATTTCAGGGGGTCCGTGACTTGGAATTGAAAAAATAACTCAATTAGATGTCCAACATGATATTCATGTTGCCTTGTCAAATACTACACCACAGTTTAATGTTCTTATTCAAGATAAACAACAGTCTGTACATTGATATGTCTTTAAAAAATAAAATTTAACTTTCTTCTATTTTTGATGTATTGGACTATTATTTAATGTGTTAAAAAAAGAAGCACATATGTATAATATTGTATCATATGTTTTTTATTTTAGTAACTGTATTTCAATATACGTAAATGATTTTCTTTCTAATTTTATTTTATGCATTTAAAAACATTCTTTTGGGGACGTGTTGGTATGGGTTTGATATATTTATTAAATAATACACAGTATAGTGTGGACTTAGTATGATTTTTATTTTGATGTAGCGTGTTCTGAGTGCAGTGGATAACTGCCTGCAAAAAGGTTGGTAAGGATGGCATAGATGATTTTGCGACCCTATGGGAAAACTCAAATTTTAAATGTTTGCCGAAAATGACTGTTTGCAAGATGTTGAATCATGTTAGGTTATCAGGTATTGAAATCCTGGGAAAGTTGTAAAATGTAATTTTGAATAATCCTAAAATTTAGTTTAAAGATATGCTGATGTTGAACATCATAAAAATATCTGCTGCTACATTCTGAGAAGGGGTCCGTGGTTTTTACCTGACTGACATAAAAGCCGGTAGAACAAAAAAGGTTAAGAACCCCTACCTTAAACATATTTTCTAGATTTTTCTTCTAGAGGTGGAATGGGTTATTTTAACTAGTATTTAACCTAGAGCATAGTAAAATAAATTAGTTTCTCTTCAACATGGGCATGTATATGACCTATGTAGCCTCTGTGCATTTTGTATTGGCTGTCCTCCAAAATTAGTGATAAATTTATTTTTGATAGCACATTTTCAATGCTGATGTTCTTGATGTATTCTTTTATGAAATTAACTGTGAACTTAACCATTTTTATATTCAGAGTCACAACAACTCTTGTTTTAATACTTAAAACTTTATTCTAAATCTCACTTTGTATCTTTTTTTTTTTCTGTAGATACTGAAAAATATTTTGGGCCCAAAGCACCACAATCTTGAACTCCAACAAAAACTTACTAGAAGAACTGTATAGGTGCTAAGTAGAAACCTTGGGAGTGTCATTGGACTTATTACTTGGATTTAAAAAAAAATGGTTTGCCAACATCTAGCATACAGCTAAGTAGTCACTCAAAATTGTTATGTTTCTAGCCACAATCACTTGGAGATGGGTAGGATAAAGCAGGACTTCCTTCCTTGGCCCAGGAATCAGTCATACTTCTCCATCTTTAGATATTTATTGGAATCAATAACTTAGCATCCCACTTAAAATGGCACCTTACAGTGTTTAAGCTTGGAAGAGTCTAAAACTCCTTATGGTTGTGATCTGAGGCACTCCTACAGAGTTGAACAAATAGGTATGTATTATAAGTGATGTAATAAAGATGATCTGTGGACTGTAGAGTCAGATGATTCTGGATTCAAAATCCTGCCATTTACTTATTAGCTGCATTATTAAGTGTGAAATTTAAACTTGAAAGGTTGGGTACAATATTAGAGACTCAGATCCAGCCCAGAATAATGGGGACTTCAAGAGGGGAGAGAAGAGGTAGAAACAATACATGCTGAAAAGGGATGTGGAGGATGAGATGTTCTCCTTGTGAATTCTCTGAGTATGCCTCTCTCTGTTCCTATTTATGCAATCTGTGGGATTTTCTGGTTGCTGAAGGAAACAGGGTTCATGTTTATATTTTCAAATAAAACAAGTATCTATCAGAAACACAATGTGTTTTTTGTGCCTCTGATTTTCAGGACAATTGCTTACTTGGCAGGTTTCTCTCTCTTCTGGGAGCCATGTCAATTAAGTGGCTCTCACTGAATTTGCAAATGGATAGCAAATGATAGAGGAGGCAAAACATGGAATTCTTCTAATTAAAAAATGTTTGGTTTGGTCTTTCACTCTTGCTATTTGGATCTGACATTATCTTCCCTACTCTGCCAGTTCACCCACCTTTGCTATCATGCTGATATGCCAACAGTTTAAGCACCCTAAGCAGAATTCCAGAATTTCAGCCTAAAACAGGGGGCTCCCAAGTAATGACTTGTAAACATTCCGGAATTTTGTGAGCCAGTTATTAAACTGTTGGTAGCTTGAAATCGGTCATGGTGGGAGGGTTTACACCACAGAAATCAATCAGTACTACAAATCAGGTTTTTTCCATTACCCCAAAAGCCAGTTTACTGGCACATCCCTGGACTTAGAATATGGATTGATGTCCTTAGCGAATGGAAAGACTACTTCTATTAACCACATTCATTCCTCTGCTCTTTCAACGAACATTTGTTGAATGCCTTCTCTTTGCCAAACCTAGGGCTAGACACCAGGGAAACAGAGGTCATCAATATCTTATATCTAGCCTAGAGGATCTCACACTTTAGTGGGAAACACAGCCAAGTGATCAGACAATTATAACCCAGTGGGAGAAGTGAGAGAACAGAAATATGTACAAGATACAACTGAGGAGAGAATGATTAACTCATAACCTGCTATAGATAGAAAGTACTTTGTCTCCCACTGAAGATCTACGGAATTTTTCCTATAGCTGTTATAAGTGGGAACCTGACAAACAGGTAACTGAAATAGAATGCTATTTTGAAAACAGAGAGATGTGTTTCAGAGGGCTATTTCTCATGATTTCAGGATACTCTTGGTCCTTTATAGTGCTTACACACTAGAGGACAGATTTTTATTTGGACAAAGTATAAAGATTCAATGTGATAGTAACCAGAGCTGACTCTATAAAAAATTGTGTCTAAAATGATTGGTGGAAAAAGCTAGGATAGAGAGGGTATAAATGGTCAGATAGTAAATTGAATGGAATCTGCTATGGGAAGTGCATCCCAGCTGTATTAGTCAGCCAAAGGGGTGCTGATGCAAAATACCAGAAATCTGTTGGCTTTTATAAAGGATATTTATTTGGGGTTGACGTGTACAGTTACCAGGCCATAAAGCATAAGTTACTTCCCTCACCAAGGTCTGTTGCCATGTGCTGGAGCAAGATGGCGGCAGACATCTGCAAGTGTTCAGGCTTCCTCTCCTTCTTAAGGCTCCATGGTCCCAGCTTCTTCCAATATGAGCTGTAGGCTGGGATAAGTCTTGTCTCTCTTCTGAGGCTCGTTTCTCTCTGGGATCAGCTACTCTGCTTTCTCCACAAGGCCAGCTATAGATATCAGGTTAAACACTCATCTCTCTTCCTGGGGCCTCTGCCATGTCTAATGGAGCCTTCTCTCCTTCCTCACATATCTGCTTCTCTGTGTGTTTACTTCCTGGGGCTCCAATATCGAAAAACTCCAACTGTCTCCTCTGCCTTGTCATTTTCTCTGTCCTACTGATGTGACCCAATCAATCCCTAGTCATAATTTAATCAAATAAAAGTAAAACCTCTGAATTCAATACAATCTAAAGGTATCAGTAGCCCAGAGGAACAGACCAGTTTGCAAACATAATCAGTATTTTTTTTGGAATTCACCAATAATATCAAGCTGCCACACCAGCTTCGTCAGTTACAAACTGTGTAAACTTCAGCAAGTTCCTTACCTTCTCATCCTCAGTTTTCCATTTATATAATAGGGAACATAATAGTTGAGAGGAGTGGAGTGGTCAGGAAAATAGGTTAGACTTCCTGGGTTAGAGTCCCTTCCTTGCCCTTTAAGAATTGTGTAACTTTGGGCAATTAACTTAAACTCTATGTTTCACTATTCTCATCTGTAAAATGGGGCTAACATTAGTACCTACCTCACAGAATTCCTATGAGGAACAAGTGAAATAATGTAAATATAGTTCTTAACACAGTGCTCCATGCTTATTGCATGTTAATTACCTTCTCTCTTCCTTGTTCCTGATTGCAATGTCCCCTCCCTCCATCCCTACAAGTGGAAATCATAGCCATGCTTTAAGATCCAGCTTGGATGCAGCCTCTTCCATGAAGCCTTCTATGATTTCACATCCCCCATCTCTAAAAGATAGAAAAACTGTTTCCTGCTGATTCGGGGTAGAGGATATGGAGAGGCATTAGTGTTCAGGCACAGAGGAGTATTGGGGCTGCTGCTTATGATAGCACTAGGTTAGAGGTGGAGGGAGGAATCTGAGGTTTGCATTTGGACTGTGAGCATTTGAGTTGAAGGTGCAAGAAGGACAATTATCTGGGGTCAATGAACATCAAAGTAACTCACACTGCATCATCTAGGCCTCTATGCTACCAATGACATTGATCAGAGCTGTAAATTAAAATCACATAGCAACCATGGTTTGGAAAGAGATGTGTGTATGTATGTGTGACTATACGGGTGTGTACAGTTCCCACTGAGAGACAAAAGAGCATAGGCCAGGATCTAATTGAACATGTGCAGCCATCACAATGTTCTACATAGGGAAGAATGGGTATGGGGCTCATAGTGAGAGAGGTGAGAGCAGAGATTCGGCAGTGTCAGTCAGGAGATTCTCTTTTCTGCATTGTGGAATGTTGCTCAGAAGGCTTGGGGCACCCCACTCTGACAGTGACAACTGGACCTTGGTCTTACCCATACTCATTTCAGGAGCTGGGAGGCATAGCTATTCCAGGCTTTCTCACTTGAATCCTCAGAGTCCTTGCAGTAGAGAGAACAGTAAGGAACATAGTCTATATTCCTTGGAGGCTTAGGCTACACAAATGTCTAGGACAGTGTTTCTCAAATTTTGTGCCATGTGGATGACCTGGGAAATCTGTAAAACGCAAGCCTCTGAGCTCCTCTCCAGACAATCTAATTCAGAAAGTCTGTGGTTTTGCCATGGAGTCTGAATTTTAACACTCGGCCTAGGTGATTCTGATGTACTCTGACGTTTAAGAATCACCAATCTATCTGATAATAAATTCATTTTGAAAAGATAAAAGCAGGACCTCAATGATAGAATCCTCATGAAAGGGGTAGGAAGCAAGGGAGACTGAATCTATGGGGTGCCTCCTTGGGGAGCTCGCAAGGGAAGCCTGGTGGTGGGACACAACAGAAGACAAACGTAAACTGACATTTATTGAATACACTGCTGTGTAACAATGCATTGTATTAAGTGATTTCTTTACATGTTTTATCTCATTGAATCTTCATAACATTTAAGGTGGGTGGTATTATTAATTTTATGTTCCAGGTTAGGATATTGAGGCACAGAGAAGTTAAGTAATTTGCCTCAGGTCTCAAGGGCATTAAATTATGGAGCCTGGGGTCAAATTCAGATTTGTTAATAAGTGTTAATTAACAGCTATAATAATAATTACTAATGATATGAATTATTAATATTGTGAGATGGTCAGCTCCCACCGTGTATTCAATTCAACAAAGATTGAACACCTCCCACTTTTATGTATTATTTTCTAGGTGGGGAAGCAGTTGCGGCCTGAATCTTTGGAAAATCTCCTTTGTTGCTAGGCATCCTGGGAATTTCCCTTTGATTCACCTCAAATATTTCTCAAAACTTTGGGCTTGGTTCATATGATTGTAACTCCAATTTTCGATTCTCTATCAGTATACGACATGAGTTGTCATTGTTTAATCGCAAACTGCACTTGTGACAAATGTTGGATAATCTGAACAAAAGCACAGGAAAAATAATTAGAGGGAACCAAAGGGAAGAGGCTCACAACCTTGAAAAAGAGATTGTGTGAAGCTTTCTAGGACTCAGTCCCTGAAGCTCTGACAATGTATTTTGATCCTTGTCTGAATGTAAATGAATGACTCCATCAAACCATAGGCAGCTTGTCACGGTGCAGGTTATTTAGCTAGTTAATTAAAAGTCTGAGTGGGCTGATGCGGCTCTGCACTGGACTCTGAAGATAACCAAACCTGTGTTCTGACCGGGCAAGTTAATTTAAAATAAGTGACCTCAATTGGGTAATGGCTGCAAGTTCAAATTCAAGAATTGCTGTAATTAGTCCCAGATGGATCTTAATTGTTCTTTCAGGAAATGGAGGGGGGAAGGAGGGGAAGAAAAATGTCCAAGCCCAAAGTAAAGGTTATGATCCATACCTTTGTGTGGGATGTGGTGGGAGGTGTGGGAGGTGGGCAACATGGGAATCCCAGTGGGTTCCGTGTAATATTTTAGGTAATCTAAGCACCTCTTAAAATATATGTATATATATATATATATATATATAAATATAACATTTTTGTAAGCAAATACACATATATGCATATATATTTATATATCATTTTGCAAATGTTTGTATGTATTGTGAGAAGTTTGATTTTTACCCATAATAAAAAAAAAAAAAAAAGTAGGGGAGCTGAATGGGGCAGGGCACGATTAATGTTGTATAACAAGAATTCCATTGCTGTCTTTCCAAATGTATCCTTTTAGATTTGATATATTAAATGGGTCTGGCTCTTTTGAAAATAAGGACTAGAATTCAGCACTCTTAATCAAGTGGTCTGGGGGAAAGTTATTTAATCTTCTTATATCTGCTCCTCATCTACATAAAGGAGAACACACTATTAGCCCTAATGACCTCAGAGCATCAGAGGAGATAATTTTCAAAATAGCCTTGAAAAAATAAGAAAGCTCTATAAGATAGTATTTATTCTTGCTTTAATTCAGGAAAGTTTCATAAACCAAGTTTTTCATTTTACAGTATAAGGCTATGATAGGTGTGTGCTTCTTTTTATTTAGATGCCTTCTGAGCCACACTTCTAAAAAGGTGACAGGATCTCAGTGGGCAATATGTTCAGTACCATACCTGGGTAGTGGTACATGATGTTCTAATTTCTTAGGAGGTATGCCCACAGAGCTGAAAAATGATTTTGGCCTTACAGGCTTTTGGAAGAAGACAGAGAACACACCAATTTAGCATTTTATATTTTGAAATCATATCCTTCTCTGTTTATTTTAATATAAATCGTTCACTTAAAATTAGGTGCTGACACACCACTGTGGTACCATGAAGTTAGTGTAAGTCACAGTGAGAGCAAGATGGCTTTACCTCCACTTATTTTTTATATGAATGTTTGGGTTTCCCTTTAGTTGGATACATTCTAAGTGCCCATACCCTCCCAAGCCTTGGAAACCAAAGGTAAAACGAATTTGTACAATGTCAAAGTTGAAATAACTGGAAAAAAATCATAACCCAGTACAAAGCCTTAGAAGACCAAAAAAATGGGTTCTTGGGGATACACAAAATGACTACATTTGAAACTGCTTTTCTTTCCTGATTCTGCCTTTTAAAGATAATTGCATTCCAATACCCATATGTATTCCCTTTAATGGAATATAAGCACCCAAAACAGAGATTTACAACCTATCCTTAGTGACAGTAATTACAACAGCTTATCCTTCAACTTCAACAAAAATTCATTAAAGGAGCTTACTTTTAAATCAGAATCTGTGCTCTGCTTTGTTGTATGAGCCAAGCAAATAATGGAGCTATATTTCACAGAATTGCATTTCTATCTAAGGTCTGTGCCCTTTGCTGAAAGGGGTTGAGGTCACAATGAACAAATAAACAAGCAGAAAGCCCTGGCCCCACATTCCTCTTCATCACTGGGAAATGCCCATCCATGACAGGGAGCAGCAGAGGACAAGGATTTGCTACGATTTTGCAAAGGTTTAAGTCATGATTTGAGCAATCATTTCTAGAAGTCTCCCTGGGGACCTCTGTTGTGCACAGTGAATAAAAGCCAAACTATGCAAGACTGGGAATTATCTCCAACTGATAAATATCAGGACTTTTCTCCTTTAAAAAATCAAGAAAATTAGTTATTTAACTCAACAAATATTTATTGAGAACTTACTAGATGATAGGCTATTTTAGGTGCTGGGGATACAGCAGTAATGAAACACAAAAAACCCTGCCCTCATGAAGCTTATGTTCTAGTTCAACTGTCTAGTGATCATTTTCTCCTGGAATTTCCTATATCATCTCTACCTCTCAACTGTCCCTTAGTCTATTAATTGTTTACCCAACTTATGCCTATGTCCTGTCTCCCCAATTCGACTATAAGTCCTTGGGGGCAAAATTTAGTTTTTATATTTGTTAGTGTGTGTAGCATTCAATACAGTGCCCCAAAGGCAAGTAATTCAATGAGTGTGGACGATGAGAAAGAAAAGTTCCCAAATAGGGGAAGAAGAATGAAAAGTGATAATAACTTTATTATCTTTCTGAGGTAGTTTGCTTTCATATGAACAGACTATTTTAAATACTAATTTCAGGCAGTTAGGTGGGAAGTGGGATGGAGGTGAGAAGGCAAGTAGCCTATTTATGGGAACTCATATATAGATATCTGGTTGGTTTATACATTTTGGGTGGTGTGGCACAAAGTACATGGACATTGGAAAGAGCTGTGGGTTTGAATTCTTGTTCTTCCACTCACTACTTGAGTGGCCATTATGTATGTTACTGCTTCTTTCAGCACCTCAGTTTCTTTATAAAATGAAGGGGTAGTTTAATCCTTAAGCAGAATCTTTTCATTTCAGATGCCATCTTAGCTGTATTACCTGTTGGAAAAAATTCTGTTTCTTGAAGATCAAAAGGTCATGATGAAAGAGAGAACTGAGTCTGGCCAATATAACCTGTGTTCTTATTGGTGTCAGGTTTCTATCATTTAGCTTTACAATAGCTAATTGACACTACTTATTAACATTCACCTTGACAAGTAATTAGGACTTGCTATATATATGCAAATTTAAATCTCCACCCCCTTCCACCAAACCAGATGAACTTCTTTTGGACCAGAAGACTCAGCTCAATCAAATCATCTGGAGAAAGCCCTCCCCAATCTCTGAGTCAGGCAGAGTTGGGCATACTTCTGCATTCTCGTAATGATCTATGATCCCCTCTGTCACTGCACTTAGCACACCAGACCATGATCATCTGTTACTTGGCTGCTCTCTTACTAAACCACAAGCTCATTGAGGGCTGGAGCCATGTCTTACTTGTTTTTCACTTTTTATTTAAAATTTTTTACTTGTTCTTATTGAGGACTACAGACATAGGCAGCATGAATAGGGATGTCATCTTGTTTTCAAGGAGGACTTGAAATCATCTCCTTACATTTCAGCAGATATCCTGAAAAGGATTGTGCATAAGAGGCTTTTGTTTCCTTTTTCATGCAGTTAAGAAAGTATATAGGTATATAAAGCCATTCACTTATTTCTCCTACTTCAAATATTATTCCTATTTAAATAGATTCTATGAACAGGACACTTGAGTAATGGGTCCATTTCAGTTTCCGGAAATAACAGAGTCTGAGATAGTCCTCTTTATGCAAAGAGTCTTTGTTATATAGGTTGGGTTCTGTTGTAATGAGGTTGTACACAGAACCATCCCATCTTTTCTTGAGTACAGTAAAGGTAAATTCATCTCCATCTGACAAATTTTCAGCTAAACTCTGAGCAAAGCAAATAATATTGAACTCATGAAAACACTTTGCAAACTGAACAGCTTTCTTTACATTTGGAAAAATCATACTTTTTCCTAGTGGCTCATAAATCCTCCAATACCTGGACCATTATTAACATTGCTCTTTTTCTTTAAAAAGAAAACCACATGGTTTGATGCCAGGAGATTGCCATATATGCATCCTTGACATGGGTTAAGAAAGTTCTAGTATGAGTTGCAAGTCACTGAGTGGTGAGGACCATAAAAGAAAGTGGCTAGGATTTCATGTGCCTTGTCCTTTTGGGGTTCCAGATCAAAGCTGTAGTTTAGCGACCAGGGTGTTGTGGTGTAGGCTGCAGCGTTGCTGGAGAAATATGACATTGGGAACTTTTCTGAAGTAAAAACTATCCTATTGGGAGCGGATATGGCTCAAGTGGTTGAGTGCCTGCTTTCCACATGGGAGGTCCCAGGTTTGGTTCCCAGTGCCTCCTGGGAACAAGGGGACAAGCAAAAAGCAACAAGCAAACAAAAAAGGGAGCCAACTCAGGGGAGCCACGTGGCTCAGTGGTTGAGCACCGTCTTCCCACATACAAGGTCCCGGGTTTAATACCTGGCCCCAGTACCTCAACAAAACAAAACAAAACAAAACAAAAACAAAAACAAAAAAACTCTGTCTTATTACTATTACTTAGTTTCAATATTATGCACTCAGTTAGAACTTTATCTTCAACAAGTTGGACATGAGTAGTAGCCCATAAGTCTTCTGGAGAAAGAGATGAACAATATTCCCCCTGTCTGATGAAAGCAAATGCTTAAATATTCAGGGATGGGTCTGCTGTCACCTGTTATAGATGTGGCTAATGTAGAAGAGCTCTTTTATTCAGAGATGCACTTTTCTGCCACTTCTTGCAACTCTGAGAGGCTTGGTAGCGGTTGCCAAGGATACCAAATGGTGAAAAGGCTTGGGTCTGAATTTGAAGGATTGTGCTGTGCTTGAGTGAGTGAGACTGAAATTAAGTTAATGCTTATAAAAATAAGGTGTGCTTCTTTCCTTTGGGCTTTTGCAAAATCGGCAACAGAGTAGTCTGTCAAGCAGCAATTGATTTTATATTGGCCATGGAAGAGAAAGTAGGAGCAATTTATTGAGTAGGAGGTTCTCAAATTAAGCACAGGCAGTAGTTTAAAATAGGTCAAGAGAAGTGAAAAGGACTCTCAGAGATGTTGAAGAGAAAGGAATGGTGCAAGGCACTTAAGAGTGTTCATTAAGAAACTTTCTATACTACCCTCTTTTATTGCTTTGTCCATTGTCTCAATGTACCTGGATCTTCATCTCTTAGTCCAAGACAGCATTACTGATGTCCCACTCCCTTTTAGTTCTTCCCACTTATTTACTTCTGTAAATGTGTGTCTTTTAGATAAAATAATTTTAAGGTTCTGATTTGCAAATGTGATTTCCCCAATTATCCCTTTTCTCTTTCCCCATTCTTAAGATTGGCAAGCACATTTTCTATCAATGCTGAACTTTGAAAGGGACCCTACTTTTCCTCCATAATAATCCAGTTATACATAGAGCTAAGACTCCTACTTTTGGAACAATTAAGGCATGAAAACAATTAGTTAGACCACTTATGTGTGAATACAATAGCCTTTGTATTATCACTAATGTTGGCCAGAGCTTTTTGGCCTACAAAATCTTAATCAAAGCATTGTTTTAGTGACACTCACAAATTGAAACCTTTAAGATGATCCTAGTAAAGTAACACCATGCTGTTATAGACAAACATGAAAGCTCCAAATGTCTAGAGAGGATGTCCTAACCACTTACGTGGGTGGGGGTGTTCCACTCAACTCTTCTGCCAGGTCAGTCTCCCACACGTGAGACCTACCTCAGATGATAGAAGAAGCTTAAATGTTTTTTGAGTTTTTAGGCTCAGTGACCATATATTCTTTTCCTTATTTATGTTCTCCCCTTAAGAAATGAGTTACAGTGACTCTAATTATAATGCTTGGTATTTGTAGAATTGCCCTTTCCGAGGATCTTAGAATACCTTTGAGAAATTGTCTGATTCACCCTAATAACATCTTGGTAAGGCACTGAAGGATTTTTATATTTGATAGCTGAAGTTGCTAAGACAATGGAAAGTGAGACATCTGTGCAAGGTCATACAGTGATCTTGAGATAGAGCTCATCCAGGTTTCTAGTCTTTGCACAAGTGATGGATTACTTCAGAATATATTTGGTCAATTGCTGTTCTTTTGGAGGATGTTGGTGTTGGAGGTGTGTGTGTATTTGGTTAGCAGTTTGGTAGCTATATATATATTTTAAAGTTTGGAAAGAGATAGTGGTGTCTGGTTACTAAGTTCTTCCACTTAACTCCACCCCTAGTGACATGACACTGATGATTACCAATCTCAAGCAATGGCCCTGGTCCATTGAATGGTGTCCCTCACCTGTTAATTTATCATAACCTTTGGTCATAAAGAGTTTGATACTGTCAAATCTGGACTGAAGGAAAGTTGCCGTCACAGGAATGGAATTAATTTGACTGGAAGGACAGGTGGCTGAGTTGTAACAATGGCACCAGACTAGTCCAGGGTACTTTCCTATACTCAGTCTCATCAAAGTCCAAACCTTGGCATGGATCAATCAATGGCTTTTGCCCTTCAGTGTTAGCTCAGTAAAGAATTTAAGTCTACACATTTTACTTTAGTTTCTGTTATTTTTCATTTGCTTGGTAACTCTTTGTAGGGAGACCAGAGGTCTAAATTATTTTAAAAATAAGGCTCCTGTGGTAATGTGAGCTTGAACAATAACTAGCTTTTGTGTTGCTGTTTTAAACTGTGGTTCTTGCAGCCCTTATAAAACTGTTTGTTACAGCATCTGTTAGAATCTAGGACAGGACTCCTGTAATCATGCAGCTGTGTGATGAACTTTCTAATTGCTATATTTTTGTTGCTCTTAATCTGGGTAAATTTCCTAATAAAGCTGGATGATGATTTTAAAAAAATCATTAATGTTTTCAAGCCAATAATTTTAATCCGTAGGACTTCATCAACCCCTCAGTGCCTGCAAAGGCTTAACCAGCGTGCTCACTGTATAAGCCATACAAAGGGACAGATGTCAGGGAGTTTTCCCCCAATGCCAACTGAGAATGTATTTATTGCCTGTGAAGGGATAATTTTATATATGTATATACTATTATATATATATATAATAATATATATATAAAGTTTTCTTTCTTTCTTTCTTTCTTTCTTTCTTTCTTTCTTTCTTTCTTT
>JAKSZT010053809.1:293216-306577 GCA_026826555.1 Tolypeutes matacus
TTCTTTCTTTCTTTCTTTCTTTCTTTCTTTCTTTCTTTCTTTCTTTCAGAATGGTCCTGAGGTCTCACTTGATTTAAATGTTGGGATTAACGCAAAACAGAGGGGATGTTTGTGTTAGAATTGGCTCATATTTTCAAAATTTTGGAATAAGGTATCAGCAGCTGGATTCCTAAAATGTTGGTGTTAATTGATGGGAGAGAAGGACTGTTGATTTGATAAATCTTTGCTACAATCCACTATATGTTGTTATGTGCAAAGGAAATCTAAGCAGGAGTATAACAATGGATATGGATGTAATGAAGAATTTAAGATTGGTTTGTGATGTGATGGGCTTGTTAATCAGAATCTAACTATCAGAAGCCTTTGATTAACAGGAATTTTCCCCAGGCATTTTCCAGATATTATAAATGGTGATACAATATTTATATATACATATGTGCCAAGGTTTTGATCAACCAGAAACTCTAATTAATGAGGACAATTGTTGCTCAGTGCTCTAAGGATATAGGTAAAGACTATCTTCCAGGCTGTATCCTGGTCTTAAAGCAGATTATCTCCCCCATCATCTCTGTCTCCAAGCTCACTTATATTGAGGCTTGCAAGATATTCATTCAGCAAAGAAATATTCAATGATGGCTCTTAGATTACCACATTTTTAGATACTTATCATGTTCTGCCTTCCAGAATTACTGCATTTCTTTATCTCCCTTATTAGAGTGTAAGCTTCTTGAGCAGAGAAGCCATGTTATCCTTTTCTCCCAACCACATCTAGCACTGGGTAGAGCAAAATGAGTCATAATCTCTGGTCATAGAGAGTTTGATCTTGTCAAATCTGAACTGAAGAAAAGTTGCCCCCACAGGGATGGGATTAATTTGAATGGAAGGACAGGTGGTTGAGTTGTAACAATGGCATCAAACTAGTCCAGGGCACTTTCCTCCACTTAGTCTCATTAAAGTCCAAACCTTGGCATGGATCAATCAATGACTTTTGCCATTCAGTGTTAGCTCAGTAAAGAATTTGAGTATACATATTCTATTTTAGTTTTTGTTATTTTGCATTTGCTTGGTACCTCTTTGTAGGGAGATCAGAGGTCTAAATTATTTTTAAAATTACCATTTTTTCTCTTGTTTCCTATGGCAGAGCTGTCATTTTCTCCTCCACTGCCCCTCCTCTCATTCCCCTCCCTGCATGCTGTGTGCTCTGGTCTGAGGAGCCCAGTTTGGCTTTATTTGTCTTTTATGGGTTGAATTGCATCCCCCCAAAAGATATGTTCAGGTCCTAACCTCCAGTCTTGTGATCCTTCTTATTTGGAAATAAGATCTTTAAAGATATTATTAGTTGGATGAGACCAATGGACACTAATCCAACATGAATAGTGTCTTCATAAAGAGAGGAAATTTGCACACAGACAGATAGAGAGAGGACAGCCATGTGATGGAGGCAGAGATTGAATTATGTCTCAAGCCAAAGCACATCATGACTCCATGACCCACAAGCCACTGCCATAACTTTGCAGAGTTCAGAGGAAGCAGGGTCCTGCTGACACATTGGTTCAGACTTCTGGCTTCCCGAACTGTGAGACGATCAAATTCTGTTGCTTAAAGCTACCCAATTTGTGGCCCTTCGTTATGGAAGCCCTAGCAAACTAAGACAGTGTCCCTCTCCCTTTTATCCTTGAGGCGCAACTCACTCTGATGCTTAACCTTTCAAAAAATTCTCAAGATACAAAAAAAATATCTTTGTGTTTCAATGTTTGTGGTACCAGGAACTCTCTAAAGCATGGAGCTCAAGGTAGGGGCTCCTCCCACCTGGATCAAAGGGTGATCCTGGGTGGGAGGGAGAAGCATGTCCCTTGAAACACTGCTGCTCAGGTTTAGTAGCCCAAAAAAGCTAAGCACCCACCCAAATACTTTAACCTCTGGATGTTTATGTTTTCCCAGAACCAGTCTTATTTTATGCTTGGTTTTCTGGGAGGAGTTAATGAAAGAAAGGGGAGCTGTACCTATTAGACTTTGCCACTCACATTTAGGTTACCCACTTGCATGAGAAGAAGGAAATGGGCAACACCTATGGCAGATTTTGGTAGAACAATGAAGTTGTGATTCTTTACCTGAAGAGAAATGTACAATGATAGGAATGCTAGTTTTATATACTTATCACTGAGAACTGGTCCTCATAATTTATTCCAATTCTTGTGGGGCCCATTCCATAGTTAGATTGTTTTGGCACTGTGAGTAAATGAACGTATTTGTCATAAATGAGCTCTTCACCAACAGGTAGGTATAAGGGGCATATTTTCAATTCCATGTGTTAATGGGATATGGCTTCTCATCAAGTGAGGAAAATATCTGTGAAATGGTTGTAGCATAAACAAAGTTGCTCTAGGCCTCATCAGGATGCTTATCTCTTATAACTTCTGATTGAATCTACTCCCATTGAAAAACTCAGTCAGATACAAGGTCGATTAGTGCACTGACTAACAGCATGAAATCTAGAGTCATCAGATTCCCTGGTTTCAAATTCTGGTTGCACCAATTATTAGCTGTATGACTTTCTTCAAGTCTCAATTTCCTCATCTGTAAAATAGGAAGACTATTCCCATCTACTTTACAGTATTATGTGAGGATCAACTCACATGAAATATATAAACACACACATATACACATGTACACTTAAAATAGTATTTGGAACATAATAGGCACTTAAAACATATTCATTTTTTAAAATACCCAGTTAGCATATGTGGCTCAAGGTTTTAGTGCCTGTGGTAGGTTGAATTATGTACCCCCTCAAAAAACATGCACTAAAACCATTCTTGTGGGTGGAAACCCATTTTAAATAGGACCTTTTGATGATGTTATTTTTAGTTAAGGTGTGGCCCACTGAATAAGGTTGGGCCTTAATCCTATTACTGAAGGCTTTATGAAGAGAAAGCCACATAGAGGAGGAGCAGAAGATGAAAGTCAATGAAACCAGGAAGAGAAAGAAGACTCACTATGTACACTGCCATGTGACAGAAAAATCAAGGACTAAGGATTGCTGACAGCCAGCCCCAGAATGCCACAATCTTCAGGGAGAAAGCATTACTTTGTTAATGCCTCAAATTTGGACTTCTCCTAGTCTCAAAACTGTGAGCCAACAATTTCCCACTGTTTAAGCCAACCTACTTTGTAGTATCTGTGATCACAGCTGGGAAACTAAGACAGTGCCATTAATTATTTTAAGTGATACTGAAAAATCTGGTAATCCTCAGATAGTCTTTGAGCCTATTATTCAACATGTGATTCCCAGTGCTATTTTGGAGAAAATATAGATAGGTCTTTTAACATCCTGAACTCATATTAGTGATATCTGAGCATACCTCAAGTCTTAAACTTCATTCTTATGATATGAACTTAGTTTGAACTGATATCTTGGAAGAGATATGAGGACCCTTCTTAAGCAATTGTCCTTAACTTCTTTTCATAAACACAAAGACTTACCACTCATGAGAAAATAGCTATGGTTACCAGTTATTGAGCACCTACTGTGTGTCTATCACTGGGCTAGGTGCTTTCCACATATTAATTTATCTTCACAACATTCAAGAAAAGAAGTTAGTGGAACAGGTGAGAAAATTGAGCCTCAGAGAAATTAAGTCACTTTTCCCAATGCCATACAACAGAACAGTGATAGTGCTAGGTTTTGAAGTCATGCCTATTCAACTCCAAAGCTTGTTATTCCAACTAGTTCATAAATGAAATATTCCAAAAAGAAGGGATGCTAAACTAAGCTGGTTTATGAACTGGTAAGTCAGCCAAATGTTCTAGAAGGAACACCGAGAGTAGGGGCTAGAATAAAGGGGAGAGTAACTGGACTATAGCACTGTCTGCTGAGTGAGGCATGCAGTAGGGAGCAGGGACAAAGCTTTAAAACATTTTTGCTTCACCTATCCCGGGTCTGTTCTAGTGGCTACAATTGCTATACATATTTTGGAGTGAGCACTATCTCCTTTATGCTGCAGCCTAATATTTTAGAAGGGCCCTCAATATTGTTAAACTTCCTTAACTTGTTATCTTTTAAAAACCTGACTTTACTATCTTGGGTGTTTCATCTCTTAAAATGACTATCTTTGGAGGTCAGTCGGAGTTCCTCAAATGAAAGGAACTTCAGGGACTGAACTGCTTCAATCAGCTCTACTCTTAAGAAGCACTACTTTCATATCAGTCATGATGAGGTGATTTCAGCCTGGAAAATCTCCAGGGTAAATCATATATTCTATAATTTCCCTGGGTAACACATTGAAACGTATTGGCTGGAGCCCTCTAAATTAGCATATGCTATGATTCAGCAGAGGCTATGCTGAGATTTACCTTCAAATTATTGGTGAAAAAAATAGCAACATGGTAAAGACTTAAGGGAGGATGTTTAAACATCTTTAAGGGAGGAACCCTTTGATATCCAATGCATAGGCAAATTAGGAAACACTCTTATCTATTCATTAAAATAAGTTTTCTATAAGGATCTTTATTTGTCAACAAAGGATTAAGTTAGACTATTTGTATACCCTTGAAAACAATCTTTAAAATATTCTAGATCTGACATTTCACTAATTCAGAACTGTCTCACCTTTACATAGTCTGAATTGGTGAGATTTTACTTTTTTCTAGTTCCCTTTCTCCTTTTTAATGAGTCCTTTCTAAGGCTGACTCTCTCTCTAATCTAGTTATGCTCATTTGCTCTGATACTGTCTTTAGGCATGCAAAACAGTTGGTCAGTGCCCTCTTTATGATAACTCTTAATACTTGAGGATGGTGATTAAACTGCCTCTTGGCTCTCTTTCACCAGGCTAACAACCTCAACTCATTTTTGACTTTCCTCATAGGCCCTATTTTCTAATGCTTTCATCTTTTCTTTGCGGCTTTTCTCTGGATCTTTTCCAATTGCTTTGCAATTGTTTTAAGATGTAAACTGATAAACAAGCCTAATCTAGGGCATGGTGTTGGTTAAGTATTTATTTCATGAGTGACTTAGAAATTAAGCAAGATGGTGCAGTATAAGGGAAAGAACACTGAACTAGGAATCAGAAGATCTAAGTTTTATCCTGGTTCTGCTATTTACTGAGATTAAGCAGAGATCCACCTTTGGACAAGTCATCTAAATTTCTCTAAGCCTCAATTTCATCATCTGTAAATTTGGGATAAAAACATCTGCCCTGCCTGCCTCCCATAGTAAGAATCAAATGAGGTAACCTATGTGAAAACACTGTAGTGTTAGCATGAAAGGTTAGTAGCAATGCTTCAATATGTGAACATCAATTGTATAAAATCTACTACACTAATGAAGAATGTTGTTAATGTAGGAAAGTGTGGGAGGGAGAGGGGGGACATATGGGAATCCCCTATATTTTTTATGTAACATTTATGTAATCTAAAGCTTATTTAAAAACAAAAATTAAAAATTAAAAAAAGCACTATACAAACGCTATGTGTCAAACACATTTCTAATGCTTTGCAAATATTAACTCATTAAGGAACAGTTATTATTCTCATTTTACAAAAATGAAATGGAGACTCAGAAAGGTTAAATAACTTGCCCCAGTTTATACAGCTAGTAAGTGAAAGAATCCATTCATATTGTCTCCAGAGTCCATGCTCTGAACTTCTTTGCTATGCTGCCTCTTCAAATAAACCTAAAGGTCCAACATAACCATATGATTTCATGGGGTCTGACTTTTAAAAAACCCATAGGTATATACTACTCGGTTAGAGGATCTATTCAAACATGGGTAGGTAACTCAATGAAAGGAAACCTTTTCAAAGGTTGTTTAGATTGGTCATTGAATTAATGAAGTTGTCTACTAGTGAGGACTGCATCATGAGTATAATATAGTAATAAGAAACACTATATTAGGTCAGATGAATGGTTCCTTTGCACTAGTACACCTAAACCTTCCTATAGAAAGTGCTCTTGATTATTGGATTCTGGATCTACAGTTTCTAAATGTTCTCTCTGAGCCCTGACAACCCTTCATGGTTTCATCTGCCTTTAGTTCTGTCCTTTTCTATGTTACTTCATATAGCTGTGAGTATTGGATACCCTCCTTGTAGATTGACTGTTAAAAGAGAGATATTAAAGGCATATTAGTACTCAATTGAAGCTTTTTCTCTGCTATAGTATGAAGGTTTTAAATAATTTTAAAAAAAGAGTTTTAGAAAGAAACGTTGGGAGACTCTTGAATTACATTATAAGTGTTTGAACATTCACAGGGAATATTAGAGCCTATATCATGGAAATGGGGAGGTTATGTTATATAAAACTATATTGAAGAACTGCCTTATATTTGAAAAGTCGTACCATATGGAGGTCTTTTCACTAACATTCATTGATATAGGGTACAATATAAACTTACTTTATGCGAAAATCTCATCTATAGAAATACTGTTTTAGTGGTATAGCAGTCTCTTCTACCTCAGATAGTGGCATGAAAGAATATTTTGTGAGAGACCTAAGAAGTTTCCTTCCATGAAAATAACTTAATGTTGAAAATACTCTTCAAAGATGGGCATATCTCTTGGGAGAACATGGTATTGATTAATTTATAAACTTTACTGCTCTAACTAGGATTTGTATAGATTCGAATAATAAGTTTTTAAAAAACAATGGTTAGGAACCAGAGATAAAAGTGATATCTCAATATTTTAGTATGCAATTTCTTTCTAAAAATATTTGATTTAACAAAATACCATGGTGAAGTTGTTTTTAATTTAAATAGTTGTTTAATGAGAAATCTATACTTATACAAAGAAATTATGGCAAATTCATGATATCACCTGAATAGCCTTGAGCAGAGAGCCACCATCTTAATCCTTTGTGGAAAGATATACTTTAACAATCACATCATGTGGCCGCAGGCACTTTTTTACCTCTTGCTGGAAGCACAGAAAAATTGAAGTGGAACTTGCTGAAATGTGCTTACTCATCACTCATCTATCCACTCATCTTTCCTTCCTTCCATCCTTCCATACATCCACTCATCGATCCATCCATCCATCTCATCTATTCATCCATCCATCTCTATGTTCCAGGTACTGTGTTGTACACTGGAGATACAACAGTGAACAGGACAAGTATGGTGTCTACCTCATGGAACTTATGGCCTAGTAGAAACTATTTTAATGGTAGAGAAAACGGTTATGAGATGATAGTTTGAAAGTTTTATGACAATTTTTGAAAGGGAGAAAAAGAATAAATGAAATAACCTTTTTAGCCGTATGTGGATGTTACTGAAACTTTTCTTTTAACAATGTTCCCTAAAAATTGTGTAGAAAATATTTTGAGGGATACTGTACAAGTGCATATAGGAAGAAAGAAAAATAGAGAAATCAGACATGTAAAGAGAGAACAAAGTTTTTAAATAAAACTAGTTTCCCTAAAAATTTGTAGTAATAATGGTTATCTTTTGCTGTATCATTTTATGCCTTTCAAAGCAATTATACCAACCCTGTGCATTAGGTAAAGAAAATTTTACTATCCCCATTATATAGAAGAGAAAGCTGAGTCATAGATATTTTAAGTGCCCAAGGTTCCATGGCTCTGAATCCATAGATTTCAGAGCTCTACCCATTGCATTTTCTACTACATCATGCTAAAAATTCCCAGACTCCATTATAAGGTCTTATAAAACAAAAAAGATTGTACAGAATCTAAGATGTTCAAAAAGTCAAAGTCACTATACAAAAGAAGGAAAACAAAGTACGACAAGATGACTGTTCCTCTGCTTTGGACTATTAAGTAGGTCACCCACTAAAAGGCTATTTTGGTAAAAAAAATTTAGAGGGCACACAGTCCATGTACCAACATCACTGACCTGATTCTTCACTTTCAAGTTCCAAAAAATCAAAGGAAGTTTGTGTGTGCGTGTGTATGTGTGTGTGTGTGTTAGAACATTTGTGTAGCTAAAAAGAATGTTAGTTTGGAAACTTGATTTAACCAGGCTAGTGCTCTAGATTTCCGGTGAGGTGTGATTCACTAGAGGAGATGATGTTCTTAACAAGAGAACAGCTTTGTAGCTCTATGATGCAGTGGGCAATTTCTTTTCTTTCCTTCTTTCCTTCTTCTTTCCTCCCTCCCTCCCTCCCTCCCTCCTTGCCCCCCTCCTCTTTCCTTTTTTTTTTTTTTTTTTTTTTTTATAGCAGTCTCTTCTTATAGTAGTGGATGGGGGCATATCTGACAGATTGTTAATATTTTCTTTGCTATAAAACATCTCTCTTAGGCAATGGCTACTCACAATAATTACAATCTCTGAAGCTGTTTTGGCCCCCAGGTACACTGAGATCAAATTAGAATAGAAATGTTTCCCTTACAGTTTTGTTTATAGCAGCACATGCACTTTGTTATTAACTGGCAAATTAAGACTTCTAAGGAAAATAATAAACTTTCACTACATTTCAATTTGACTTTTTTTTTTTACTTTAAAAAGAGTATCCATCTAGCTTAGGATGAAAAATTTCTTGTAATATTTTTTAGTCTTAAGTTTAAATATCTGAGCTTAAGAATGAATACATTTTGACCCATTGAATCATGTTTTTCTCCCTTATTCCTTTTCACTTTGTTCACATTTTAAAACCATGAATATTTATTAGTTTTAAAATATTCTTAAATTACACACACACACATTCTCTCTCCCCTTTTCTTTCCTCCTCTCTCTCCCTTCCTATCTTGATCATCTATCTATCTATCTATCTATCTATCTATCTATCTATCTATCTATCCATCTATCTATATCTATCTATATCTCTCTTTGGAAACACAAGGGTGTTCTGCAAAAGTATCTATGAATTCAAACCTAGTGAATACTTCCCTAACACTCTGCCCACCCATATGCATCAAGAATGGGTTGATGAGTGGAGAATTAAGAATCCTCATGCATTGTTAGTGGAAAGGTAAAATGGTGTAGCTCCTGTGAAAATCAGTTTGTCAGTTCCTCAGAAAATTGTAGAGAATTGCCAGATGACCTGGCAATCCCACTTCTAGATATATACCTAAAAGAATCAAAAGCAGGAACTTGGGCAGATGTATGTACAGCAATATTCATAGCAACATTATTCACAATAGCCAGGAGTGGAAGCAACCTAACTGTCCATCAACGGATGACTAGATAAACAAAATGTGGTATATACAAACAATGGAATATTATTCAGCCATAAAAATGAACCGAAGTTCTGATTCATGCTACAGTATGGATGAACCTTGAAGACATCATGTTGAGTGAAATAAGCCAGACACAAAAAAAGACCAATATTATATGATTTCACTTACATGAAAGAATTAAAACATGCAAATATACAGTCAGAAATTAGAATACAGGTTACCAGGAGCAAGGGCAGGTGGGGGTAAGAAATAGGGAGTTCATGCTTAATGGGTAGAGCTTCTGTTTGGGGTGATGGAAAGGTTTTGTTAAAGGATGTTGCTGATGGTAACACAACATTGTGAATGTATTTAACCACACTGAATTATATACTTGAATGTGGTTAAAATGGATAGTTTTATGTTGTACATATGTTACCACAATTAAAAAAAAAGAATGGGTTGTGTTATTTTGAAAGGTCTAAGAATAGTACATATTTCACAACTAGACCCTGTCTTTCTGTCCTGTCTTGTCTGTTCCTTGCTGGCAGGAAGATATCAGAAAGGAAGGTGATTACTTTGAAATAGTTAGCTATCTATGAAACAGAGGTGTGGAGGGGTGTGTTTATCTGATAGGTAGCATTAAATTGCAGAGACTTCCAGATTAATCGTAGTGCACATTTTTCAGCAGTTTAGATTTTCCTTTTTTTTTTTCTGCAGCCACTTGGCGTTGCGGTGGGGGGAGGACTAGCAAGACCGTCAAAAACTGTTGGCACCTTTAGTCTTTTGGCTACTTAATTTTCTTAGCAGATATGGGTACTGCCTCAGGTTGATGATTTAACATTTTGGCAGGGGGTAGAAGGAATCTCAAAGTTACCTGTTCCAAAATTGTGTTAATCCTTTCAACTTCGCAGTCAATCAAGTATCGTTTTTCCTGCCTCCTGTCCATTTCTTCAATGATACGCCTGAATTCTTGGACGTCCTTTATGTTTCCCACAGACCTTGCTGTCACTTGCCAGTTGTTTTGCACTGCTGCTTCCATAATGGCTTGGAGGATGGAAAATCCTGAATGAAGGAAAAACAGCTACAATTATTTTTTTTTCCTTTTTGAAAACTTTCTGTAGGTATTGGAGGTTCTACTGAGTTTTTATTCACAGTCCACTAGGTTCATTTGAAAATTATCCATTGTGGAGAGCAGGCTTATCCATAACCTCAGATGTGAATGTTCCCAACAGTTGGCACCTCTAGCTCATTTTAAAGGAAAGAAAATTCTACAACTTGTGGGCACCAGGCTAGGTGTTTATCAGGCCTCTATCTAAGCAGTCCCAACTGAATTATAGTACCTAATCGTTTTTATTGACATGTATTATCAAAATATCGATGGAATGAAAGCCAAATTCTTTTTCCTTATATCTGTCCATGATCTTTCCTTTTGCAATTGAAGCTCATTTCTTTCACTTCCACATAAACATTCCTCAAAATCAGAAATAACTTTAATAGAGTTATAACCTCATTATGATATTCCTGGCCCTTACATGTATAGAAAAGCCAACAAAAAACTGTCTATGACAAATATATCATATTTTCCTCTTGATCCAAAGATCATGAAAAATTCAGTCATTTAAAGTCTTCCCGAGTTCTTCTATTTTCTCAATTAAAGTTACCAGGAACTCTTGGTTTCTTTTTAATTTATCTCAGACAATTACTAACTACCAACACCCTGGATCTATGTTGAATGGGAGACAGAGAAAAGATCTGATGCTTGAAGTTTTGGATAACCCTTTAGGAGTCAGGGTATAAGAAGTTGGGAAGAGCAGTATATTTCTTAAAGTATGAAACACAGAATAGCACAGGGGGTTTCTATGTACTGGTCATTTAAGTATTCATGTCTCTAATATATCATGTCTATATTTTTACTTCTGGTATGAATCCATAATTTCAGTATAGTCTCATCAAGTATAGACATTTTATTGGGATGTTATCAAAAGCAACTCCTTTCTTCCCATAAATTCTGAATTGTTTTTCATTTATATTTAGGTACTGACTAATGGGATTGGGTAACATGGATTATTTGCAAAGCCAAAATGATCTGTAGAGTAACAGTTTAACTATTACAAGAGTTGAGAATGGAGGAAGATTGTGCTGCCCTTTGAACATATTCTGGGTTCTGTGATGCCTCGGGCTTACCCTGTAGCGTAAGCAGGCTGCGGTTGGGAAACTTCCTCACTGCACCAGAGAGAATGGTATTGACATTTGGAGAACACGCTTCAGGGAGATGGCAGGAGTGACTCAGCCGGTCATTATGACTCTTTTGTGTGCTGGGTGTATGCAGGAAGAAGATCACAAATGAGACCCAAGCACTTGGTAATTTCCAAATGAGCAATTTCAGCACAAGAGCTCAAAATGACAGATCAGAGTAAATTACCATTGCTTTGAATGTTAATTCTTACTTTTTTTTAAAAAACCAACCACGCATATTTATTTCTCAGATTTACATTTTCATGTGGGTTTTCTATGTGCTCTCTGCTTCGGTGGGAGTTGAGGGCACACGGTGGGCCAAAGCATGAGATTAAAAAACAAACACAGGAAGAAAGATTAAAGCATTTGAAAATCTTTCTTAAGCAATAAGGCCTCATTAGTTTGAATCTCACTAATTAAGAATTTATGAAAATTCAGCAAGGACTGAGCTGAATTTTACTTCTGTACTATTTATCAAGAAATTATTGGCTGAATACTAAGGGGGTCATTGATATATTTAAAGTAAACTTTTAAAAAAGGCCCTTTAGGAACATACAAGTTTTTCTTGTGTTGAGTCAAAATCTGCATTCTTGTAGTCCAGGGGTTCTTAACCAGGGTCCACGGATCCTTTGGGGTCAGTAGAATGTCTCCCTTTATCCTTCTTTTCTTCAGGCTAAAGATGTTCCAGCCCTTCAACCATTGCTTGTATGACATGATGACAATTTCCCTCACTGATCTGTTTTCTGGATATTTGTCTATATTTTATTGATACTGATAATCCAGATGTGACCTGACCAGTATAGATGACAATGGGATTCTTGTTTGCTTTTAAATGGACTGTCATTACAGCATTCTAAGATTGCCAATATTTTAAAAATAGCTACACTACATTGTTAATTCATATTAAACTTGGGTTCAACTGGAACATGTCAGTTCTCTCCATGAGACCTTTGCTCTGTAACAACACACCATCCACGTGTCCCTTTCTTAAGTCCCTTATTTCACCTCAACCCTTACTTCTCCCTTATTTTCATGTTTGTTCAAACCTGGAAAATGGTCTTTTTCACTTGTTCAGTACTCTCCTTTTATGTACTCAAGGTGACTGCCTGTCATTTTACCTGGCACATATACCATACTACCTGCAAACTTTTCTGGATGACTCTCTTCCTCCCACGAAGATTTCCTTACTTACTTCTCTTTCATTTCTCCAGAAATGGGTAGATTTAAATTCAAAGAAAATGAATTACAAGCAATGGAGAAATTTCTTTAAAGGGCTGCATCACAGACATTTAAAAATTCAAAATAAAATGGGAACAATAAATTATAGTAAATATACATGAAAAACCATACTGTAGCCAAAAAGATAACTCAATCTGTATGTGCTAACCAGGAAAGAGGTTTGAAATGTATTGTTTTGTGGAAAAAAAACAAGCTGCAAGATACATTTAAAGTCTATTCTCATTTTTGCAAAAAAAATGCATATATAAGTATATTTAAGTATAGAATAATCTAAAGGAATTGGCAGTAGTTATCTGAGGTATAGGATTATCAAGAACTTCCACTTTCAATGTCATTTATTTATATAATGGTTGACTAATTCGCAAGGCGCAGGTATTATTTTCTGTTAGTACAAAAAAACACAAAGATTTAAAAAATACAACTCATGATGTCTTCTTAGACTCTAAGACTTAGAGTATAAGCTCCTGGAAGACCAGATGACAGATGAGCGCTCCTTTACGCTGCCTACTGCCACAAATGAAAGGTATCTTAATAAACACCGATTTTATAGATCTTTTATACTTTTGTTCTTTGAACCATGTGAATGATTATTTGTTAAAAAATTAAATAGAAAAAGTGCACTGATGTTTTAATGAGCTTGGGTCTGGAGCCTCCTGGGCTGAACTCACATTTTCTGAGCAAGGTAGAATTGTGGCTCAGTACTACAGTATCTTTTACTTTGTTTTTTATTTATTTATTTATTTATTTATTTATTTATTTATTTATTTATTTATTT
>JAKSZT010053809.1:306587-410655 GCA_026826555.1 Tolypeutes matacus
TTTATTTATTTATTTATTTATTTATTTATTTATTTATTTATTTATTTTTACCAGGAGGTCCTGGGGATCGAACCCAGGTCCCTCCATATGGGAGACAGATGCCCAACCATTTGAGCCACATCCGTCCCCCTCAGTATCTTTTACCATGCAGAGTTTCTCTGTGTCTGCTTGAGCATGGCTGTGTACTCAAGAACCCTGGGGAAAATGATCATCTCACCAGTGAGGAATCCAAGAAAAGTTTTATTTGTTTTCATACCTATCTTACTGTAGTTTGGCTGTTCCATGTTGCAGCTGATCAAAGAAAATAAACATGAGTTTGAGGGAGAATGAAAGAAAAGTTTGACTCCAGAGACAAAGCCAAAGCAGGCCTTGGTGCTTATAGGAGATGAGGTGCATAACAAAGCCCTTGGCTTTGTAAAAATAAGCCTGCTGTTTTAGCAGCTTCAAAATTGTCCTCAGCTCTGTGTGAGATTTAACACGTTCAAGTTTGCAACAACAAAAGCTACTTTTACTTGAGCAGTAAATTCTCTTGTCCTGATTCCAGACCATTGTTTGCTGTCCACCTTCTTTTTCTTTCTCATTTTAAATAATGGGAGTTACCACATAAGGAATAGGGGTTATGCCATACAGTAATCTGCATTTGTCTTCTTAACAGAGAGTATAATCACGAGGGGAGCTTTAAAAAAATTGATGCCTAAATCCCAACTTGATCCAGTTAAATCAGAATCCCTAAGATTGAAGGTGATTCCTGGATTTTTTTTTTTTTTTAACTGTCTGGGTGATCCTCAATGTGCAGCCAGGGTTAAGAAACACTGACCTACTTGAAGGGTTACCTAAGCCTGTTTACTTAGGTGTCCTTCACGACCACCTGAGAGGTTCTGGGTGAGAAAGGCACCATTCAATAATGGCTCTATACCACCTAGAAATAAGCAAACAAAGATGCAGAGGCAAAAGGGGAGGGCTCAATCCACAATTACAAATAACCTCCTCCTGCAGTAGATGAGGAAATCGAGAACCTTGAGTATGTGGGAAGAGACCTTAATGTACTCAAAACATTACAAATATCTTCCTTTTTTGAGGTAGCATTTGTGTTTTTCTTTCTAATTATAAAATTAATATGCACTCATTTTGGATATTTGGGAGAATGCAAAAAGGGTAAAAAATAAAATAAAAAGTATGAGTGATTATCCCTCAGGGATAACCACTGTTAATATTCAATGTTATTTTCCATTCTATTTTACATACATATATAGTATGTATATAAACTTATTTTAAACTTAATAATAAACTTATTTTATTAAAATGGGTTGTGGTCTACAAGCAAGAGAATCCCATCCATCTGCCCCATGGGATCAAAGCCTCCTCTCAGTTAGAGGTGGAGAGGGCAGCACCATCCCAGAGTCCTCAGGATTTGGGAGTGAACTATGGACTAGAGTGGACTTACTGGTATTCTATGGATTTGTTGTGATTCTAGCAATGAAGAAACTATATCATTCATGTGGAGACAGTGGCCACTGGAGGTTCTGAGGGCAGGGAGAGGGAAATACAGGTGAAATGTGGGGGCATTTTGGGAACTTGGGAATTTTTCTGAATGGCATTGCAAAGACAAATACGGGCCATTGCATGTCTTGTCATAACCTGCAGAATTGTGCGGGAGAGAGTGCAAACTACAATGTGAACTATAATCCATGCTTAGTGGTAATGCTCTAAAATGTTTTCATCAATTGTAATGAATGTGCCACACTAATGAAGGATGTTGTTAATGTGGGAAAATGTAGAAGGTATGGGAATCAGGGCATATGGGAATCCCCTATATTTTTGTGTAATATTTATGTAATTTAAATACCTTTTTAAAAAAATACTAAAAAAATAAAGAAAATAACAACAAAAAAAATGGGTTGTACTATTTGTGTTCCACATTTTAAAAATCTGACATTATATCATGAACATTTTCTTATGTTAGTAAATATTATCTAAAACATTTTTAAATGGCTACATTTGGACGAACTGTAATTTATTCAACAATTTCCCAATTTGAACATTTCAATCGTTTCCAATCTCTCCCTAATATAAATAATGCTGTGATGACAACCCTGATACAACATGTCTGCTTTTTCTTATAGGATAAATGCCTAGAAGCAGGAATATTGGGTCAAACATTTCTGGATATTTTTAAGGCTCTTGAGACATACTGCCAAATTGCCCTCTAGAAAGGTTGTACCACTTTATGTTTCCATCAGCAGAATATGAGTACTCATCTTTATGCTGCTTTCCCAGCACTGAATTTGCCCATTTAATAGGTAAGTTAAAGTGGCTCTCTTTTTTGTTATCATTTCTTTGATTATTAATGAAGTTTGTGACTTTTTCTTTTTTTTTTTTCATTTTGCGGCCATTTTTATTTACTATTTTGAGAAAAGCCTGTTTACTTTGTGCGCATTCCTATTATGATGTTAATGTCTTTCTAATTGATTTATAAGAGTCTTTGCATATATATGTCATATATATTTTAATCCAGTTTATTTGATTTTTAATGTTTGTGATGCAGTTTTTTTTTTTAAGATTTATTTTATTTCCCTCCCCCCGGTTGTTGTTTGCACTCGTTGTCTGCTCTCTGTGTCTGTTTGTTGTGTGCTCATCTTCACTTTAGGAGGCACCAGGAACTGAACCCGGGACCTCCCATGTGGTAGGTGGCACCCAATCACTTGGGCCACCTCTGCTCCCTGCTTGTTGTGTCTCATTGTGTTTCCTTGTTGTGTCTCTTCGTTGTGTCACCTGTGATGCAGTTTTGATGAACAGAACTTTAACAATTCATAACAAATTTATATTCTTGTTGATTGAAAAATCATGTAAAATGGATGCAAATGAAAATTTCTCTTTCACTCTTATTCTAATGCTCACCTGGGTTTTAAGCTCAAACCTTATGTTAACCACTCTCTCCATGTTTTAAAACTTCCTTGGTCTCCATGGGGTTTCAGATACATTTTTCTTGAATTTCATGGCAAGATAAGGGAATGAGGAAGCCAGATATGTAATGTGAAGGTGCTTTCTGAGACAGAAGTGATGGGCAGAAAAATAGAGGCAGAGGAAAGAGAGAGATAATGAGCCCTCTTCAGTTATTTTGTGTTATGTTTTGTCAATGACTAAGAATCCTGCTATACAAAAATCTGATCTCAAAATCAATACTTCAGGTTCATATTACATATATATTACATATTACAAAAGTGTATTTTCTTTTAAAAATAATTCATGCAAAGATTCCCATAGCACATTTGAACCCACTTTTTGTTGTTTTTGTTTTAACTTGATTTAAACACTTTTGGTTTCCACTAAAATCAATATAGTGATTGTACAAATTTGAGATGCTAATGCAGAAACTCCTCCGTATGTTAGGAGCTTGAGAAGGGAAGATCAAGAAACCCCCTTGTAGCAATGACAGATATAGGCCATTTTACATCAGCATATAACATGCAGAACTGTGTGGGAGAGAGTGTAGACTACAATGTGAACTATGGTCCATGCTTAATGGCAAAGCTCCAGGATGTGTTTATCAATTGCAATGAATGTGCCACACTAATGAAGGATGTTTATGTGGGAGGGTGTGGGAGGTGTGGGGCATATAGGAATCCCTATATTTTTCATGTAATATATATGTAATCTAAGTATCTTTTTTTTTTCTTTTTTTTTTATTATGGGTAAAAATCAAAATTCTCACAATACATACAAACATTTGCAAAATGATATATAAATATATATGCATATATGTGTATTTGCTTACAAAAATGTTATTTATATATATATATATACATATATTTTAAGAGGTGATTAGATTACCCAAAACACTACACGGAACCCACTGGGATTCCCAAGTTGCCCACCTCCCATACCCCCCACCACATCCCACACAAACATCTCCCACAGTGTGGCCCACCAACCTCAATGAACTTACACATCCTGGAGCCTTGCCACCAACCACAGACCACAGTTCACACTGTAGACCACACTCTCTCCCACTCAGTCCTGAGTGGTGTGTGCTGATCCAAAATGGCCCACATCCACCGCCACAACAGTACCCAGGACAACCTCCAACTCCCAAAGAAGCCCCTGTATTTCAACTGCTCATCCCCTCCCTACCCAAAAACTGTCAAGTAGCCACTGGCTCCACCTCATTGTTATAATTTCTTGCATTGCAAGAATCACCATATGTGAGCAAGAGAATACCATCAAGTCCACTCTAGTCCATAGTTCTTCCCCCAATCCAGGGGCGACTGGGATGGTGATGTCCACTCCAACTCCAAGTGAGAGAGGGCTTATATCCCATGGATATGGTGGGTGGGATGATCCTGCCTGCAGATGCAGGCCCTCTCCATTCCCTGGGATGGCCATTTCCCATCGTTGTCTCCTCACCAGGTGACTTGGATGAGTCCATTGAGCTGTAGGGTAGGAGTTGCAGCTCCACCTAGATTTCATGCACACCTGGCACATAGGTAGGCGGGAGGCTCCAGTCTCTGGAAGTATACCTAAGAAACTCCAGCATCACATGTAGGTTTGAATAGAAGGGACTGGTGAACCATGTGCAGGGAGGACTTATTTGAGTCTAATTCTGTCACTCTCAGGAGCACAGATTCCAAAATAGAACCCACTGATAAGGCATCAGTCTCTGGGGCTATACCCCCTTATATAGGACCAGGGTGTTTCCGGAGCTCTCAGGAACCCCACTGAGTGGGGTGATAGGCACTTAGATGTTCTATGAGCTCCTACTGAGGTGTGCATAAGAGTTACCTCTGGGATGACCTCCGGACTCTCTTTGAAGTCTCTTAGCCACTTGAACTCATTTGTCTTTACCATTTCCCCCTTTTATTCAAGGTCTTTTTCCAGTTGTGTTGCCAGTTGGCACTTGGGAAAAGTTTTCAATTAGCAATAATCGTGCCTCGGATAAACCTCATTGGCTACGATACTGCCACTGCACAAAGCTGCCAGTTGGCACTTGGTATTAATCCCTCGTTGCCCTATATTTTTCGTGTAATATTTATGTAATCTAAGTATCTTTTAAAAAATAAAAAAAAATATTATTAAAAAAGAAAAGAACCCCCCCCCGTATTTGCATATGGATATTATTCAGTGAATTTTATAGGATAGGATAAAAACAAATATTTACTTGCACCCAGCTCAGTTTACCCTTAGCAAATTAAGATTTCCCTGTGATCTTTATTTGTCATAATTGTGTTTGTTTAACTTTCTCTTTAATGAAGTGCTGACCCTCTTACAATCTCTTCTTTGCAGCTGCATTATTAGGATGGATCCTTAGCTAATTTGTGGAGTCAGTGAACAGAATGTGCCTCCAGCTTCCCAGTTCTGCACCCCTTTTCTCCTCCCCCAACACACATTCTTCCCCAATCCAAATCAAGCTCTTTAATCATACTAGACTATTCATAAGTGGATAACAGCTTCAATTGTGACTCCATCCATGAAGGATTTATGTGTTAAATTACAATCAAAGCTTTGTAGTAAAGGGGCAAATTCTAATTGGGGAAATTGCAGACAACAGTATTTGGGAGACTATTGTTTGGCAATTTAGGTATTCCCAGTGCTCCAATATCCAACTTAAGAGGCAGCTATAGGTTCCTCGCTAAATTTAGTGTTGACTCTGAAGCTGGCAGTGCATGTAATCCTCCTGCCTTTTCTATTTTCTTCTTTCATCATATTCTTCAGTTTGAACATTCTCTCCATGCTGGTGAATTATGTAGTTCCATTCTCCTTACCATAAGCTGAGAAAATATGGCCAAATAGATATGTCAGTTTTGTTGAGTGAAAGTAAACTTGCTTTGCATTGTCAGCCGAAAGGAAATTTAGAAGACCATCTGGAGTAGATTTGCTTAGCATTTAGAAAAAGCAGAATAGACAAACTTTCTGATCCTCGACCACACAAGCCTTGATACAAAAAAATAAAATAAAAATAAAAACAACTGAAAGCAACTGGAGTTTGGATTAAAGGAGATACTTTAATGTTTGTATGTAATTCCTTCATGCTTCTGTTTGGTATCTAGATAATTGTTCTTTGACAGGCTGCCTGCAATGCAAACTCAGGAAGGGCAGGAGTTATCTCAGAGTTACTCTATGGACTGTTGAGCATGTAATAGATATCATGTGATGATTGATCATGCCCACTAATAGGTTTCTTACATACTTTTTTCTCACATGGCTTCTTAATCCCCTTGAAATCAGTAACTCCAGCATTGATCAATTGACTAAGGCTCTTAACCCAGTAAGTGGTGAGTTGTCTGGGTGTTAGCAGGTATCTTATGGACACCTGGAGAAGAGGGCTAACTGTAGCTCTCAACCAGAGAATTCATTTGCCAGCTCTGGTTGGATGTCAGGGTGCAGGTAGGCCTTACACATGATTAAAAACGGATCCCAATTTTAGATTGGAGGATGGAGAGTTACCAACCAGCCCCATTATACCTTTTCCCCCGGTTCAATTTGTTCCAAATAGAACCTAATAGCTACAAATAAGAAACCGATCCCTTATCATGCTTCCCTTCTTCCAGCAGGGAATGTACTTTGAATTAGTTCCCAGAAGTGGGTATATTTTACATTGAGCATCCACACCCTGGGCTTCCCTTTGTGCATGGTAATTCACATTATGGCCTGTGCCTATGGAGTAGTAATGTAAACTGATCCAGGTGAGACTTAAGCTCAGAAGATATGTGCTTGGGATCCATTAAACAAAAGGCTTCTCATTAGGAAAGTAACTTATCTGGGTACATTATTCCACATTCTCAATTTTTAGAAACAAGGCCAAGACAAAATCTTAACATTTTCCAGGGAGAAGGAAAGGGGGTGGGAAATGGTGGAGAATTTATGCCCAAGGGGAAAGGGTTCTAGAACTGATTGCAAAAAACTGTGGCTTATTCTGCCTGCTGTGCCTGCCAGGAGTGTGAAACTTCTTAATCCTGATACTACTATTGGAAGACTGTCAAAGGGAATATTAAGGACAAGCTTTTGCCTAGAGGATATAGCAAGGCAAAGGTATCATCCTGAGGACAACAGAGAACAAGTTTCTCCCCTGAGGAAAATTTCCTTTGATTAAATGCTGTAATCTAAAAACTGCCTGGAACACCCACAGTGGGATGTGTATAACTCACAATGTAAAGAAAAAATATTTTCATGTGCCACCTATATCCCTTAAAAAATCATGCATAAAACCACCCCCAGGATCAACTCACTTTCATTAGTTGTTTTCTTTCCATTGAGTTTTTCCAATGGGGATGTGGGAGTGGATTCAGCAGTAGAAAAGAAGGTTACAGGGTAATGTTTCATTTTGTGCAGGCCTTGGATTCTGGGAAGAGTGGCTCAATCTTACCTGAGAAGTCAGCCTATCTGAGGAGACCAGAGTTCTCCCAAGTCTCTTAGGATTCTCAAATATAAAAGCCAGAATTTAGTGATGCCCCCAATCTCTTTATTGTACAAATGAGGAACTCAGTTCCAGAGAGAGAAAATAGTTTAAACAAAGATAGATTCAAAACTTGACTGTAACCATGACCCTTTTTTTGTTTTAACTTTCAATATTAAGACAAAAAGATATTTCTGTTGTTCATTCTGGATAAAGATTCATTTCATTATCAAGTAAAAGTTAAAATCCAACAAGAATACCCTGATTATAGTTTTGCCTAAAAAAACTTCTGTGACTTAGTTACAAGCTCCATCCCTCTTTCCTTTAATATCTTTGCATGGAGGAGCCAGAGCAGCCCACAAGTAAATTTGTATACTAAAGCAAAGCATTTTCTACTTTATATCTAGCAAGGGCTACCATGTGGTCCTGAGGCTCACTCTAATCTACAATGGTTTCGAAGTCCATGGCTTGGCTCATCTTGCTCTCATGCAGGGCAAAGCTTTCCAACATCTTTAATCTTTAGTGATTTTTTTTCTAGCTGTTCTCCAAAAGTGGAAAATTCTCTCTCCCATCCCATAACCCTCTTAATCATTAGGTCTAAGCTCAAAATATCTCTCACCCAACAGGTCACCTGATTGAGAGGATGGGAAATGAGGGTTCCAAGTTCTCAAATCCTTCTTCTATTAGATTGAGAAGTTTGGGCTATGGAGGATGGCTTCCATCTTCAAAGAGTTATGGTTGAATGCCTGCTTTAAATCACTACTTGGAATGAAAGATTTATTTTTTGTATTGTTCTGTATAAGTTCTTAACTTTTATCCATCATATTTTAAATTAACTGACTTTTCCTTCACTGTCAAAGTTGAGGCAGGAGTAGAAACAAGCATTTATCCAGTGCCTACTTTGGGCTGAGCACTGTGCTGGGCATTTATGTACATTATCACTTTTATTTCTCCCAATGACCCTAAGCAGTAGATAGTTATCCCCAATAAGTAAATGAGGAAATTGAGGCACAGAGAGGCACATATTGATGAATAAGAGCCCCTAACTAGTAAATCTGAAGCACATATCTATACCAGGCCTGGATTCTAAGCTCACACTTTTCTTTCCCCTTATCAAAAGCATGAAATTACTCTAATGGCTCAGGAAAGAAGGAATAACATGTTTTCTTACATGTTTCTCCATGACAGGGAGGGTTCTAGAACACATTGCTGTGTAACTACCTGAAGATGCCCCAGGATTTTTCAGGCCCACTAGGATGCAGGCTGTGCAATTAACTCAATGTGAATGCTTAACACAAACACAGTCAAGATTCTCTGGATAATGGCATGTCTTCCATAAGTTAATCACTACTTTTGGAGTTGAGCTGGAGTTACTAGACTGGGCAACTTATTTATTTATTTTTCACACTGTCTCTAATGGTCTCTGCCTCCAAAGCAGTCATTACTCCTGACTTCCCTATTTGTATCAAACTTCCTAGTTATAAAATCTGAACATCATCTTTGACTCTTCCCTTGCCCTGCGCATACATGAAGTCCTATTGATTCATCCTTTGTGTGTCTGTCTTTTTCTTTCCATTCCCATTTCTACCAGCTATTTTGAAATTATTATTGATACATGCTTGGGTTACTGAAACAGTCCTTCCTCTTCCACCCAAGTTTCCTACTGAAGCAAGCTTTAATTTCCTCACTCCTTTGATTATGTTATATCCATACTCATTCTAAAGTACCTTCAAAAGTTTCCCTCTGCCCATAGGTTAAAGTTCAGAGCAGGTATTATAAATATCAACTTTCTAGCAACCTAAGATTTACCTTCTAGGAAAGTCTTAGGGACCCCAAAAAACTGGGTAAGCTTGTTGGTGTTCTTATACCATTTTGGAACTCAGTTTCCTCATCTGTAAAATGATATTTCATTTCAAGGAGTCCCCTCCAATTCTAACAGTCTAGATTTCCATAAATAGCTACTGTTGGACAGTATTTGGAGGGTTAATCAAAGGCATTCTATTCTGATAATAGACAGAAAAGGCTAGGACTTAGATAAAAGGAAAGATCATTTGAAAGGGGGACAAATAGAAAAAATATGTTTTTCAAAGTGTCTGCTGACTTACCCTCTTGGTTTCCAATTAGTGTTTCACTTGGAATTTGACACTTTGGCTAGAGCAACAGGGCATAAAGCAAAGAAATGTAAACAAAGGCAGTCCCACCATTTGACCCAGCTTCTTTTGCAACCAATGGCACGGGTTACTAAGAAGGTTGGCTAGACAAGATGGAGGAAAATTCTAAGCTTGGCCAAGAGGGAAGCTAATGGAATTTATCCATCAAACTCATGGCCTTGACTCCATTTAGCAAAGGGGTCTACTTAATTAAGCTAACAATTTGCAAAGGACAAACAGCTATATGACTATGACTAAATTTAGGGGTGTTCTAGGAAACTAGAATCTGGGATATTTAGAAGGAGAGCCTTGGGTCATTTAGAGTTAAGATGCTGACTCTACTGATGGACTCCTGGGAAACTGCAAGGGCTAGAAATTTATATGAATAAAACAAATCTAAATAGAAATCATGTAGCTAGTCATCATAATCATTGGGTTAGTGGAGGGATGCGCTCGCCATGCCCAAAAGCTTCTGTTCTCATTCAGGCAAAGTGCTCAGCGACAGAACTTAACAAAATGGCTAAGTGAGATTCTCTCATCAGGAGATCTGATCCCACTGGCTAGTGTGCTAGGCCTCATTTTGAGGGAGAGGTGGAGTTGTAGAGTTCTGTATAGATGAAACTATCAAGTTCTCCAGGAGAGTAAAGTAACAAGCTTAAGAAGGCTGGGATGGTGGACAAGAGGGAAACAGTTTATGATGGAGTATTTCTTTAGTTTGGATACCTTGCCAGAACCAAAAAGTGGGCCAGTCCAGAAAGACTTGTTTCTACAGTCACTGTGGTGTGTAGTTGTGGGGCCAATCCAGATCTTCACGTAGGCCTATTTTTAAATCTGTCTTAAATTTGCCAGAGTGTTTTAAAACACTGTTTGACAATCCCTTAGGCCATAAAACATGTTTATATTTTGGATTGAAACCACATAATCATAATGCTCTGGAATCTTCTTAAGGGACCCTTCTTATCTGCAGTGTTCAGCTATGTAAATATCAGTATAACAGAGCATCCTCTAAACCAAATAACAATGTTCTTTAAGGTTTATTAGTTATTTTGAGCAAAGAACACAATCAGAAGCATTGCTGAAGAGAAAAGGATTCAGGAATTACTGTAGAAGAGAAATAAGGAAGCCAATTTCTCCAGTAAATTTATGTTTTAAAACCCCCAGGAGTTAAGCATCTTGTGCCTCAAAGGAGAAATGGACATGCTCTGTCCAGCCTGGCACTGATGCACTAATGAAATCTGGAGCCTCCTTAGTGGATACATTGTTCTCCACTGAGGAGCTAAATAGTGTAAAAGGCACATATCCTACAAGTTTAAAGCTGTGGCACCTGCCCAACTTAGCTGGTTGGCCCCACTTGGACAGAAGATTGTTTGTATCCAACATGAAATAAATGGATTGTGCCTTGGATGATGTAGCTGCTTTCGTTGTCTTAACCACTGATGCAGATCACAGCATGAGTAATATGGCTACAGCAGCCATTCAGAACCACTATGAAAACAGATGTGATGTATGGAGTGGCTGGACCCAAAATGAGTTTGGCCTGCATGGTTGGTTTCAGGAAGCAAGGCAGGTGCCCAGGAAGGTCTATTGCAGTAACCTAGGTCCAAAGAAAGGTAGTCTATGCCAAGGTCCACATTTGCCACATCCTCTACTGAGCTCTGACTGTACTTTTAAAGTATTCTTTTAGCCTCAGTATGAAAGGATGCCATTGCTAACTGCTAAGAAGAGAGGTTGATGTGCCATAATCCCTTATTCCACACAACCCAGTTGGATTTAACTCATTCAGAAAGGTGGTGTAGGTTCTTGCTACTTAAAGTGTGGATCCTTGACCAGCATACCAATTATGGAGAAGGCTCTAAGGATATTATCCTCTACAACTTTGGTTCTTAAAATATGGTCCATAGACCAGCAACATCAACATCACCAAGGGAGTTTGTAAGAAATGAAGACTATCGAGTCCTACCCAGATTTATTGAACCAAAATGTACATATAAAATGCTCACCAGGTGATTTGTAGGCACACCAAAGTTTGAGAGGGACTGATCTGTTCATTACTATATATCTAGTGAGAACCACACTTTGTCTGGCTAACACAGATGAGTGATTAAATGGGAGGAAAAGCCCAGGTTGAGATGTAGATTGTGGATAGGAAGTGAACAGTGTAGGAGTCCAGATCTGGGTCAAACCTCTTGTTGATATGCTGAAAGGCTCTATGACATACTGAATAGCAAGTCAGGGTCTCACTTACTGGGGCTATTCTAATTCTCCAAACAAGGAAGACCCAGGGAATATCCTAGTATTACTGGGCTGGAAGGAACTCTTCACCACTCATTCCAAATAGGCCAAAAATATCTTGGAAGAGAGACTATAAAGCATAGTGGCTTCCAATGTAGGTAGGAATGTCTCCATGTAGGGAAGACTCTAAGTTGAATCCTGTAATAGGGAGGAGCAAAGGATTCAGGGGACTGCACCAGTCCTAGCTTCCTGAGAAGCATAAAGGCTGTAAACACCTTATGGGAAACCCTTGAACCTGCTCAAAGGTGAGGAAAGCAGGAGGTAAAGTCACGAGAAGAGGAGCTGCAGTATCATTACCCCTCAGTTGTGTCTCTGCCCTACTGAACTGCTGCTGTTTGATTCCAGTTTTTGAAATGCTTCTGAAGTTTTGCCTGTAGTGAATATGGCCAAAGAACAAATTTCCTAAATCTCACATCAAATTTCACTATCTCAAAGCCATCTAGTTTTTGTTCTCCTTGGACCAACCACAAAATCCACATGACAATACAAAGATAAATACCATCTCCTGAGAGCATCCTGCCCCTAACCCAATTTAGTCAGCAAGAACTATGGAGCTGTGCAAAATTTTATAGCTGCTGGGATATTTACATTGATAAAAAGGCTGAAAGTAACCCTCAAGGTGCCCTACTGTTATTTCAAGAGTAAAGTTTCTGTAAAGACTTTATTCTGGCTAGACCTTGATGATGGCTGCGTGGAGATGAGAGGCTTGTAAACTGTTTCCTGTCCCTAGAGCCTGCCAGTCCCCTGCGCCATTTTAATTTGAGCTTTTTGGATTGGAATATAATGAGCGAGCAGGAGAGGTTAATTATCTTAATTAGAAAAGAAGTGAAGCCATGGCCCTTCTAGGTCAAGCAGTTGGACAAACCTCCCCTGGCTCCCAGCTTTGGGCATTAGTTAGTCACTTGAACGCCAGAGGATGCACAAAGTATTTGCCCAATCCTCTGCCAAAGTCCTTGGAGTAAGATAGAGGAGAATTCTTTTCAGGAAATGGTGTGTGATCAGCCTGTGCCCCAGGGCCAGAGAAAGGGTTAGCTGGAGGTGGCAGATATGTGGGCACAGCTGGATGGGGACAAGTGTGTTGGTCCAACCCTAGGCTTCCCTACTCTGTCTGGGATACCAAATAAGTTCAATGCAGCTTTGAGAGATAACTGCTATTGTGATCATTTAAAAACATATGCTTCCATCCTAAGCCTCTTGACATCCTATCTTCAGATGGCTGAGGCTGTGATGGTATCTTTCTGGACAGTAAATACCTCTGGACAGAGGATGCTGGTACCTCTTCAGTCAATATTTTGTTATTAGATTTTCAATGATTTCCAGATGCAACACTTTCCTTTTCTTCCACTCTCCAATGTACCATCTATTCTTCAAATAGATCAACACTGCCACCAATATAGAATATGCTTTAGATAATGTATGTGAAAGTTCTTAGCACAGTGTCTGGTACATAGTAGGTGCTCACTAAATGTCAGTTTACTCCCTTCCTTCTTACTAGAGAAGATTGTACCCGGGACACTGCTGTAATAGTCACTTGCTTTGCCTTCTGGAACTTGAACTGGCATACATGATATCTGGTCAATTTGTGAGCTGGTGATATAAAGAAAGGGAAGCTTAAAATCTCTGATAAAGCTAGAGAAGTGATGGCATAATATTAAAGATCAAGCAGGCCAATTAGCAAGGCAGACCCAACAGATATGTCTAGTACTTGCCTTTGAACTATCCACATACCCAAGAAATGAATAAGAAAAGAACTTAAGCTTCATATTTCATATTCAGCTTGTTGAATTATCAATCTGTGGGTCTATTACCATTTGCCTTATTCATATAGAATAGTCTAAGAACATTAACAACAGTGACTCCTAACAGAATGATAGAGAGAGTGGAGGTCTCAATAGACAGGCCATTTGATCTACCCAACCCTGCTTTTCCCATTTCCCATTTTCAGCTGTAGTGTCTACCTGCTCTTTAAAATTTGCTCTTGATTATTTGCAATAGAGATCCAAGGTATGAATAGTACCTATCAGGGACTACATTTAAACTCACTTATATTAAATTTTGAAATCTTTTTTTATACTTGTATTTGAATATGTGTCTATATGACCAGGGGATGAATTTTACTATAAAGACTTGATATTGGAGGAAATGGGAAACTGTCCCCAGTTTCTTATACTTATTGCCTGTGCAGTTTCTTCTTGCAAGTCTCTCCATGCTCATCTCTCAGACTTATAAAAAATTGTCACACGTGTAGAATTGCCCTCCTCTAAATACTCCCCAGTGCAGAGGAGATGGCTGTCACTTTTTTAAAAAAAGAAGATTTAGATTAAATAAATGTTACATTAAAAATATAGGGGGTTCCCATATATCCCACTTCCTGCCCATCCCATACTTTCTTACATTAACAACATCCTTCATTAGTGTGGTACATTTGTTACAATTGATGAACACACATTGAAGCATTGCTACTAACCATGGACTATAGTTTACATTATAGTTTAGACTTTGTTGAATGGAAAGTACACAAAGAACATTTGGGATATCAAAAAAATAATGAAGAGTAATGGATTCTGATGGTCAAACTCAAAAGCAGTATTTGGCAGTGTGGATAACCAATCCCCTATAATTGGGCAAGGATAATAAATCTATCATTTGGTTATCAGAAGACAAGACTTCCAAAGCCTTAGTGCTTGTTACTATAGCCTTGAGGATATTGCAGAATCTTTCTTGGCTTCCAAGGATCTTGCAATGTCTCAGTATCATCATTCTGAACATAGGTATTCATTGCCTAGGACTGTAGAAGTCCGAAGTGGAGGCAATTGACCACATGTGTTTTGACCCTGGAGCATCCCAAAGAAGCTGTCACTTTCACTAAATCCCTGACATCACTTGCTGCTTTTAAAAATCACTTGTTTCTCTCCTAAAAATTCTGGGCAGAAATTTTGGCTCTTTGAAGATTCTGACCCATCCGGCTTTGCTTGATTGATATTTTTTGCTATAAAAAGAAAGTTGGATGTTATTGTGGAAACCGAAATTAGAGCAGATACATGGTATTCTTACATTGGATTCTCTTTGGGCTTAACACTCAAACTGGGGCCTTTTGGGCTGGGGGAAGATCCTCTTTGAAGAAGTGCCTGAAATGAGCCTGGATTTTCTCTGAGGTATGGAAGTTAGAAGTCTGGGTAGAGTGGTTGAAATTGGGGGCCAAAGAACATGGCCTTATTGCAAAGAGTGGTACTAGACAGACGACCCTTTCTGAAATCAGTAACAATGCAAAGCATGAAGCAGAGAAAGAAATTTAGGACAAAGAATGGACCTTTAACTAGTGTTTTTCCAGATGCAAATTGTTTCCTTAAAACATTTAAATTATAAAGTGTGTGATTCTCATAAATGGATGACAAACCAGTCCCAGCAGTGAATTATACATTTTAATTCACATTAACATCCTTTCCTGCATACAGCACACTGTCACCTAAACCAAGGTGGCAAATATTCCTTGGAACTCTCACTCTCATTTCATTTCTCTGGATGGTCCCAGGCCAGGAAAACCTAAGCCTTCTTACTTGGACCAAAGCACTACTTTGAAAATAAGTGAGTAATTGTCTCACTTGTCTGGTTTGGTCAAACAATACACCTAGATCCTGCCCACCACTGAGTAATTCTGATTTCCAACGTGATTGATCAGGAACCCAGGCACACCTGTGCTAGATACTGCATCCTATCTTTCCCTCAGAGTGCCACAGGGCTAATAAGATTTTAAAGAAATTTTTCAGTAGTCCTTGAAAGTAATAGTAGACTCTTTTGCAGTGAGAAATTGGTGAAGGGGTTGACAGTGGAAATTTTATGCTCCAAAACCTGGATTTGAAACATTTCCTGGGATCCCAGGAAATAAGTCCATAAGGAAGAAATCCTATTGTGGGTGTGTAATATTGGACACTTGTCCTTTTATGCTTAGTCGGAGGATGGGATTACCACGGGGAAAGTCATGACCTTTGCAATAGCCACTTCCTTGGCTCTTCCCTGACCATATCAAGAGATTAAAACACTTCATATTTGGGCTTATAGGGAAATATTTCAGTATTAGGGGAGTACGTGGGCCTGTGTAACCCTTGACTTCTCTTAGGGGATGGAAGTGGAATTCATATTCACAGACCCCTTGTTAAGAGCCCCTCATTTATAGTGTATTTGTGATATGCACAGCAAGGAGCTAGCAGGGGAGTTGGCTTCAAAACAGAATTCCTAGCCTTGTAATTTAGGAGGAGATAACATACACGGACCCCTTGTTAAGAACCCCTGTTTTAAATTGATGTAACATAGAGTTAAGAGATTGGACTCTGTAGTCACACAAAGCAGAGTTCAAGTTCTAGCTCTACCACTTACTAGCTGGACAAGTTACTTAACCTCTCTGTGCATCAGTTTCCCCATTTACAAAATGCAAATGATAATATCTGACATGTATTGGGTGGTTATTATGTGCTAAGCATTGTTCTAAGTATTAACTTTAATACTCATAAGTAGCTGCACCCTGAAGTAGGTAATACTATTATACCCATTTAAAGATGAGGAAACTAAGACACGGAGAGTTTAAATATCTTGTCCAAGTTAACACAGCTAGTAAACAGTAAAAGCAGAATTCTAATTACAGAGTTGGCACACTTAGCCACTCCACTATATGTAATTCATTGGGTTAATGCGAAGATTAAAAATGGGATAATATATTTTTAAAGTGTAACCTAGGGTCTAACAAATAGTAAGCACTCAATAAACCTTAGTTATTGTTACCAATTTCTCCTACTTCCTAAAACATTGATTGGTAGCTTGTAAAATTTTCCATTTCCAAATAATCTTCCCTGAATACCCCAACTCTCCAAAATGTTCCCTATGATTGCATTTTTTCCCAATATAAACCACATAATTTAGGACTAGATTATTTATTATCCAGGGTAAAAATTATGTCTTTTCCTTCCGTATTCTCTATAGTTCTTAGTAAATCCACAAGGGCTCAAGAAGTATTTGCGGATTGGAATATACAGCGTGACTGTTGGTATCAGGAAACAGGACTAACAACTGTTCCCATAGATTAGAATTTCTCAAGCTTTAATTTGCACATTAACAACATAGGTAGCTTGTAAATACAGACTCTCAGTTTGTAGTACAGTGGTGGGACCTAACATTCTGCATTTCTGATAAGCTCCCACGTGATGCTAATGTTGCTGGTCTATAGACCACACTTTAAGTAGCAAAGGTTTAAAGTACAGCATCTTTAAGATCTTCTCCATAATTGGTATGTTTGGGGAGAGTTATGCTTGAATTCCATTTAATAAACTAAGGTCTATAAGGACTTCTATTATATATCACAATATAAGGTGAAATCAAGTATTTTATTCTCATGGGATGAACAATAATATGGAAATTTGAGACTGGTCATGAGCCACCATTCATTTAACAAGCTCTCATTAAAAACCCTACTGCATGCAAAGCATTGTACTAACAACAGTTATTGTGGATAATATAGTGATGATTGCATTGTGGACTGTCAACTTTGGTAAAGTCTTCTGCTTTCTGCTCCAGTGAACTGAGTGGACTTTTTACGTCCAAATTGAAATTTGGAAGGAAAGCAGTATAATTATTTATTCACATACAAGAATTTGTAATACCAATTAAGACCATTTAGATTTGCTGATTGTACTTAATATTGCATTTTCCAATGTTTATTATTGGAGTAATTACTTTTGTCAAAGTAATTTGAGAGAACAGTGCAATTTATTTCAATACTAATTAGATGGTCTGGCTGTTTCAGTCACTTGAATAGTATCAGTAGAAATAGGCATTTATATGGTGTGTGGACACAGGGGTAATAGTTGGGTGGGTGCTGGTAACAGGAATGGGGACATAAACAAGCTTGATTCATGAATGTAGGGTAAGAAAACAACTTCCTAGACACTTATATACATACTTTTTCAAAGTAAATTAACCTGGGGTAGCATAGGCTATAGACAGCATAGTTCAATAGTAAGAATATTGGGCCAGAAGTCAGGGGACCTGCAATCTAGTTGTCTTCTATCTTGCTCTGGTTGTGGGACCTTGGATAATTTGTCTCAACTCTCTAAGCCTGTCATGGGTAAAGTAGAGTTAGTCATACCGGTCTTAAGCAGTCAACTCTGAAGACAATATCTGAAGCTATTAGATTTACAAGCAAATGTGGTATAAAAAGCCAAGGTAGTATTAGCAATGATTTTACACACATTTAAATAGAAATTTGTTCTTCATACACCCTACATATATGATGGGAAAACAAAGACCATTCTCCCTTCATTCCAAGTGAGAGTGGGAGAAGTACTACTCCACTTTCAGAATTCCTTTTAATTCAGAGAAAGAAAGGATCTCTACCCACATATCACTTATTGATACATTACAATATTTTAAGTATGGAGAAAGAAAAGAAATACAGGAGACTGGGCCCTCTCCCATGCTTCTGCCAAATATGTCCATGATTGAAAAAAATGCAATAACCTTCTGCGTGTCTTTGTGACTTGCCTCATGGCTAAAAATTGGAGTATGCCAAAAACCTAATCAGAACCGATAAAGGTTTATGATTAATTTGCTTCTAATCAACTGGGGTTTTATTGAAACAATTATTTGCCCCCTTTCTTATAGATGCTAGTTCTCACTCAGCGAGCTGCTGGCTCCAGCTGTGGGCTGTGACGGTTAAATCATGGTGTACTTTTAATGGTGGCCCTCTTTCAGGGTGACCATAATTCAGAACATTTCCTGCTTATGTGTGCTTTTTATATATCCAAGTCAATATCCTGCGACATAAAGAACCCCTCTATGCCATTTGTTATGATAGGTACTGTGAGGCAAGACTGATTCCTATGGCTCAAATGTACAATAAATCCAGCTATACTCTGTTGGCAGTGCACATAATTATAAAATATGCAGAATGCTTATTATTAACTACTGTCATGGAAAAGATCTACAGTGCCATGCTGGATATATTTTGGAATGGAACTACAAACAGAGATTGATTTTTAAAAAATTCACGTCTCTCCTACCCTTTTAATCATTTAGCCTCTAAGAACTAGCAAACAATTATAGACATTTGATGAATAGGAAGCAAGGCCCATTCGCAAAGATTAATAAAAATTATTGTTTGCCTCTTAAGTGAAGATTAATTCTTGGTTTTGTTTTTAATATGAAATTATTTAACATAGCATTTTTATGGTGTCTATGCAGAAATGGAGACCAAGATATAAATCAGATGGGAATTATCAGGAGATCCTCCTAATAATTACAAAAACTGTGAAAACCATTCATAATCCTTAACTGTTTGAATCTCAATTGGTTAGACTATCCTTCTTTGACGAATATTTATTCCCAGGAAATAAGTTTTTATATGCATTAAAAATTAAAATAACATAAACATTAAAAACATACACACAATTTGTTCTTTCTCAATGAAGCTACAGCAATTAATGATTTGCAAGCTCTCCCCGCCTGTAGAAGGAATGCTTATAGAGATTGACTTAAAGTCCCAAGGATGACAGCAGACTCCATTAAGGGGAAAGGCTGCAGGCATGTAAGAAACAGAAATAGGCTTTGCTCAATGGACTCTGGCTTCATGAGTCTTAGTTTGGTGCTTCCCAGGAGGTGATGCTCTTGATTTCCTGTTCCAGGATGTGTTCCCAGCTGCAACCACAGAGATGGTTTCTTCCATTTCACGTTTAGAAAGGAGTCTTTTTGGGCACAGAAAATCTTTGATCTAGCTTTTACTAGTACTTAATGACTCCTCACTGGAGGGTCAAGTCTACATGGCATAGGAAATAGTAGTTTCCTAAGATTAAGAAGCCTCCAAACAGTTGCTCACCTGTATAACACGTGATTTCTTGGAAATATGGGAGAATGGCTATAACTTTATCAAGTTATTCACTAAAGGGAACACTTGGAATTAAGCTGCCTTCAGTTTCCACTATTCACTGACTAGTGACATACTCTTCTTCTGCATATTTGTCTGTCTAGCTGTCTGTCTACCTAATATTAGTATAATTGTTACAAGCAAAGAGTCTGGAATCAGACTGAAAAAATTTATATCCTCGCTCTACCACATATTAGTTGTATGACTCTGGTTGTTATTTAACCTTTCTGTGCCTTTCCTCAGTTTCTTAATTTTCTTAATAGGGATGATAATAACAGTATCTAATTCATTGGGTTGTCAGGATTAAACAATGTATGTAAAGTCCAGTACCTTGACCATGATAAATATCCACTAAATATTACTTTGTTTAATTAACAAGGACTCTTGGTTGCAAGAGACAGAAACCAGACTTAGTCTTGGCTTAAGCAACTGAAAAGTCTAGAGATCAAATGATGTCAGCAGGACTCAGACTCTTTCTTCACTCCTTGTTTCTGCTTTATAAATGCCAAATTTTGACTTAAACTCTCTGTGCTTCAGTTTCTTGTCTGTAAAATGGGATAATAATAAGCTTATTTCATAGGGTTATAGTGAAGATTGAGTTAATGCATGTAACATAATTCAATCAGGGCTTGGCACATAGTAAGCCCTATGTAAGTGTTAGCTGTTATTATTGTTATTGTCATTATTATTATTGTAATATCCCATGTCTCTTCTTCTTATGTTTTCCCTTTGCCTCAACATCCCTTTTCCTTTTTGCTTCTGCCCTCAACTGCCTTTTTTATTTTCCTTCTTACTGTCTCTTTCTTACCTATTCTCTTTATCCTATTCCACAAGTTATCATTATCCTCCCCACCCACCAATTCCAATACCTTCTATCTACAGAGATGTTATGTTGGGTGGAATTTCATATCAGGTATGGGCAAGCAAAGGCATGGGGGATCAGTGCCTTACTGGATGGCACAGAGTGTGAACAAACACTTTCATTTATTCCACTGAAGTCCTGCCCTTCCATCAACCTTATGTCCCCCAAATTTCTTTTATGCAATTTTCATGCTTAGGATTTATTAGATACCTTCTATAAGTCAGACACTATACTCAGAGCTTTACAACACCGTGCTTCGTTTAAGAGATAGTACAAATACCTCAGTCAAGTTATACTTCTCTGACTCAAACAGAAACATCATGGTTGTCTGACTCATTCCAGGGCCCTGCCACTCTCCTGTTCCTCTTACAGCACACTGTCTCCCCAGGGGTACAATGACCACCTGCTCTTCTCTGCCTATCTAGGACTTCCTCTTGGGTCACCTCATTGAGTTCTGCCTGAGCTCCAAACTTATACTCCAAATTATCCCTTTTTATCCCTCAAAAAGCACCCGTTTTATGAATCAAACGTTTGGGGACCTGATCTCCTCCGAGTTACAATGGGCCAACAAGACAAACTGATCCCAGACCATATGTTTTAATCCTTCCTTGCTATTGGAGTGCACCTGTGACCAGAGGCCCTTAAGAAGCAAAATTAATGGTCCTTTGACACTGATAAGCCAAGGAACAAGAAATCCATGGACAAGAAGTTCCTTCTCAAATCACATCCTGTAGGTAGTTTTGTATTCCACTGCTGCTGGCCTGCAGAAAGGTTGATTTTGAAGAGTTTACAGAATGTGATCCCACTGGCCATTCCCAAAAAGTCTTTTTCCATGAGTCTTAGTATGGAAAGTCTTTTTCCATTCTTCCTTTACTAAACAAAGGGTCACTGAGCCTAGACACCAAACTGCAGGGATTTTCTGGTTGACCCTGTTCACATCAAAGCAGTAAAGATCCTTTCTTTCCTAAGAGCCATTTATTAATCTTTCTTTGGAGAGAGAATCTCCAGGAACAAACCCTTAATGGAAATCATTCTAGAGCTCTTAATCATTTTGTCTTGCTTTTTTGCAGAGCAGAGGTTTTTAAAGCTCACTTTGGGTTTTTAGAAGTCTTTTTACTGACTAGTCAGCAAACAAGACGATTTTGGGGACTGTGTGGGAATAAAGGTGTGTGGGTGAGCTGACATCTAAGGTGTGTGAGCTATTGAATTGCTGGCCCTGGCTAAAGCCTATCCTGCAGTCCATTTTCAAAAGCAATTTGCAGTACATCCAGGTACAAATGCAATTAAAAAGGAAAAAGGGATTTGAGTGCATAAAATAGCTCTAAAGCACGTTTTTTTAAAAAATGACCCTGATAGCTAAAATTCAAAGGACTTTCTTTGTGAAGGTCCGTATCTGGAGCAGGTTAGCTGATGTTTGAGTCTCCATTCCAAAGTATCCGAAAAATTAGATGAAATTACATGTTGAAGTTCAGCATGGCTTGGTGGCTAGGAACAAAATAAAACTTGACACATAGCTAGATGTCAATTTTGGTAATTTACTCCTCTGAATAAAGTGTCATTGTTAGAATTCTGGAGAGCCTGAGGCAAAAGCCAGGTCACCGAGCACATAGCACAGATTCTGGCACCTACTAACTATACAGTGTGTGTTCGCTGGACTGAATTAGAGTAGCTAAAACTTTCCTTTGGTCCCTTCCAGTCTCTTTTCTTTACCTATACTCCTTTATGGCAGGCACTGTTTTTGCCTACCCAATATCAACTTCCCTATACTTTGTTAACATAATTCTGTTGTTTTTTTTTTTTTAAGGTGGCAATGTGTCCAGCTAAAGACTTCCTTTCCCAATCACATTTGCCGCTGGGGGTGGGTAGGTGAGATGTAAATGTAAGTCTGTTGGGAGTATCAGGCAAAGTTTTTGTTTTTCTGGTAAAAAGTGATAGATGTGATTGGTACTACTCTTCCCTAATTTTCCTGTTCTAAGCATTGATGTCACAGCCATCTTGTGATGATGAAGTAATAAATATAAAGGCAAAAGCAAAACAGAAACAGAAAAGAAGAGCTTAGGTCTTTGATGGCATTCTTGAGTATCAAAACCATTGTCTACAACTACCTATTGGAGGCTTCTGTTATAAAAGAAAAATAAAGTTCTATTTGTTTAAACCATTGTTGCTGTTGTTGTTGTTGTTATGCGCAGCCAAATGTGATCCTAATAGATACATATCTCCTGACCCTCAAACTTCCAGTACCTTAAAGTTAGGCCATATTTACTCAGTGTTGCTCACTAGGGCACTTCACTCTGGTTAGCCTGCTCTTCCAATGTGTCAAGGTTCAGATCTTTCCTGACCTCTATCCACTACCACCAATAAAACCAAAGCTTAACTTGCTCTGTATTCCATTCCTTCTGGGCTTTGTGAAGTGATAGAAGCTAATCTAATAACTACTTATGCTTTCAAGTTTTAATTTATAGCAAAGTTCTCCAATATGCTAGCCTCAAAGGGTGTCCTCCTTCCATTCCAACAGTTGGGTTTTAATAGCTGTAACAAGGATACAAAAGTTTACATTTTGGGTCAGAGATAGATTTTGGGGGCCCACCAGACCCCACCTTGAAAGTGACTACTACAAAAGGTCTGGTTCCATTTGGAATTATTTGAGAATGATTTTTTATTCCTTTCACAATTTTTATTTAAATTGTCAGCAACATTTTCATGATTCTGAAAAGTAATACAAAAAATAGCATTGGATATGATCCACTATGGGATTATAAAAATTATTGTATTATATAAATTAAGAACATCATTTATGACATCTAATGTAAACACATTTTTTTCAGAAAGTCTGTTTTACATATACACGCACACATGGACACACACCTTGAGGAGAGGGAGCAAGGGAAATAGAATTTAGAAGCCAATTCAATCTAAGCATTGATGAACTGAATGACCTCACACTGACCCTTCCATAAGGAGGACTCGCTTGTTTGGTCCTAGCAACTTACGCCCTCATAATATTTTCGGACTGTCATTAGTTAATCCACTGTGTTTAAAATTGTATTGAGAAGCCCATAATAAAAAACACAAGTTATATAGTGACTAGCGCAGGAGAAACAAAATATATCTTTGTTCTGACTCAAAAATGAACCCCAAAGCAAAAACATTGGCAGACTCATAGCTATCAAAGCAAGTAAGAGGACTGCAATTCATCCCCAAACTTCCAAAGTCTTCCCCAATCTAAAAGATAGGAGAAGAGCACACTAAGTAATGAATTGACAATATTTTAGAGCTGTGGGAGAAAAGTTCCAAGTCTTGTGCCTGACCATTATTGTCTCATCAATGCTTTTCTCAGTTATTTTCCTCATTACTTTTTCTCTCTCTCTTCTCAATGTCTCTTTGTCTCTCATATCTTAGTGTATCATTTCAATATAAGCTATGGTGTTTCTCAGAACATACAAAGAGCAAAATCAGTATGGACAATAAATGGCTTTGAAACATATCCCAAATATGTTATAAAGAAGCAGGAGAGATAAAAGTTTAAAAACAGAGTGAGAAAGTAAAAAATGAAATAAAAACATCTTTAAAAAATAAAAGCACCTTTTGTTCACTGGGTAGAATTTGTCAGAGACTTAGTAGTGTTTAGCAACCTGAGAAATGTCCCAGACAAAATGGCTTTCCATGAGTTGGAGGTAGATATCTCATAATTTACATACTTAATAAATACCCCAGGTGACTCTGCAACTATTCATCTGGGGACCAGATCTTGAGAGCACCACCTTATGCAGTGGGGAGAGAGGCAGTTTTCTTTGCTACCTCCTTCTGGACTCCAAAGCAGAGGACATTTCTATTTCTAGAGAAACTGAGCTGTAAAGGAAGCAAATCTTTCCATTTGAAATTATGCCAGCCAGTGCATTTTTGGTAAGAAAATGGGATTGTTTTTCAGATGTCAGGAAGATTTTTTTTCAGTAACTGAGGTTCATAGACACGTGACCCTGTGTGGGCAGGTGAAGGGAAAGAGGAGGAGAAATCAGAGAAGGCAATAGCATACCACAGGTAACTTTATTTCTTTTGTTTTAATTTTCTTTCACACTTATATGCTGAAATATCTCTTTTAAGCCTTAAGACAGCCATAAGATTTAAATGATGCCTAGGCTAGTAGTTCTTAAAGTGTGGTTTTGTCCTAGCAGCATCGGCATCACCCAGGAACCTGCAGATTCTTGGCCCCACCCCAGACCTATTGAAGCAGAAACTCTAGTGCTGAAACCCAGCAACTGGTGTTTTAACAAGCTCTCTATGTGATTCTGATGCACTCTAGAGTTTCAGATACACTGGTCTAGGCAACAAACTACTTTATAAATTCTTCAAGACCAAAGCCTGAGTCCTTTGCATCTTGTTTGTCTCCATTCATACCCCACCTCCAACATGGGGTATGGTGCGTATCATAGAGTAGGTGATCATGAAATTGTTACTCTAGACAGCTGGCATTCTCCAAGATCTTAATTTCTTTATTTTCTGTAATAAAATTAAATTATCTCCACTGATCTTGAAAATAATCTTATGAAATTAGTAGGACAGATATTTTACATAAATATATGTACATCTATATATACCCATTCTTGAAGTCCATCCCTGGAAATTCTGAATCATTATGTTTAAGATGGAGCTGGGAAAGGTATATTTGTAACAAGCTCACAGGGAATTCTGTTGATGAGAGAGCTTTGATAAGCACCATAGGGGAAAGGTAAGTCCAGGCAGGTTTATGGCACCATGATAACCCAGCTGAACCTCAGTATTCACTCCTGTAAATGATAAATGTCTTATCAACTTCATAAAATTAATATAAAGGTCAACGCAGATTATTTATTTTTATTACTTAAAGGACATACAAGCAATCCCAAAGCACACATACACCTTCCTTTTCAATTAGTGGTATCCTTTGGCTACTCCAAAGTACAGCAGTATGTCTTTGGAGACACCAAACACTTTACAAAGAAAATTTATTCTCACAGACAGTGATGCCACGGAGAAGTAAAGTGTCCTCAACACAGAAGATGTAAATGAACATTTATATGCCAAAATCATATTATGCAAAATAAATAGCTCTCAACTGGGGTGCTTAAGGACACTGTTATTATGGCAACCATTGTCATCTTGGCCATGAGTTTCACTTAAGCTATTCTGAGTGTAACAAAAGTTGAACTCATATTTAGATTTTTCTCCTACTGTGTGAGATGAGCTCATCCCGGAATGGCCTGCTTGGGAGGAGGCCATTATAAATATAGTGAAAGTAGAATTGACATGAATATCACAATGTGGTGTAGTGAAAGGAACACTAAACTGAGACTTCAGAAGCCAGATAAACTAATCTCAGCCTTGGACAAGTCCTTTGGCATCTCTAGGCCTCCTTTTATGAAATGAAGTCTGTTTCCTAAGAGTGTGATGAGGATCAAGTGAGATCTAACTGTGAAAATATATGGAAAAGCTGAAAGACTTGTTACATTAATTTTTGTTCAATAAACAGGATTTTCTTCTTCCTATGCCCTTAACTAAAGAGGCAATAGACAATGGAGATTTTGCCAAGGCTGTGTCTTGACCATCATCCATGTTGTAGTCTTATCCATCTCCATTTCTAACCTTGGGCATTAAGAACAGATATTCAAAAAGATGACCCCTCAAGGCACAGTAAGAGCCTCAATTACTAAACAAAGATTCAATGATGTTTTAAGGCAGGAAGATCAAACCAGGCAGTTTGGAAAGATTTGCCAGAAGTAGACCAAACTACTAAATGGATTGTTTCAACATACTTTTTGTTTCAGCTAAACTGTTTATTAGAAGGTTCTATTCATTAGAACAGTCCATTCCCGGAGAATTTTTATTAACCCCCAGCTGCCATATTTTAATAATAAAGTGTGTATATTTATGTTTTTCTTTCTGCCACATTACCAGTTTGAAAGCCAAACCCAAAAACATCACACACAAAAAAGATAAAGTGTTTTCTGTACAGTTTGGGGGCAATAGCTGACCAAGAAATAAAGCAAGAATATTGTGGGAGGGAGAGATGGAGCATGAATATGTCTGCATGATCTGTTTTGGATTCAGTGTCCAAAATCTTGGGGTGTTTTTTTTGAGACTAACTCAAGACTGTGGCTGTAAGTGAGAATTAAGGCAATGATGATTGGTTGGCTCTGGGATTCCTTTTCAGTGCTATGACGTTCACTGGGGATGTAAGATCAGAAATCCTTATTGGGTACATATGAAAAGACTATTAAACTAGAATATTTAATGAATCAAGATGCCCTATTTCCTGGTGGGCATATGTAGGCTCAAGTAGTTGAGTACCTGCTTCCCATGTACAAGGTTGGGTTCAATCCTAAAAAAATAAAAAGATGCCTTATTCTCAACTGTGCAGAAAACTGAAAGTTTGCAGAATTTCAGGTGTTAAAGCTTATAACACCATCTTGCAACCAGAAAGATTCAGATATACAGCAAAATGTTGCATCAGGTTGAGCATAATTTTATCCCCCCCCTTTTTTTAATATAATTTAAAGAAGTACTTCAAGGCCTTGCAGGGTACCTGGGCCATGAGGTGTGAACCCGGTCTCAGTGTGTTGCTGATGTGCAGAAGGGCCGACTAATAGAAAGATCTTTGGCGGATGAAAGTGCTTGGAAATCTGCTTTTGCTGTGTTAGTCTACTAGGGCTCAACAGGTTGTTGTCTGAATTAGTTACAGTATTCCCCTCTCATTTCTCTCTCCCACTGCCAGTTTCTCTCAACCCTCTACACCTGGCATAACCTCTGTACTTCTGCCTGTCATTTTGAAACTCTGTTTCCTTGAAATAAAGCAATTCTGTGAATTAGGAGAAATCTTTGAGCCAACATCCAAACCCTAAATCCATTGGCTCTGTTTTGTGACTCATTGGGAAGACCATAACAACCCACTGTGGTGGTGTCTTCGGCTGGGGGGTCTGGTTGCATCTGTTACTTGGAGAGGAGGTGCTCTGCCAAGAAGGCAGTACTGACCCTGCCCTCTGATCATAGAAGTTGCTTTACCCCACAATCCCAGCTACCCACGACTACAATATCAACTGCTTGTGGAGCCTGCAGCCTGCTTTGAGGACCTAGCTACATATTTTGTCTACATCGACTTCTGACCCTTCTTAACTGTGGGTCAAGGTTTGATTTTCAAAGCTGGAAGGGAATTCAGAGATCATCTAGTTCAAAAATTTTCAACCCTAGCTGCTCCTTAGAATCACATGAGGTAATTTAAAGAATACTGAGGTCTAGGCCCCACCCCAGACCATTATCTCATTTCCCCTATTATCTTACCTGATTGTCTCAAAAATCTGGAGACTAGGTATTATTGACTCTACTTTACAGATAGACAAACAGAAATTCAATGATGCTAAATGGCAGTGGCCAATGATACACAGGTAACAAGTAGTAGAGCCATTATTTGAGCACAGGTCTTTTGACTCCATTTTTAATGTGAGATCTTTGTCTTTTCTGTAAGCATTTGAATCCTTCTTGTCACTGCTAGAGTGCACCTGGTCAACCGGGTGATATGATCTTCAGACCTATCTGGCCTTTCATTTAGATTTCCTGAAAGAGGCAAGTTTGAGTCAAGTCTTTAACTGTTCTTAGGGAAGAAATCCATTGTTTCTTACAGAATAAGGCTTCACCTTCTTGGTGTAGCATAGCAAGCCCTTCATCCTCAGACTCTTGCTCTTTTCTCCAACCTCATCTCTTACCTCTTATTTTCTGTCTTTCTCCTGAAAAGTTGGTAAGGATGAGATTGTGGTACACTTGAAATACAAGGCTGAGAAATTCACACTTCCATCTCTACAACAGTGCTCTCAAATGGAACTCTCTTCAATGATAGAAATGTTTTCTATCTGAACTGTTCAATATGGTAGCCACTATCCATATGTGGCTTTTGAGCACTTGAGATGTGGCTAGTGAGAATGAGGAACTGTATTTTTAGTTTCATTTAAATTTAATTAATTAAAATTTATATTTGAATAGCCACAATATAGCTTGTAGCTATATTGTTTGGGCAGCACAGCTTTAAAGTCAGAAAGGAAGAACAAAATAATGACATAGTTTAGGAAAGGTAGCCTGGCAGCAATATGTCATATGTTTCAGAGGGGATCATGTAAAGGTTAAGAGCAAGGGCATGAAAGTTGTGTCACTTACTAGCAGTGTAACCTTAAGAATATAACTTAAGCTTTCTTAATCTCAGGAGTCTCATCTGTAAAATGGGAACAATAATAGTGCCTACATGAAAAGGTTATTGGAGGAGGACTTGAGATAAAATTCATGCATTGTTTTAGCACAGTGCCTGGCACACAGCAATTATGCCTCAGTAGAATTTTAGAATCTTCATCTGCTCATAGCTGAGTGAAGGAGGAAAGGGGGAAGTGGTCCAGCTATTATAAAGGACCCAGCAGCATCTCTGTCAAAAAAAGTGTAATATCCTAATAATCATCTCCTAGATATGGTAGTTCATGGAGAAGATGGGAAAAAATGGTCCCGGAGGATGTGGGTAGTTGGCAGAGAAATGAATCAAAGTGACAGTTTTCCAAATGAGCTTTGAAATCATGGAACCAGCAAGTTCTGAAACTAAAAGCAAATGCTCCTTTTTCATTCATCAAAGATCAAAATAGGATAGAGCAGAATAGAATAGAGCAGAATAGCATAGCAGATGGGTGTGTGTGTGGGGGGGAGGGGGGAGTTGGTGATGAGAAGCAAATAGGACTGGTTATACTTTCTAAAAGGACCTGTGACATTATTTTTATGACACATGCAAGTAACTAAGACCAGTCTCAAAATGTACTATACATTATACTTTTCTCTGTCACAGCTCCTTCTCTCTTTCTCCATTAACAACCCCTCTACCTATCCAGCACAGTGTCACAGGCAAGCAGATGCTCAATAAGTACTTTTTGATAGTGATTCTCAGTGGGACAGTTCTTACAATTAGGCTAGGGTTGCCAGACTCAGCAAATAAAAATACAGGATGCCCAGTTAAATTTGAACTTTAGATAAAACAATTTCTTAGCATAAGTATGCCCCATGAAATATTTGGGACATAATTATACAAAAAATTATGTGTTGTTTATCTGAAAATGAAATTTGACTGGCTGTCCTGGATTTTATCTGTTAACCCTAAAGTAAGAAGAGTAGATGGTCATTTAGGTGGTATAGGTTGGAGACCTGAGAAGTCTCCATTTGCTCAATGGTATTGCCCTCATTGGCCTGGTTCCTGGCTTGAAATCCTTGTTATACACCATGTCCTTGAATTAAGGCATTGGAAGCTTCTGTTAAAACATGTGTATGACTTGAGAGGGGGTATACCTTGAGCCATTAACCAACCTTAATACACTAGTCCAGATTAGCTCTTCAGGTGAATTCACCCACCATCCTGTAAGGCCTAGATAAAATGGTACTCAAAACAGATGAATTTAATTTGGGAGAGAGTCTGATATGATAAGACTAGAGCCAAGGGTTCTGTCCAAGAGACACCAGAATGGAGAACCCAAAGTTAACCTCATGCATAGAAAGGCACCTATATGGTAAGTTGGATGAGGTGTTGGATACAGTCACATGTACCTCAAAATACTTCCCTCATCTACAGCCACAATGCCTGATATGTCACCATTAGTGCTCCCTTTGGATTACCATTGCTTTCTCTCCAGGCATCCTCCCAGATGACATGCAGCCTTGTGTAATGAAAAGATCCCAGATCTAAGAGTCAGACCTGATTTCTAGTCTTAAACTCTGCAACTCACTAGCTGTGTGACTTAGGTTGAGAAAGCAGGCATCCACCGTCTTATTTTTTCATCTCTAAGACTAGGACAAGGATTCTTGCCTTGGAAGTCTCATAGGATTGCTGTGAGGAACAAACAAAGCACTGTATTGTATGTTTTGAAAGCAAATACTGACAAAATGTTTTAGAAGTATTAAAATGCATGTCTTCCTGGGAGGGGTAAACACAGTTAGCCAACTCTGATTACCGTATGCATCACATAACTGTCCTCCCTGATGGGGAGCAATAGATACACAAGAATGTTAGGGATATCAGGGGCTGTAGGGAGGAAGGCCCCAGGCAAAGAAAGCTGTGACTGTTCCCCCTCCCCCCAAATAAACTGCCAGCTCTAGCATTTTGTCGACTAATCCTCTGGCATGATTTCAGAGCAGGAAGGCAGGACTGGAGGGAGGAGGTACAGAAGACTCCCTTCAAATACTGCAGGCAGTATTCACCAGCTCTCAAGGAAGAGCTCCAAGTTTAGGGGGGCAGGTGGCCAGTGGAGGTTTTGAATTTCAGAGAAGGAATGTTTGTAAATGGACTCTCTCATTTAAATAAATCGTACTTAAATATTTATCAGATCATGAATATGCATGTTTTTCTCCCTCAGCTCTGGAAAGAGAACGGGCATGTAATTTTTAGATGGCACATAAATAATGTAAGGACCAAGAGGGAGAAAAGGATCTTTGTTCTGTGTTGACTGTGTATTTACAGCATCTCAAGAGGTCTAGAAATAATGAACTGATTTTTCCCTTTCTCAGTCTAAATGTGCATTTAGAGCTTTACCTTTCCTGTCTTTAGGGTGATTTGCATTTGTTTTCTCAGGGAAGGATTTCAAAAGGCACAAAAATGAGGATAGCCAACTTTCAATTTTTAGTGATTTAGTTAGCCACAGCAACCCACCCACTATCCCCTTCTTAATTTACTATCCTCACCTCAGATTAGGATGGGATGCATGGCTGGTCCTGCCTCCCTCCATTCAGTTGCTCAAAGGTAAGGCCTGGAAGGCATCTGTTAGAAAAGCAAATGTTGCTGAGGTGAGAAACCATTGTCCTCCTCAGCCCTGAGCACCTGGGCTTGGCTTCCGGCTTCTAGCAGCCATTCTAGCGAAAATGGAACAGGGCAGTTTTGATGAAGGATGTGGGGGAAGTTGGGGACATCTTGGAATATGGTCAGGGTCTCCATTGGTGGAAGGTTAACTTTGGGCTCTCCATTCTGGTGTCCCTTGGGCAGACTGACAGTGTGGAGTAGCAGAACATTGTACTAGGAGTTAGGAAACAACATTTAGTACTGGTTCCACCACTTACTAGGAGTGTGATGTTGAGCAAATCACTTAACCTTTCCATTCCTCCATTTTCTCATCTGTAAAATGAGGATGGTGACAGTACCTTGCTTCTAAAATTGTTGTGAAGATTATAGGAGATGATGCATTTAAAAGGCTTAGGGCACATATGAAGTACTCAGTCAAGGGCAGATATAAGTCTGAAGAGCTGAAGCTTATTCATTAGCCCTAAAGCTTCCAAAAAGTCTTGCGCTTTCATTGTCAGTAAGGAAATAATACCGTGGACTAAAGGTGTGCAGCAGTTTGGTAGAATGGAAAGATTTTTCTACTGAGAGTTAGGAAATATGGGCTTTAGGTCTGCCTTCAATACTCACTAGTTGTGTGACCTTGGACAAATCATTCCCTATCTGGGAATACAATTTTTTCTTCTGTAAACCAGTAATATAACTGCACTGCCTTCTTCATTGGATGCGAATGGCAATAAAACACATGGAGAACGTGCCTGGAAGTGTAAAGTGGTGGGTTTTCTTTTGAACAATAATACTAATTATAATAACTGATGGAATAGATATTCTTCCATTTCTATGGATTCCAGTTAAGTAATAATTTTAAGCCCTCAGTTACATATTAAGTGATACTATGAAAGCTCAGGTAGTTTATGGAAGTATTTCTCTAATTTCAAGTTGGAACATTCAGAGAGCAAAAAAGTATGGGGGCTGGGGACAGAAATCAGATTCACAGAGCTTCAAATAGCTTATCTGCAGATAAGGAATTATGGGGTCAGTGAGAAGGTTGCCTTGCCTATTTTTGTCCCCTTTCCATCTCTTCTTCTAAGATGCCTTATTAAACTGAAGGGGAAACAGTATGTATGGATAGAGTGATAAGATATCTTGGATTTTCTGGGACTGTCCAAATTTCATATATATTCCTTCTTTTCCATATACATGATTCCTGAAGTTAGTAGCTAATTGTGGTTTCATTTTGATGCATTTGTAAAATTTTAATCCTTATCATGAGCAATAAGTGCTACCATTTATTGAGTACTTTTCTGTTTCCTAGGCAACACACTAAGTACTTTCTCAGTATCTCATTTAATTTTCTTAATAACCCATTTCCATTTTACGGATGCTCAGGGAGGTTGTTGCCCAATGTCACATAGCTGATCAATGCCAGAACTGGAATTGATATCCTCAGGCCTGCCTTGTAAGCCTTTTCTCTTAATGTTATTCATTTCATAGTAACAAATTCACAAACCAGAAAGAAAAGAAAACACATTGGCAGACCATGAAACTTCTTTCAACATTCAGAAAATATGGCCACTATACCATCAAATCCTGAACAACTGCTTGGTGAAGATGAAGTGATGAGGAAAGCTGGAGTTTGGGAGATGTTAACTGTAGACTTTAAGGACTGTCAGTGAGGGTAGTCGTTATCACACCCCTTTATGTGTTCATCTTTAAGGTCACCCAAAAACTCTTTACCATGATTTCCAAAAAAATGGCTGGAGATGCCTCATGCTCTCCAACTCTTGTCCTTTGTTTTCCCGTCATAGCCTCCTTAGGGGGTGTACACACAAATGACTGGGTCCATCCAGTCATATGGCAATGGCCACAGAGAATGGGCAAGCAGGTGAAGGAAGACATTGGAAGGGAACCTAGAACTAGAAATATGTAGTAAGAAAGGGTCACTCCACCCCTTTCCCAAGCTTAAGCTAAACAACTGTAAGACTAAAAACTGAGCCTTGATACCCAATTTGAGGATTCAATAGGCAAACTATGAATTCAGAGGAACCTAAATTGTGCAAGAAAACACACATGGTCTATTTTCTGTCAGCTTTTAGAAAATGAAAATGTAGGTATATTTTTGATGGAGCCACTGACTTCAAGACTTTCCAAAGGGGTTGTCTGTTTAGCTTAAGTTAACTTTAGGCATTTCCATTTGCTTGTAAATGAAGAGAATGTCTTCTGTTTTAATATTCTCCAAAATATGTGCCCATAGAAACCACACAAATGAATTAGTTCAACTTTTCTGATCGTTTCCTTCTCTTCAGCAGTGACTTAACGATGGGTGGGAGAGATGGCGGGCTGGCTATGAAATTAGGACTGTGGGGAACGAACAAGGCCTCCCTCTCAAATCATTAGTATTGCAATTCCAAAAGCAAGGCCTCCTTCCTTAGGTCCTGGGTTTTCTGCACTTGTCTAAAATGCAGAGACACTTGGTAGAGGTTATGCCTCAGTCATTTCTACCTCTGAAATATAAATGAAAGGTGCGGAGGTAAAAAAAAAGGGCACAGTACATGTGGCATATTGAAAGTAGCATAGCTCCCCATGGCTAGAGTACACAGCACTAGTGGGGAAAGGATGGGAAGGAATGGGTCTAGGAAAGTGTGCCAGAGTTTAGATGGATCATTGCCTTGTGTTTCAAGCTAAGAAGCTAGGAATTGTTCCTAAGAGTAATGGGACACCACTGCAAGCTTTTAGGCAGGCAAGTGACATGATGAGAAGATTGCTCTCTGGCAGCAATGGAAGGGGTACGATTATGGAGTCAAGGAGATTAGTTAGGAGGATGGTGCAGGAGATGATGGTAGCATGTATTTGAGTCAGTGACAGTGGGGATGTAAAAGAAGGACTTTGGTGATGGAATATGAGGGTTGACGAAGAAGCAAAATTCAAAGATGTGGTTCCTGCTTTGTGCAACTGAGTAGTGCCTTTCACTGAGCCTTGAACATTAGTGGAGTAGATGGTTTATCTGGGAAAGATGATAAATTCCGAATTTAATATGTTGACTTTGAGGTCCCTGTGGGCATCAAGATAAAAGAGTTAGGGGAAAAGTATACCTATGGATCTAGAATTGGGGAAAGAAGTCTGGTCCTCTGGAAAGCACACATGAAATTGCAATTGATTTGCCTAGGGGAGCATTTTGAATCGTTAGAGAAATTGGATTTGTCCAAGGAGAAGCAAAGCTGCATCATCTATTATCCTAGGAATTCATATCATTTTAGTATACATTCATTTCATTTTCAGGAAGCTTGGACATTGCAAATGACTTACAGGACCATGATTTAAGAACTTGAAGGGTGCTGGCAGTAAAGGCTTTGAGTAGAGGGGAAGGTACTGTTGAGAATCCCTGCAAACCTTGATAGAGGAGGCAAGGCAGAGAAGTGTATGGTGGCAGCTCCTGGCTTGGAGATCTACCAGGAAGGGTTTTAAGATCTACTGAGACATCCTAATCTACTGACTGGGGGCATTGCTTACTTTTCTTCCCCATCTAGCAGGGTCCTGGAAAGGTTTAGAGCTGAGGACTAAGGGATGGGTAAGAAGGAAACATATAAGTGTGTTGAGTGTCCCTGGCTATTTCCCAAAGCCAGAATGGGTGAGTATATGTGCCACCATAAATCTTCCCTACAAATAATAATATGAAAATGGTTCTAGTTTAAATAAATGGAGGTACTATGAATTTTAGTACTGCTAAAGAATTTAGCCTACAGAATTTTAGAACCAAACCAAAATTTAGACTCACTCTAGATTCTACTCACTTATTTACATGTCTATGCTACTCTTGTAAACTGTGAGCTTACAAAGAGCAAGCACTCTGTTTCATTCACCTCCAACCCCAGTAAAGCCTCTGATACACAATTCTTGCACTCAAGAATTGTTAGTTGCAGAACAATTAAGTCTACTCTCTCATTTTCCAGATGTGGAGTCTGAGGACCAGAGAGGCCATATGACTTGATTAGTATCACACAGCTACTTAGTGGTAGAGCTGGTCGTGGAGCTAAGGATTCCTGGTCCCTGGTTTAATGATGCTTTTCTTAAACACTTTAACTGATACCAATCACTTCTCACAGCATGGTGCTCTTGATGTGTGGTTGGCAGATCTGATTACATGAGATGAGACAAATTTAATGGAGAACATCCTTCTATTTCTGAGTATTCCTCCCCACACTTTGGTGCATAGTGGACCCATGAGCTTATCTTTGACACTCAGAGCATAGAATACTTAGTACTCTGTGTGACCATTTGTCCACGGGAAGGCAAATATGACTCCTAAAATCTATTGTGCAGTTTGTATCACTCTCAGTTTAGAGAAATCTCCAAGCACCTCTGTTTCACTTAATAACTCATTATAAGTCTGTCATCCATGAATTTATCTAAACCTTTATTTGAGAGGAAAGAGAAACTATTTATAATTTCAGTCTAATCCATTATGTAGTATTATGAGTTCCATATGTTTCCTCCATTTCTTACCTGCTGTGAAAAGTAGGGCTTCCTTTTATTTGTCCTAAACTCACTTCTGTGAGATCTGTGCTGGTGAGACACACATGTACCTACACAGTCTCTCTCATACACACATGATTTAGGAGGACAAAATAACCTCATTTTTAATTGTTATCTTTGTAACAAGCATATTAAAAATTCAAATGAAAGAAAACTGAAGAAATGCAATTGAAAGTGAACACTGGTAGACACTTAAATACTCCAAAGAGAAAGATGTAAATCCTGGACAAAATGGCAACCTGTTGATACAGGAATTGGTGGAAAGAAACTTCTATGGAATCAGTGCCTGGCCAAGTATTGCCTGCCTGTGGAAAAGTTGAAGCACCCTCTAAAAGTTCAATGTAGTCTAGGAACATAACCTGCCAGTTTCTTTGCCTGACATGATCTTAATTAGCTTCTGTTTTACTGCCAAGAAAGCCTGCTGAGGCAGTTAGCACCAAAGAATTAATCAGATCGTTTGTGGAATCTACAAAGCAAGACAGCAGCTGGCACTGGCAACTTACTGATTGGAAGGGGTTCAGGAAGATGGGGAGGGAAGAAGTTTCTATTTGTGGCTCACTTCCCCCTGAGTGAAGGTGTTGTACAGAGATTGTGGTATAAGTGATGGAGGGAGAGCTGTGTTCCACCTTAACCTTTTGTCCCCTCTCCTACCCATTTTGCATTCTTTTCTCCAGTGTCTGAACACTTTTCTACTAAGGCATCATGTGTAGTCATGCTGATGCCAACGTGTTTGATTGCAAGAGAGAAGGAGAGAGCACAGTTGATTTTGTTGCAAATTGCACTTTTGCTACAGGATTAGTTGGGAAAATGGAATTTTGCCAGTATTTCCCTCCCTCCCTTTGTTTACTGCCTATTTTCAACAGCCCTTTAATTGCTTTCCATTTAGTAAAAAGAACATTGTTCCCTTTTTGGTTTTTCTTTTAATTGTGTTTTTGCCCTGAGCTCTGACGTTTGGGAGCATTGATGGGGAATGCCATGTTGTTTTGGTTCTAGATACCAACTTGGCCTTAGCAATCAAGGCAAGGTCATTGTTAGGGGCAGCAGCTCTAGGGTAGTTCAGAAAAAAATTTTTTAACTTCTTCCATGAAGCCTACTCTGACCAAACCAGCTTGCTTCTTGTGAACGCTCTCTTCTTTGGACTCCCACAGTACTTCAAATCTGCATCATACAGGGAAGCAGATGTGATTCAAATCGTTGAGCTCCTGCCTACCACATGGGAGGTCCCAGTTTGGATCCTGGTGCCTCTTGGAGAAGAAAAGCAAGACAGCGAGCTGATGTGACAGGCAGGCACAGTGAGCTGACACAACAAGATAACACAACAAGGAGACACAAATAGGAAATACAATGAGAGATGCAACAAAGCAGGGAGCTGAGGTGGCTCAAGAGATTGAGCACCTCTCTCCCACATGGGAGGTCCCAGGTTTGTTTCCCAGTGCCTCCTAAAGAGAAGAAGAGCAGACACAGCATAAAACAAATGGACACAGAGAGCAGACAGTGAGTGCAAACAACAAGGGGGGCAGGAATAAATAAAATAAATAATTTTAAAAAATCTGCATCATAACAATCTAAGCTTTTTCCTTATGCTGTTTTGTACTAGTCTTTGCTTCATGTTCATTAATCTTGACCTAACTTTCTGACCTCTTCAAAGGCAAAGGCTTTACTTCCTATTTTTTGGAACATAGCTCTTAACACTGAGCTAGGCACAGTAAAAGGCACTCAGTAAATGCTAGATTGATTCACTAATAAGCTCTTGAGAAGTGTCTGCAACCATTTCTTCCTTAATCCTGCTACTACCTTGGTACTATTGATATTTTAGGCTGGATGATTCTTTGTTGTAGGGCAAATGTCCTGGGCATTGTAGGATGTGTAGCAGCATCCTTGGTGTCTATCCCCTAGATGTCAGAAGCACACACTTCCCCCCAGTTGTGACAACCCAAAATTCTCCAGACATTCTTCCTTCACTGTTAAAGACCACTGTTCTATAATGATAACAAAATAATAAGAGTTGAAATTTATTGAGCATATTACTGTGCTCAGCTTGGTGCTAAAGACTTCACGTGCATTCTCTTGTTTAAACTGCCACAACAACCCTGCTTTGGCTTTAATTGTTGTCTAAAGAGCCCCAAAGGACAAACCTCAAAGTCACAGTTGCAGGTCTATATCACAGTCTTTCTCTTCCTCAAGGAGCATTTAGAAGAACTTTTCCAAGGATCTCTTAGGCCCAAATCCTAAATTTATAGAACACCCACTTCAGCTAATCCCTTATGGCATAAGGACTATTCATTAATGGAAAATTAGATATTTAGTTTAGAAATAGTTAATTCCTCAAGGAGTGCAATGAAAAGCAGTAGAAGGTCAGAGCAAAAGCAGCCCTGCTAGCTGTTACCTCCTTTATTCAGAGATGTGAACACCATTCCAAAAAACTAATGCATCGTGGGGGGCTAGAGATCTACTTATTTTGCTCATACAATGACATAATAGTTCAAGAAGCAGAATTTCTAGCTGGCCCACTGTAGTAACATTCCTACCCCAAATCCTGGCCAGCTGTCTTGCAAACAATGCAATTGGTCACAATAGGGATAGGGCAAAAGAAGGTGGATAAACCAGTGCAAATCTGTCTCTTTGTGGAAGAGGGGGATTACTCAAAGCACATCTCCTGACAGTAGAATCATCTTTGCATATGAAGTATAACCCCAGAGATGAAATTTGACATTTTAGCTTAATGTATCTCTGGAGAAGAATGTATCTCTGACTATGAAGTCAGTTCAGCCTCAAGTTCACTGCCACCAAGGAGTTAACAATACACTAAAATTAGTCATGTCATTTGTTGGAGAAATATTCTACTTATGGAAAATGCCTTTATAGGAAAACTGCTTTTCTGAGTCTGAGCTGGAAATATTACAGTAAACAGGATCTAATCACAGAGAAGCCTTTTTTCAGCTTTGCGTGACAGCTGTAAAATATGACAGTATTTATTAATAGTCACTGCAGTATAATCTGCAGCATTGGAGAGCTACAGAAAAATGTTAAGCTACTGAGAGAACAATTTTCACAGTAACTAATATTCAGCTTTAGAAAGGGTAGTTTAACATCTTGTGATTTTCCCCCCCTACTGATGGTCCAACCCCAGGAACAAGCTACTAAGCTAATAACCTTTGTGGAGAGGAAGTGTTTAAATGATAATTTATTTCAAGAGCTGACAACAAATTGCTTGGCACTTTCTCTTTTTATGCCCCAAAGCAGTCAAGGATGTGCAAATCAAATATTAAAAAATATGACAGCTTTAGTATTTTCATTTTCATTTTCAATGAAATTCTCATTAAAAACATATGTAGTCTTTTATTCACAATCCAGTCCAAATAGTCATTCACTATTATTATTGTGCAGGCTCTCAAGATGCTCTCATAGCTGAAGACTCATCGCAATAGAGTAAGCAGGCTGCAGAAACTACCAAATGTCTCAGGTACTGTCAACCCTGATTATTGCTTCTCAAACAGGGGAATTTAATACCCATCTCTTACAAGATAGTATACTCTCTGGGCCTTCCTAATTTATTCAGATGTAAAAAGTAGCTTGGAATTCAATAAAAACTCTCTTGGCCTTGCTTTTCCCAGAAGGCAAATGGACATGACTAGAATGTAGCCATCTATTACCTTTGCACATTCTTTAAAGTGGAGGGAAAAAAATCCATGATTGTCCTTTTTTTCAAAAATCAAGGTACCTGCTATCTTCTCTAAAGTTCCTGCCAAGTACTCATGGCAGAACTTATCATCAGTCTCTCCTTGCTTTCTTCTTCTTCAACCAGATACCGCTCCTTACTTATGAGGACCTGCCAGTTCATCTTTGGAAACTGTCTCTTCCCTAGAGAGGAATATATGTGTTCCTTTTGCCTCAGAATCAGGTCTCCAGCAAGCACTCTATTGGTGTGCACTATAAGCAAACCCACCGTCTGCCTGCGTTTAGAGTTCTGCCCTTTCCCTGGCTTCACTTCTCTTACTCATCTTCCTTTTAATCTGAATTTTTGACTTCCTGCCTTCCTGGATCCCTGGTACTCTGGTACTACCAACTATTGTGTTTATTTGTGGACACCATACTTTAAGGAAGAAATTGACCAACTGGAGTGCATCCATATGAAGACAACCAGAGTAAGGAGGGTCTGGGTAGCCTATTTTGAAGAATAGCTGAAGGAAAGACTAAGAGAAGAGGTAATAGCTGCTTTCAAACGTTAGAAGTGTACCAAGATGTATGTCAAACCAGTGAAACACACATCACCTTTGGAATGTGGCAGATCTGGGTTGAAATCCTTGTTTCATTACTTCCTAGCTTGGACCCTAGGAGCCATCACTTAAACATTTTGTGTCTCAGTTTCCTCAATTATAAAGATGCAGAGATGTTTTGAGGATTACATGAGATAGTCCATAAGCCCAGGGCCTATTACTTAACAGTGTTCAAGAAATGGTAGCTATTCTTATCAAGATAACATGATAAAATGATGATAATAATGGGGTTTTGTTGATTTGTGCCATTGATTGGTATTGGGGTATGTGTGACTATGCACTTTATTTGGGAAAGTAGATTGAGATGGAAGGGATGAAGCCAAGTTATGTAAATAATTGGTGAATGGAATATGCAACAAGGTGTGAAGAATTGAAGATATGATTGACTTTTCAGTAGAGTCCAAATACAGCCAGTCTGATAATATGTATAGCTGTCTGAGCAAAAACCTTTTTCCCCTTGTCTTGGGGAAGTTCTTTACCTCTTAAGCCCCTTTAACCCCTTCATGACCTTCCAACATTTTTCTACCTTCTGAACTACCTGGCCACTTTTTAATCTTGTCACAAGGTGCCTGCCCTAATGAATGCAAATGTCATTGGTGGCTGCAGAAGCAATTGGTTTAAAAATCCACTTTTTTCCAGGTCCTTGAGATAAATCGATATTACACCTAAAGGACTGTCAACTCATCAAAGACAGAGCCTAATTCTGCTTCTTGTGACCCCATTGGTGGCCTAGCAAAGTCAGCACTAAAGAATGCCAAATAATTGCTTGTTGACTGACTGACTGACTACTTGTTACAACTGCCCAGGTTCCTGACACAATCTTCTAGAGAAAATAGAAAAGCCTGTTAGAAGGCTGTTGACTTCCAAAGAGTTACTTGGGAACTGAGTAGGGAGTTTCAAGTTGAGAATGGGAGACAGCAGGAGTTTATTGAACACTGGCAAGAAGGTAGGGACTGGTTGCCTCAAAGGGCACCCAGAGCTATTATCTCATTATCTAAGCTGAGAGCCAGAGCCTGGGCCAGATTCTTTTATCTCTGTGGGCTGTGCCCATTGAAGCCAAGGAGAGTTGTCAGGTGCACAGGAGAGTCTGGCTGCAGTTCTCAAGTATGTCGCTGTTCTGGGGGAAATGTTAGCAAAACAGAGAGCTAGGTTACTGGCACCCAAAAGATGGATCTCGTAGAAAACCGGAAGAGGTGGCTACCTCTCTGGCATGTTTTTAAAGCTTTATAGATAAGACAGCATGTGGACAAAGGCCTTCACAAACTGGACTTGTGGTGTCTGTCCCAGAATTAGAAAGCCATACTTTGGATTAAGGTTCCTTGTCCACAGAAGGCCCTTGTCTGAATACAAATTTCTTCCCTGGATGCACAAACATGTCAAGTCACTAATAGCCATAGATAAATTAGCATGAATGAATTGGTCATCTGAGCTATTATCACTAGCAGAGAAACTATTAATCAGTGGGAATGAGATGCAGGGCAGGCAAGATTATATGGAGGTGTAGAGGCAGCTTGGGACAGAAAAAATGCAAGGCTTTACTCCTGCCAAGGAGGGCAGGTATAGACATATGTACTGGTAAGGAGTCCTGGGTAAATAAGGAAAAAGGGTGTCATTAAAGAATAGAGGGCATAGAGGAGACAGATGACATATTGAGTCAATCTCATAATTTTTCTAAGAGCTTATCCTTTATATATAAGCACCAAGTGCATGATTTTCAATTTTATATTAATGAACCAAGGTGGTAAGTTAGTAACTAAACAAAGTGATGACCTGCAAACAAGAAATCAGACCTTTCTCTGCAGACAGAAATCAAAGCACAGCCAATAAACCCCTGAAATCTACTCAATATTTCATATTTTCAGAGATAGCATTTCTCTGATTGTGTTACATAAATCTTTTAAATGACCTCAAATATTTAACCCATGTCTCAGGTTTTCACTCATTCCTGCCCTTATACAGTAGAGTAACATTTGTATATTTAGCTTATTTGAAGTAATTTTAGGTGCACCCTTCTGACTCTTTTTGTCTTCCATCTCTCTCTTAGGTAACACAATATTCTGAAATAATATTTTACTGTTGTAATTTCTCCCTATAATATTTATTACTAAAGCATTTAGTAATAATTATAGAAAATTATAATAGTAGAAAAATATGAAAATGCAGAATAGATACTTTTCCAGATATTTTAAGACCCCTCCCTCCCTCCCTCCCTCCCTCCCTCCCTTCCTTCCTTCCTTCCCTCCTTCCTGTCTTTCTCTTCATCCTTCTCTTTCTTCCAGCCCAACATTAAAAAAACAGACGTGAAGTTTATTCTTGATGATTCAGTTGTGGAGTTGGAATGCACTAATTATGTGCTTAGGTCTGTGCTGCATACCAAGGGAGACACAATGTATAAGTATAAGGGTTACTCAACTGCTTACTGGAGAGAAGGGCTTAGGAAAGTATAAAGTAGACCCAGTGAAATAACAGTGGAAATCAGTTATGCTAAAGCAAAGGGAATGAAACCCCAGTAAATAGAACCACAATTTTCCCAGTCTCTCAAGCCAAAGGCTTAGTAGTCATCTATAAATCCTTGCTTACTCTCACATCCCCCAGAAAGTCTGTCCCAAAGTCTTGTTGATTCTGTCTCCAAAATGTATTTCAACTCCATCCACTTTCCCCCCTCTCTCTCACCTGGATGACTATGATAGCCTTTTTTTTTTTTTTTTTTTAGGAAGCTGGAAAGAATGTGTTTTATTTTTATTTTTATTTTTTTCCTTTTTTTTTTTTTTTTTATTATGGGTAGCCTTTTAACCGGTCTCCCTCCTTTCATTCTTGCACCACACTCTACTCTCCACAGAAACTTAAATCATATCATGTGACTACCTTTCCTAAAATCCTCCAATTCAGGACTGGAGGATTTTCATCCACCCCAGTTAGAATAAAATCCAAACTCTACCATGGCTTCTATCCATATTCTATGGCTATGATCTGGCTCCTGTCTACTTCTACAGTCTCATCACAGGCCACTCTTTCCCTCCTCACTATCTTTTAGCCACACTGGTCTTCTTGCAGTTCCTCAAACATGCCAAGCCTTTCCTTGCCACAGGGCCTTGTATTTGCTCTTTCTTCTACTTGGAATACTCTTTCCTTCTACTCTTCACATGGTTGCCTCCTTCTCACCCTTTAGTTATCAGCTTAAAAGTCCCCATCTCAATGAAGACTTCATTGGCCATCCCTTTTGAATTATGTCTCATCCAGTCTCTTTGTTACCTTCATAGCACCTTAAACAAGTATGTAATTATTTTATTTGTTGGTTTAGTTTCCACAGGAACCATGTCTATCTTGTTCATCACTGTAACTCTAGCACCTATTGAATGAATGAGTGAATGAATGAATGAATCACTGTGAGCTGGATTGGTCAGGAAAGACCACCTGAGGGAGACAGAGATTGAACTGGGTTTTGAAAAATGAAAAAATGGGAAGGATTTTCATAATCAAGATGAAGGAGAGAATTCCAGTTAGTATTAGAAGTGAAATTGCTGAGGTAAGTGTGGTTCTGGCACATTTGGGCAACAGTGGAAAATGGGATATGCCTACAAAGGAAAGTTCTCATTAGGTAGCATAGGGAGAACAGGCTTGTTAGTTGGTTGAGGCATAAATACAGAGAGTCTTTAAGAATGGACTACACTCTTCAATGTGAACAATAGAACACCATTGAAAATTTTGAATAGGGTCATGGTGCTGTGTTTTTGGATAGGTTTTCCAAGGAGGAATGAGTGTAAAAATTTATGGAAAATATTTCCTAAGCAAAGCAGATGAGCTGCATCAGCTAAATGGCTACAGTGGAAAAAATATGAACATATATAAATCAGAAAGGAGGTTTATTTTGGTTTCAAGACCACAGAATTATCTAAACTATTTAATGAGATGATTTGATAAAAGGTACAGAAATAAAAATAAACATAGATGGACTTTTGCTTCTTTTCCTCTAATAGAAAACTAATGAACAGAGAAGGGTCAAGGAAGAAAAGAGGAGAAAATACATTAATTGTGTCTTCTGCTCTTGAATAGATGGGAGGTTACAGTATTAGTAGAACTGATATTCAGTTTTTAAAACGTTCAAGAGAGAGACTGCTTGATTTACAAACATCTTACTTCAGTTCTGAAAATTATATGGCTATGCACTATATTACACTGTATACAGTGCATGGAAATAGTACAGTGTTTGAAAGAAGTGAAATACATTAAAATTTAGCAAATTGTGAATTAAAGGTTCAAATTCTTATGATATAAAAGTTGGGCAAGGCTCTGCATGAACACACAGAATGGCTTGCTGACTCTGCCCTTTGTTCATTTTTTTCACCCCAATCCCCCACCTCCCTTCTCTCTTGAAATCCAAAACTTACTTCTCCTTCAGGGCCTAGCTACTCTAGCGAGCTTTCTCTAGCAAATCTACTTTCCTGGAGTTCTCCTCTTTCACAATTTTTACGGCAATCAGAGTCTGTACCATGTAGTGTAGCACTCAATTTGATATTGTTCTGTGTTGTTTAAAAATTGTTACATGAATGTCTTTTCTGTCCCCCCACACTGGAACCATATTGTATACTGCATCTATCACAGGATTGAGCAGACCATTGGAGGTTGATAACAATTTGCATAATATATCAAAAACCATAGAATCATAAAATATTACATTAAGAAGGGATACAACTTAGATGAGGAGATCAAGGCCAAGGGAGCTTCAGTGAGTTGATCAAGGTCAGAGAGCTAGTTAGTGTCAGAGTTTGGACTAGAACTCTGGTCTCATGCTTCAGGTTCATGAAGTTTGATAACATTTTGGAAGTATGTATCATAGGCAAATACAGGCCTTGGTATTTCCTGATAGGGTTTGATTACGCAGCAAAATGAGAGTGACATGAAGAGCACTCTGGGATCCCAAGTACAAAACAGTCTTTTAACTTAATTTATCAAGAAGGACCTCCTCTCTAGGCACCCCTTGGACAGACGGGCATTCCCTTTTCCTCCTTTCTTCCCTGAGTCAGTGAACCATCTTGGACCAGAGGTACAGGCAAACAACTGAAAAAGTATCATCATCCTATGGAATCTCAAGGCCATAGGATCTCTTGCTTTTCCTGAGGAACTCCTTAAAGATAACTGAATCTTGGAGCAGCCTATTTAGCTAAATTATGATATGTGTGCTTTAGCTAATTAATCAATACACCTTACTGAAAATTGTTTAATATCAGAACCTTAATTTCAGAGACTGTTTTGATAGAGTGTGTGCTCTATTACTATTACTATTAGAAAAATCATCCATGCCCAAAGCAAAGATTTAGCAAGTCTCTGCTCATTATTTCCATCAGGTAATTGTTGGGGCCGTGTTAGCTGAAGACCTAATGTGGTCTGGTGGAACAAGCTGTGGAAGCAGGAGATATTGGCACCAGCCTCAGCTCTGTGGTTAAATAGCTGTGTGAAAAAGCACATTTTTCTCTCTGGGTCTGTTTGCTCATCTATGAAATGGGGGTAATAATAGTCTCTGACAAGATTAATTTTCCAAAACTTTCCAGTTTAAACTTCTCTCCATTTTATACTAAGCTGTTTTTACTCTGTGTATTTTAGACCAGATAATTTTTGGGGGGAGGGGTCTTATTGAACAACAATGATTCTCAACCAGGATGTTACCCCAAATCTCTTTACAGGTTCAGAGAGGGAGGACATATACAATTTAAAAAATTTGATTCTAAAATTAACATTGTTTTGAGTTTTTTGGTCTTGGTCTTTATTTTGAATATCAAATAAAATTAAAAGAGAATATGAGACTTTATTTATTGGAAGAGAAGGGAACACTAGTTGATGAAGATTGAACAACACTGTTACATGATATTACATATTCATGTAATATCCAGAGGAGACCAGATGCCACTTCTTACCTCTTTCTGTGTCATAGAGGTACACAAACTTCTCCCACTTGTAGTGACCCAGAAGACTCAGAATAGCACCCTTCAAGGCTGGGCGCATCTGGATGACAAACTGTACATCTGCATCGGTGGGGAAGCTGGGTGTGACAAAAGATGTGTGCAGTGCTCCACAGAAGGAGGTCAGGGTGTTCATGGACATCTGGTCATAGAATCCAAATATGGCATACACCCCTCTTGAGAACTGGGAGCAGACTGCAATGAAAAAAAGAGAGGGAAATTTCAGTAGCCCCATGGTCCCGGCTAGAACATGTATGGTTGGAAATATAATGTACAATTAGGCATTAGATCTAAATTACATGCTTCAAAAGAAAACCAAGAACTCTGGAGATTTCTAGAAGCCCTTGAAAGCCCAGTGGCCCAGCAGAAAAATAAGAAAAGGAAAAATTTATTTGATTCAGTTGCATGTTCTCTGTCTACCATGAGCAGGAAACTAAAAAAAATGTATGTAGGAAGGAAGTGAAGTTTGCCTTCCCCTCTTTCGGTAACTCTCCCACCTCACTCCAAGGCACTCACTGCTATTGTACTTCCACCGTAGTTGCCCAGAAGACAGTGTAGCCATATTTTCATAAAGGCACAACTGTCTGTGTCCCACCCCTTTAATGCTTTTTCTAGCTATGATGACTGATGATTTAGTCAGATGAACTGCTGATGTGTCTGCTAGGAGATGTGTTACTCCTCTCTAGTTTGCATAATGTTTTAAACCTAGTTCTATTATAATTAAGGCCCTTAAGGCTACTAATGAAGATTATTTCAGATTCTGGCAGGCCATGGAAAGGCAAGATTTTCAGTGCCCAGTAAGTTACATGGACTAGTTGGTTGCTTATTCTGCTAATGTACAACTGGCAAAGTTCTGTCTTCATACTTTTGCATTTATCTTGTAAACAACATTAGCCCATGTATAGAAGTTTCATGTCACCCTCATGGTCCTTGTCAGCTTTCCTTCACTTCAAGGTAGGACACACCACCACCTTTTCCCTCTTTTTGCCCAGATGAGCTTAAAAACAGTGAGCCAATTCAATATTAGCTTCAGTAGAACATAATTAGCAAGGAAAATCAGCTACAACAACATCACGTGCTACATTCCCAAACCAAGTGAAAATGATCTTTAGATTATCTGCACCACTGCTCACTTTCATTCATGCAAAAAAAAACCAAAAAAAAAAAAAACAAAAAAAAAACAGAAGCACAACTGATAAGGAGTGTGATTTATACAGTTGTGTACAGTCTTTCTTATCTGTGAGGATCTCCTAAATGTCACTGTAAGGCTTACTTCTTTAGGTTTAGTGTGTTGAAAAAAATCTGTGCCTTGGGAGGGGAATTAAATAGAATCTATTTAAGCCATCAGCATGTTAAGATGAATGAATGTGTCTGATTAGATGCCAAGATGAATGGGAAAGCAGATGGCTAAGTTTTGATGGGGATAGGTGGGTCAAAGAAGAGCATGTATAGTGCCTGGAGTTCTGCCTCAGAGGAGAAACAATAAAGGCATTTGGGCACCAGACAGAAGAAAGCATTGAAAGTAGGATGAAGGTAAGTGGAAAATCAATCTAATTCATTTCATGACCTTGTGAGAAACAGAGTTCTTAGTATTTGTTGTATCTTGTTTTCCATGCATTCTATTTAAGTTTGTGTTGATTTGGGCTCCTCCCTTTTATCAGATAAACTCATTAATCATGGGTTTGAGGATAACATTTAGAGGTGATTATCAATCACTTAAGCATCTCCATCAGGGGAGATAGCCTTCAATTTGAGGAGCTCTAAGGGACCCCCAAAGACACACACACACACAACCCATACACACACAAACAAAAGGTCTTTATATTAAAAGTAGAAAGCCACCTAAAGAATGAGTCTGGGGTATTTCATGACAGGAGATCAAAGGAAGTACTCAAAAAAACAAAAAGGAAGTGGCTAGATGCCATTTTGCCTTGGTCATCAGCAAGGGAGATACAAAGAGAGTCATGTTCCCATATTAATCTTGTAAATGAAGAGTTTTGCAGTAACAAGTCATCTCTTGGCTGGTGTACATCATATTCTGTATAAAATTGATAATAATAATAACATCCATTGAGTGCTTAGTGTGTGCCAGGCATTAAGTACGATATTAATATTATCTCATTTAACATTCCCCAACAAACTTATGAGGTGTTGCTATTATTCCTATTTTATAGATACAAATTCTGAGACTTGACATTGTTCCATCTCTTAAGCAAAGATGCCAGGGTTTGAACTTAAGTCTGTCTGACTCCAAAATTCACACTCCCTGGGAACCAAACCAAATGATGACAATAAAGAATAATTTATTGGCCAAAATTAGATAGGGTTTCCAGAGTTAGCAAATAAAAATACAGGATAAATTTGAATTTTAGGTAAACAATGAATTATTATACTTATACTAAAGAAAACTATTCATTGTTTAGCTGAAATTTAAATTTAACTGGGCATCCTGCATTTTATTTGGCAACCATAGAAAGAACTCACCCTAATACTAATGGTCATAGGACTGGAACAATCATTGTTCTTCACCCCAAAAGATTCAAAAGATAGCTGATAATTCTCAGATGTATACCAACTTGCATGCAAGGCCCAAGAGAAAGATAAAAGTCCATGAACACTACACAAAAAACAGCCTTTTGAGGGAATGTTTTCAACAAAGAGAACCCCAACTGAGGAGAAATAAATTTGGAGAGGGAAAGCTGTAGATATGAACTACTTAGAGTTCCAAAAAGCCTTTGAACAGACTGAAAGGAAACAGAAAATAAAAGTAAATGTGTTAGGGTGGTGAGATTCTGGTTAATAAAATAAAAGTCTTGTGTTGCTCTTCTGATTATTTTTTTGAATCTCAAGGGCATAGAATTAATTAATCATTACTAGTTCATACACTGACCTTTCAAATTTCATTTATTACTTTTGTTTATTTACCTATTTATTTAGAATATAATGCAAACCCATAAACCAGCCATCCAATCCAAGAACTATAATATTATTTATAATTTATTTCCACCTATATTTTCCTTCCCTATCCCATCTTCTTGACTCAATAATCCCCATCCTGAGGTGAATACTATCCTGAATTTTGTATTTATCATTACCTTGGTCTTTTAAAAATATACAAACACACAGTTCTAAACAATATATTGTTATTTTTGCTTATTTTAAGACTTTATAACAAGGGAATATGACACCTAGGTGTGAGGGAACCCACTGAAAATTTAAAAATTCCAAACTAAGCCTACAAAATGGCCTTGCAGCTAGTGGTGACTTAGGCAAGGGACTTAGGAGTATTATAGATCACTTGCATATTCAGGGATTGCTACTGTGGTATAAAAGGAAGGCACATGACGGTGGACATTAGCAAGAAGAGTATTAGGAGAAAATCAATAAACATTCTTCTTCCTTCATATAAAACAGAAGTATAGCTGTCCTACAAATACTGACTATTGTGTACAGTTCCTCTTCCTATGCTTCAATATATACACAGAACATAAGTAGCAGCCCTAGAGAAGAGTAACTCAGTGGAGAGAGAACTGCCATATGAAGCAAGGTTAACAGCCTCTGAGAGAAACCGGGTTATAGGAAACCTTTGAATAGCCTCTCATAGCATGGTACTTGTGCTTGTCCCTGTCTACGATGTGAACTGTGGTCTATGGTTGGTCCCAGGATGTGTAAGTCCATTGAGGGTGGTGGGCCACACTTGTGGGAGATGTTTGTGTGTGATGTGGTGGGAGGTGTGGGAGGTGGGCAACATGGGAATCCCAGTGGGTTCTGTGTAATATTTTGGGTAATCTAAGCACCTCTTAAAATATATTTATATATATATATATAAATAACATTTTTGTAAGCAAATGCACATATATGCATATATATTTATATATCATTTTAAAAATATTGGTATGTATTGTGAAAATTTTGATTTTTACCCACAATAAAAAATTAATTAATAAAAAAAAAAAAAAAAGAAAAGAAAATAAGGATGAATGAAACACGAGTTGACCCAAGGACAGTGTTTATGGTTTTAGATTCTTAGACTATTTCAGCTGGAAGGAGTGTAAAGATTTTTTATTCAGTGATTTTCAAGAATAAGTTTTAGTGGAATCTTTTCTCGAAATTACATTTTACCTGGAAAAGTCCAGTGTATAAAAAACAAAGTGGACCTCTTCTGATTGAATCTGGGGTTACACTGGTCTGATCCTTCATTATCATAAAGAAACTGATCCAAAGAGAGGAAGTGTCTTGCACAAGGTCACATAATGAATTATAAACCAGTCTGTTAGAAGTGCTTTGTCAGCACCTCCCACACCATCCTTACTCCAGGGATCTCTGGGGCAGCATGGGTCATGATTCATCTGGCATGAAAGTGACTAACTCTCAATGCCTAGCTCTTAGCCAAGGTAGCATAGATGGATCCCCAAGGGGTTTTCTATGACTCATCTGCTGGCTGCTTCCCTCAGCTCTTTCTAACCTCAAATACAACAATGAAAGCAGGTGGCAGATGGGTGATCCTTTGGGACTCTTGACTCTTAGGGGATGTCTCTTTCTTTTATCTGACTCCTTAATGAACTATACCCATTTTTTTTCACCTCAGAAGACTAGTCCTTGGTAAAATTGTAATGGAAGAAACATTTGTCTTGGCAATCTTTTGAAGCCCTGAAGTGTAGAGATTAGAGCAACAGCTTTTGAAACAGGCAGACCTTAGTTCCACTCATGGCTCTGCCAGTCATAAACTGCATTACTTTGTGCAAGTTACTTAACCTCTCTGAGCCAGTATGGTTATTACACAGCCAGGTTCTGGAGTTAGACCATTTAGGTTAAAATTCTGAGTTCATTGCTTACTAGGCAAGTTACTTAATATCTCTCTGCTTCTGACCCAGTTTCTTCATCTGTAAAATTGTGATAATAATAGTACCTGTTTCGGCATTGTTTTATAAAAGTTAAAATGAAATCAATCATGTGAAGCACCCATAGTGTCTAGCACATAAAAGATACTCAATTGGAGGTAGCTATTTCTTCATGCAACACACACTTATTGAGGATCTACTATGTGCCAGGCACTATTATAAGTGTTGGGAGATACAAAAGTGAAGAATAGACTGTTTTCTTGGAACTTAAATATTAGTGAAGGGGAAAGGACAATAAATGAGTTAAGTAAAATATAAAGAATCTCATAGTGATAAGTATTACTTTTTATCAATGTCATAAGGTAAGGTTTAAATGAAATGATGCATGAAAAATATACAATGCCTCCTACATAACTTGGGAATGAAATAATCTGTCCTTGTTTCTTTCCTTTTGCCAGTTCTCTTTGTTTCATACTTTGCCCTCTCCTGACTCCTTATATCCTCCCCATAGAAGCCATGGCCCTCAGTCTCACACTGAGCCTCCATGTAGCATAGCTTTCTTCTCTTTCACCTTCCCCCTCCATTCCTTCAGGGCTCTTTCTTATTTTCATTCTTGGGTAGTAATGGGTTAAGAAAGAAGCCCTACTAATTTGGTTCAAGAATGTGCAGTTGTCCTCTGTCACTTCCCCTGCCTATACAATGCCTTCATATTGGTAAAATGTTATCGCCACATGGGGCCTCTGTGCCTTCCCAGTATGAAAGATCTTATGTTGTCTGCTTCTCAAGAGGGCCTATCTCCATCTCTTCCCACTAGCAAAACACCTAATCCTCGTTGAAGATGTAATTTATGACTACATCCTGGATTCCTGGGCACTGTAGTATAGCTCCCCGGCTGCATTCCCTTCATTGGTGAGTGACAAGCAAGGCTGGAGCCAGCTGTCACACTTTTATTTATAGACCCAGATTCTGTAGTGTTAGGACAGGTATTTTAATGTACAGTGTGACTACTAATTACATTGCCTATAATCCAAAAAGCATCATTACAAAAATGTCAAACAACTTGATTACCCTAAAGATCAGAATAATAATATGGCATATTGTTTAGAGAACACTTTTCATAGTCTTTTGAATCAAGGTGGAAAAAGGAAACTGAAGTCTCTTGCTGACTTAATGATCACATTTGAAGTAAGCAGGAAGAAGAAAAATATAGCAATGAAGGAACTAATACAGATACATCACAAGAAGGTTCTCAGGTAATACCATAGTACAACAAATTCCAGTGGTTCAAAGACACTTAGAGCTTGGAAGGGCCTTAAGATGTCATACAGTTCAGTACTTTCTAAACCTGTGATGTTGGATCATGGTGAAGTTTCCAGTCTGGTGAAATATACACTGTGTGTATATATTGATATGTATTTCTGTATGCATAAGTATGTGTGTATATGTTGGAGTAAGGCTGACAACTGTTCTTTTGTAGGAAGCAATCCTTTATTTCTTATCTCACTGTCTCTATGTGGATGACTTCCAAGTAGATATCTTTAGCTTCTACCACACTTCTGAGCTCCAGATCCTTATTTCCAGCTGTTCATAAGACAGCCTCACTTTGTGGCGCCACAAACTCAACATATCATTATTTCTCCATCACCAACCTCCACCCACAGGTTTGCTCCACTTGTCCCTGTTGCTATTAACATATCACTCTCCTTCCAGTTCCCCAAGCTAGAGTCTTAGGGTCATCTTTGCCTTCCCTTTCTCACTCATGCCCTATACCATGTTTTTGTGATGCTTCATCAATTCTGCTTCTACAGCATGTATATATCTATCTCTTGTTCATCCTCAGTTCAAGTTATCAGTCCCTCTCTCTTAAGACTATGAGAGTAGTGTCCTAATTGCTCTCCTATTTCCAGTATCTTTTCTCAATCTATCTTTGACACTGCTGTAAGATTATTCTTTCTCTTTTCTGTTCTAATTGTCCAATTAAAATATGCCCACTCCCAACTCTCATTTCTGTAAGAAACTGTCCTGTATATGAGTTAATAGTTGTTAATGGACTAATAAATGCATCTTTGCTAATGGGTTTTTGCTCAGGGTTTTTCAACCTTGGCACCCTTGACATTTTGGGCTAGATAATTCTTTTGCTGTGGGAGGCTATCCTGTGCATTTTATGATATTTAGCAGCATCTCTAGTCTTACCCACTAGATATCAGTAGTGCCTCCTCAGTTGTGACACTAAAAATATCTCCAGACATCACCAAATGCCTTCTGTGGGGACAAAATTGCTTCCCACCCCTTGTAGAGAATCACAGTGGTAGGTCATGACTTACTCCTCCCAGAAAACAGGCTTGAACCCAATGAAAATGCATCCATACCTAGAAGGTCCCAAAGGAGTTATTTTAGTGGCAGAAATTTAGGAAGAGTGGAAATTTTGGCCCTCTTCAAAGCCCACCATATAAGAAGCTACCTTCCTGGCTCTGTCTTTTAAGTGGTTATTTGTGTTTAACCTGGGGATTTAAGAGAGTGGGAATTGGATAGAGGAGTGAAATGGTGGGGTAGGTGTGCGGTAATATCTAGCTCTGGCTTTCCCTGGGATCACATAAATCTGACTCTCCCTCCCCCCACTCCCAAACACTCTTTAGTCTTGGGTTCTAGTAATCACTGCAGGCATTTGCAGATTCCAGAACAAGGTATAAGCCCCTTCTCTAGCTGATGATTCCATGGTTTAATTACCATCTGTGGGTTAATTCCCTTGAACATTTTGTTCTTCTCTCAGGAGTACACTGCTTTCCAACAGTCTAACTAGTTATTTTTGCAATTACATGGTATGTATCTAAATGTTGGCAAAGAAAACACTCATTATCAACATTTGATCCTACTTGAACATAACAGCTTGCAAATGCAAGTATTAACATATGAACACATGTATTTTGAAAAATTCATCTTGCAACTGTAAGTGCAAACCATTTTCCCAAAACAGTGTCAGAAATGGCAGGAAAGGTGCTGGAATGGGTCAGGGGAAGAGAGGGCCTTCTAGTCCCTATTTAGCTCAGACCAGGGTTTTGAATTTTTTGTTTATTCATTAATTTATTCCTTCATCAAATAAATTTTGAATTCCTACTGTGTGACAAACACTGTCTAGGGGCTGGGATACAGTGGTGAGCAAAACAGACAGGATTCCTGCCTCGTGGCCCTTACAGCCTAGTGTTGGCAATAGACATTAATAAAATAATCATACCAATGTGTGACTGTCATGTAATAAGTACTACAAAGGGAATGTATAGGGTACTATGAGATTACATGACAAAGTGACTTTAATTTAGATTAGGTTAGGGAAAGGTCATCTGAGGACGTGACATTTGAGCTTAGACCTGAGAATAGAAGAGTATCCCATGCAGAGAGAATAACACATGCCAAGGCCTTAAGGCAGGTCAGTATTTGTTGCATTTGAGGCACTGAAAGAAGACTAGTCTGACTGGAGTGTGGTGAGTGAAGAGGAGGCTGGTACAAGATGAATCTAGTAGGAAGCATAGACCCAGTCATGGAGAATCTTGTAGGGTGCTTGAAAGGAATTTGAATTTTATTCTATGGGCCATGGGAAGAATCCTTTGAAGGATTTTGATCATGGGTATACCATGATCTGGTTTATGTTTTTAAAAGATTTATATTCAGATGGCTGTTACATGGAAAGTAGATTTAAAGGGGCACAAATGAAAGCAAGGATACCAATTGGGAAGCTATTGCTATAGTCTATGTATGTGCTCTCATACATGAATGATAGTAGATAGGATTTGGGTAGTGGCAATGGAGGTGAAGAGAAGTAGAGAGATTCAGTTTATTTTTGATATCAAAGTAAGTGGTCAAATAGCCTTGGACTAGTTACTTACCTCTCTAAATCTCATTTCCATATCTATAACAATTAGGATAATAGTACCAACCCCATAGGATTGTTGTGTCGATTAAATGAATATTTGTAAAGTACTTATGACTCATATCGTATATGCTCAACTAATAAATGATATCTTTCTTTATAAAATTGTTTCTAAGTGCTTTTGCACTGAGATGGGTTTTTATATTTATCAGCTCCTAATCTACTGTGTTGCCTTGGGCCAGTGAACTAACCTCACTGGGCTTCAGGTCTGTCATTTGTAAGCTTGCAATATTAATGCTTGTCCTGTGCACTTCACATGGGTGTACTGAGAATAAAAGGAAATAATATCTGAACCCCTCCTTCGAAAAATTACAAAAGCTCCTATTTGAGTGTCAGTTAGTATTGGTTCTTGGCTTCCAGTAATCCTCATCTCCATAATAACTAAACAGAATCCTAATTCTTCCCAGTCTCAGGCCCTGTCATTAACCCACTTATCTCCATCAATCATATAAAGTAGTCAGGGCCTGTCTTGACTTGCAACTCATTTTACATCGGATTTAGCAGGACTCTAAATTGAAAAGCTAATTGATCCAATGCTCCAGTCACAGTCAATGAAACAATTTCTAAAGCTGGGCAGGAAAGTGATGAACACTTATGGTGTCTTTGAATTCGTCCTAAGATTTTTCATGGACTGATAATAGCTTCTAGTTTGGTATTATTCCACGTGGCATTTGAAAGCCATTTTCTTTAATAATTTTATAGCCCATGCTTGGGGCGGGTTGTGTGAACTAGGTCCCCAAACAAAAATTATTCTTAAGTGTTAATTAATGGTTGTCTGTTATATTAGTTTCTGTATGCTTGAACTATTTTATCAACATATAAAAATCATAAAATATTTAGATCTCTTGTCAGTCAGGAAGACATGTTTTTATTTCCCAATTTGTTTGAATTCCTTAGCATCAGACTCTTAATGTTGAGTATGATGGCCTAGGTCACCTCTCCAATGGTGTGAGAATCCCCTCTATAGTTTGATCCACAGGTGAGAATTCCATCTCCTTTTGAACATTTCCAATGATGGCAAACTTACCACTTACAAAAGCAGTACCTTCTACTTTTGAAAGGCTCTCATTATTAGAAATGAATTTATTATATTGAAACCAAATCTGCTTCCCTATAACTTTTACCACCTATTTTTCTTTTACTTGAGGTGAAATTCACATAACATAAAATTAACTATTTTAAAGTGTTCAATTCAGTTTCACCACCTATAGGTCCTTCCTTCTTTTTGCCCAAAGCTCACAGAAAAGTTCTGCTCTCTCTTCTCTATGGCAGGCCTTCAACCATATGAAGATATGCATCACATCTGTCTGTGCCTTTTCTTCTTTAGGCTAATCACCCTCAGCACCAACTGCTCTTTACATGCATGACATTGTTCCCAGTCCCTTTACCACCTTGGCCATGGCCTTCTGGATGTGTTCTAGTTTGTCAAGCATCACTGTATGAGTTTGGTGTCTAGGACTGAGCATCACACTATAAGTGTGGTCAAACCCAGCCAGAGGACAGTGAATTGATGGACTGATGCCATCTTCCCCTTCTTGGACTAGACATAACTCTTCTGTCAGTGCTGCCTAAGATGGCACTGGCTTTTTAAACAAACAAACAAACAAACAAACAAACAAATGAACAAACAAACCCACAACCAGTCCACTTTAGCTTCTACTGGGTTTGTGGTCTTGAATTTGTATCTCCGGTATCTTGTTCAGGAATTTCTAATAAGCTAGGCTTCCCCCAAACTTGAATATATGTTGTTGATTTTTTAAATCTAAATATAGAATTTTACCTTTTTGAAAAGTACTTATGGTTTTGACCCATGCTCTTGGGCTCATTTTTCATTTGGCTGTCAAATGATCTTTTATTAAAATATTTTCCTTTGTAGTTCTTAACTAGCGAGGCATTCCACTGCACCACTGTTGATGTCATCTATGATGTCATAAGGGTGGGGCCATCAACATTGCAACTCACAGATTGGGCAGTTCTCAGAATCTTTCTAATGGTTCCAGAGAGTTCTCTGGCTAAAGATTAGTGCCACATCTATCATCTGTCAGGCAATGCTGACAATCTAATCAAAAGCAGTATTTCCACTGTGCTGAATGTTTTCCTACTTCTTCCTGTCTCTGGGTGATTCCTTAAGGGCTTTGATGATCAGGGCAGAAACAGAAGGTATCACCTCAATCTGAGCCTGTCTAATCTGATTGGACAGTTTCACTGTAATCCTTAGACCTTTTCAGTCACCAGTTGCCTTGGCAATGTCATCATCAACCTTTTTTAGAGACTGACTGAGGGGGCTGATCTTGGGGGCCAGGGCAGACGTGGCACCACCTTCCCTACCAGTGCACCTCAGGTACATGACTTTTATCTCATTGGGGTAGAACTTGGGCAGTGTGGCAGAGGCGGCTGGTGTCGGATGAACCTGCATGTGGGATGACCAAAGGTGCACCTTGACCTTCTCTGAGAAAAATCCTCTTAGTCTCATTTCTATCTTTCTTTCTTTTTCAATAAGAGGTACTGGGGAGTGAACCCAGAACCTCATACATTTGAGGCAGGAGCTCAACCACTGAGCTACATCCGCTCCTGCTTGGGCTCATTTTTTTGTGTGTGTGTGGTTTTATTTATTTATTTTAATAATTAATGTTTTTATTTTTAAAGGATATTTAGATTACATAAATGTTACATAAAAATATAAGGGATATGGGGGCGGATGTGGCTCAAATGGTTGGGCGTCCGTCTCCCATATGGAGGGACCTGGGTTCGATCCCCAGGACCTCCCGGTAAGAAAAATAAAAAAAAAAATAAAAAAAAATATAAGGGATTCCCATACACTCCACTCACTCCCCCTTCCCCCTCCCACACTTTCCCACATTAACAACATCCTTCATTAGTGTGGTACATTTGTTACAATTGATGCACCCATATTGAAGCATTGCTACTAACCATGGTCTATCATTTACATTATAGTTTACACTCTGTCTGCATAATTTTGTAGGTTATGACAAAATATACAATGGCGTGTATCCGTCACTGCAATGTCATGCAGAACAAATCCAATGTCCCCAAAATGCCCCCATATTATACCTATTCTTCCCTCTCCTAACTCTCAGAACCTCTGGTGGTACTTGGGCTCATTTTTAATCTTGGTTCACTTGACAAGTTTATTAGCTATCATTCCCAGTTATATGTAAACTATAAATTTGATCAACCTGTTTTGGGTAACATTGTCCAAGTTATTGACAAAACACTGATGATAACATGGTCAAGGACAGAATCATTTGGCAGGCTACCTCATCCTTAACCCTACACTTTCCAGAATGACAATAATAAGTAATGAATACTCTGACTAAAGTTCTCCAGTCTCCTCCAAATATATATTTAATATAATAACAGTTCAGGCAATACTGATTATTCCTAACATTGATGTTGGTTCTTCAGATACCTTAACAGGCCTGAATCTAAGAAAAAAATAACTGAAATGATTTTCTTCTCTCTTGGCCTCATCATCTCTGACCATGTATCTACTATTTATTATTCAATTTTTTTGGAGGGGGGGAGGAAGTAAAAAATGAAGAGGATTCTGAGAGAAGAGAGAGATAATCAGACAGAGAAGTGCCCTCTAGTAAAGACTGAGCCACCAGAAAAATAGGGAAACTACTCCTTTCTAACACTCTGACTTAAGCAGTGTTTTATCACTTAAGATGGAAAAGCAGATTTATTGCTTTTTATTGACAGGTAGCAAATTCCCATTTTACAGGTAGAATAAGTTATGTCTTATCAACTTCTGAGGTCTGTGGTCCTCAGCATCCTTTCCTGCTAGTAGACTTTAAAGAAACTGTAGACATTCTTATACAATTTCCCAAGTGCAATCCTGATGGAAAGCAATTTTAGAAAAGATATTTTCACAGTACCCAGGAATGGTGGTTATACAAAACAGTTCACTTTATTGTTTCATTAAAAGTCTATAAACCCTTAGTTCCTTCAGATATGTCTCAACAGCCCAAAGAGCAAAGAATCCATTTTCCCTCTAAACCAAAAGGCAAGTTTAAATTAAAGACATTTCTTCTAACTTGAATTCCACTAGTTGGATTATCTGAAAATAATTCCCGGTTCTGGGTTTCGGAAGAAGTTCTGGGTCTGTGCAGAACTTTGCACCAAAGAAGTCTAGTCAGAGGAGTTCATACTGACAAACGCAAGGCTTATACTAAGGTAAACCTCAGTGGCTCTTGGCGTACATTGCAGGGTCCCATTGCACCTTGATTGGACATGACAAGTACTTCAGCTCAGATCTAAGGAAAAACCCTCTGAATTTGGCTTACATAAATCTCCCACATCCCTTTTTCCAAAGAAAAAGACTATCCCTTGGAATAGAGGCATTCTAAGTCTCCAGGATAATTTAGAAAAAAGACTCAGCTTTTTAACAAGGGCACCAATGACAGACAGGTGCTCACCCAAAATGTGTTTTCTAAGTCTAGTGACTGTCTAGATCTGTGTTGTCCAACATGGTAGCCATTAACCACATGCTGCTATTTAAATTTAAATTAATTGAACTTAAATACAATTAAAAATTTAGTTTCTTAGTCACAATCCCATTTCAAGGCCTTAATGACTACATGTATCTAGTGGCTACCATATTGGACACTGCAGACACAGAACATTTCCATCATCACAGATAGCACTGGTCTAGAAGTTTCTATTAAAGTTATCTCCTGAGCTTATCCACCTAAATGTTTTACATTCTGATTCAACCAGCATTTATTCAGTACTAACTCTGTTCTAGGCATTGTACTAGCAAGTTTCCATACTTTTCTGTCGAGGGTGTTTGTTTAATGGTTAAAGGAAACTACCCATGTGTAGGCAGATTAAGAAACTGCCTTATAGTGTGGTTTGAGGGACCCTGGAAGGATTTCCTGCCTTCAGTTGCCTTCCTCACTGACTATTATAAGTTTTGAAATATCTACTTTTACTGGCTAGGATGGTGGAGTCCCCTGTTAAATTACTAATGTGGACTGGAAGGGGAACATGTGGTCATATTATTCCTGACTACTTCAGTATGAATTGGTTTGTCAGATTAACTCTAACCGAGAGCCAGGCACTGAGGGAACAGGATGAAAGTCAGGTAAATTTTGAGGGCTAGTCGTGAGAGTTAGGAAAGATCTAAGTCTCTAAGTTATTTCTTAAAAGAGTGGTTTTCCATTTGGGAGCACCTCAGTATGGGGGCCTTTTGCCATCTGAAGGCAGTGCTGGATAATATTAGGTCAGATACAAAGGGGAGGGGTAAAACTGCTAAGGACAAACTCTGCCTACACTGCTATTTGCCAAGGGTAGGTGCTAATTTTCACTGTGTTTTGATAAGGCATGTATGTTCAAGAGTTGCTAACTTATGTGTGTCATTCAGCAAATATTTATTTACTGAACATTTATTGAACAAAACCAAATACTGTACCAGATGATGGGGATGTAAAGTTCTGCTTTCAAGTTCCCTTTCAAGTGACTTCCCACCAGGGAATCCCAGGTGGCCAAGTGACAACATGACCTCACCTTCCCCACCCCACCCCCAACTTTCTCTTCTCCATGTGTGTTGCCTGAGACTCACCTTCACCACTCTTATTGCAGTCCTTGTTTTCACCCTCACTTCTGACTTGTTCCAGGCCAGTGTCTATGATTGATAAGGGAGAAGGGGAAGAATAAAGGAAAGCTAATCCTCCCTCCATTTCCCTAGAGTGTGTTCTGCAAATTACAGGTTATAATCCATTAATGGGTTATGAAATCAATTTAGTGAGACATGATCTAGCATTTAAAAAAATAATGAAATAGAATAGAAAAATATCAAAGTGCATCATGTGTAGTAAGGATAAATATTGTTTCATGAAACTTTTTATTGGTTATTAGATGTGTGTGTTTGAGTTGTGGGTCATGAAATAAAATGTATTTCTTTACTACCTTTCACCATTGTAGTTCCATGCCCCATCTCAATCCTAGCACTGGTTTGGTCTACAATATTTGTGTCCCTACTGCTTATCACTTCCTGCAGAAGTCTTATCTTATTCCTTCTTCTGTGTTCCCAGTCCATCCCTGCTCTCTAGACCCTCAGATCCTCCATCTGAACTCAACCTCCACCCAATTGGAGTCCCATTGAATTGCCACCTGGAGCTGGGGGCTGGAGGAGTCTATGCTCCCACTGTCTCAGATGGAAGGGATTGGGGAATATGTGTTACTGAACTTTCAAGTTGGGACTGTGAATGCATCTTCCACAGAATCACAAGCATGCAATGGGGTCAGATTTGGTGCTGTGCAAAATCAGGTCCAGCCTAGTCTCATGTGCTTTAATGGGCAGCACTAGCACCCAAGTGACCTATATTACAGACAGATTATACATCTTCTTTTAGAACTCAATTCATTTGGGAGCTGGGATGATGCAGAACGTCATCCAAATGAGTTTCTACTTTATTGCAGTAACACAGAACAGCTGAGATCTCTTCCATGGGTCCTGCAGAGGCTCCCTTAGTGACTTGAAAGTAAGACTATGTCTCCCAAAGTGCTTAACTAGCTCCATGGGAAAGAATATGATTAGAAAATAGCTAGAAATATCTAGAATTAAATTAAGTAAGCACATATAACTTGTGGAATGCAGTTTCAGCTGTAGATGCATTAGTAGCCCACTCTAGCACTTTGCTGCTCAGTCATGTAGTAACTTGTAACTTTTATATGCTGCTGCTGAATACATCTGACCACATCAGAGTTGTCCATTTGCTCCAAGAGAGAGAGGAATTAAGCCCCTGTAATTGTCTTACAATTACAGGCCATATGTTGCCGATCAGGTGCCGGTCAGGACCTGGGTCCGTGAAAACGGTGCCGCGGATGAGAAAGAAAGAATAAGACAAGAAGAGAAACTGGGATCAGGGGACTCTCTGTCCAATATGGATAGAAGTCCATGCAAAATTAAAGCCTTCATATTTTCAGATAACAATGGCATTGCCTGAGAGAAGCTGCATACTCAGTAATGGAAACACTCAACTAAGTCCTCAGTGGTTAGCCAGGGACATCTGAGGAGTCAATAGAGCCTCACTTTTTCCTCTTCTAGTATTGGCATTCAGTGACTAGATCTAGGGTCCTATTGCCTGTAAGATACAGTCCAAATTCTTCAGCTTGGAATTCACATTAGAAAAGCATGCACAGAGCCTGGTACATAGTAAGTGCTCAATAAACACTGAGTATTTTTACCCCATAGACCTCCATAATTAGGCCTGATGATCTATCCAAAATTATCGTCCACAACTCCCCATAAGGAACTCTCTGCCCCAGTCTAGTTGGTCTTTTTATCCCTCATATACTTCTTACTCCTGTTGCTGTGTCCTTGTCCTGTAATGCCATTCCCCCATATCTTTATCTTTCCAATTCCTGCTCACCTTTAAAAACATGACCGAACCTCTTCTGTCCATGGAGCTTTCAGCAACTGCTTCATCTCTCAAGAGACCTATTCTTTCTCTGACCATCAGCAACCCTTGTTCTGAAGGCCTCATTTTGGCACTTAATCATACCATACTTTGCTTAAACTGTGGCCTGCTTGCCTTGTGTGTGTGAATGTGAACTTCAATCTATGGTCGAGAAGCTTTTGGAAAGCCAGGAACACATGTGTATTAATCCTGTGTCAGGCTCACTATAAGTTGGTGCACTTAATGAACTGATGACATATATTGGGACTCAAGAGCAGAATTCTCCAGTTCTGTTTCCTGAGTCAGGGCTGACTCAATCTATGACCTTCACTTTACCTTTCTGTGATATCTAGCTCCCCTCCAGCATACTGGCAAGGACAGTACTTACATACCCTAAAGAGATGTTTTGTGGATTAGCCATAATGAGTGTAAAATATGCAAGAATATGAAGATCTGTAGGAGCCCCATAATAATAATAATAATAATAATAATAATAATAATAATAATATTCTTATGGCCATAATAATAATAATAATTACAGCTGTACTTGGTTAAGTGCTCCAGAAATCATATAGAAGATGCCTTCTTTGTGGGGCAGGGAGCAGCCTGCCCCCCAAATTAATTGATAATTGTACCAGCAGTTAGTCAATTATAAGTATGTTATTTCATTTTAACATTTGTGATTTTTGTTTCTGTGCACAATTGTGGTCTAGTTGTTTCTTTTGTCTTTTAAATGGAATCTATAACAAAGCAGGTTAAAGATCAGTCTTCATGTATGGGGCCTAGGCTCCTCAAAGCAAAGTTACTGACCCGTTGAATCTAAGACTATTTTTCTATCCTTCACCCTTAAGACTCCCACTTTGGCCAATGCTACTTCACATGTTGGTTTTTTATCTACCCCTAAGAGGAGTCTCAGCTCCAAAGTGGAGTGGGTGTTACTGAACTTAAGTATTAGCCTGGAAACAATGGCATTTGAGGGTGCACCAATTCCACAGTCCTTTACCAGGTGCTTGGGAGAAATGCAGAGGAAACAGAACATATATTCCCTTAGCTGAGAAAAGTTCTTTTGGTCTGCAAGAAGCTGGGAAAAACTAGAAACCTCTAGAAATGTTGAGGAACCATTCTCTTTGGAAAGATGATGAACTTAATCTGTTCAAGGTGTCTTAAATGTATCCCTGGTTCATGGCAGAGATGACCTCTAGACAGTTCTGCTTGCACTAAAAACCTCTAACTGTAAGACAATTTAAAGGAAGAATTTTTGAGGACTCGTATCCCTATCTTTTTCTGTATTTATCTGACTACTGAATCTTTATGCATAATGAATTTCTATATAGTGTTCCAAGATTTCTAAGTCAAAATTCTTGTGTGCTTAATTAATAATTTCTGAGTATGTGAATATATTTGATGAAAAAATAATTTCCCTTCTCTTTCATCTTTACAGTTAATACAGAAAAGTATTGTTAACGTGCTGTCAGTTTTTAAACATATATTTGTGTGCTTGACCATAGAAATTAGAAAATAAGATGGGTTTTTTATTTACTGTGCTTCCTGTCCATCCATTAGCCGGCACCAACTTTTTTTCTTTTCTGGAGGTTGTATTGCTGTCTTCTTATGTATTATGAGGTTTTTGTTGTGCTTTTTCTCTGAAGATCTCAACATGAGCAGCTTTGGAAGGATTACAAGGAATATCCTTTAAAAGACATTTTGAGTGCCACAAAAGCATTTCTTTTCATATGTACTGCTTTTACTTTTAAAGTTGTGTGAATTCCTCTTTAGTGAAGATTCACCTACTTTCTGGCCCTGTCCTACCTCACTTCAACCCTCCTCTAGGGATACTCCAAAGCCAAGCATCTCCTGCCTTTGAGGTAATGTGGGTCCAGTTGGTGTCCCTGGGGTTTCAGGAGCAGAAGTGGCTGCTCTGGGATCTGCTACACAATAAGAAGGTATTACTGGGAATTGCTTTATTTTCCTACACTGTTTTCTATACTGTTCACAATTTTAGATTTTTCTACTTTTGCTTTTTTATTTCCTTTTTTGTTTTTATTGTTTCAGATTTCTGATTATATATTCAGCACACACTACAGGGTGCCAATTTAATTTTACTGGCCCATTTAAAAGGAAAATAACCTTTGTTTTTATAAGGAGAAGATAAAGGACCAATTATCCTGGCCCTCAATGCATATTTGCTATTTGAGCTTACAATCCAGTCATGTGCCTTTAGAAGAGACTTTGCCATTTGTACCCTCTTGCCTTATTCTCTGGTATATTGTTGCCATGACATAACACATTTACCAGTGAACACCTTGGCTTTTAACGAACAGGGCTATTATTTTATTGACTGGTTTTGCCTTATTTATGTTCTAAGCTCCCATTTGGAGCAGGACAAGTGCTGAGGTTAATATTCCACTACCCTGAAATGAAGGTTTCCTGATCCTGATATGTAGCCACAAGGTATGAAATGATCAGATCAGATACATGATGTAATTGGATTGTCACCCAATCAGTTTCGGGGAAGCAGGGATGGCACTACTTGCTGCCTACTTGGAATATAATTTTCTCTAAGAAACTCACCCTAAACTGGCCCATATGCAGATAGTTACTGCCTCTACATATCACTTGGCCACTTTCCTTATAATAATGTCATTATTAGAGAGTCAGAAATATTTGAGATAGATACCAATAGAGAAGATACAAGTCTTCTTAAGCTAGAAGCCTTGGGGAGTGGTATTAAGACAAGTAGCTGTTTTCAATGGAGATGACTCTCTTGCTGTTCTTGGAAGTGATAGGCTTGAGAATGATTAGGAAACTGGCGATCATTCCCTGTCTTGTTGAGGCCATATCCATGGGTCAGTCCGTAAAGGGATTTCCACTACTGGGTAGACCGTTGGCACCCATGTGGTAGTATCTGTGAGTGTAATTGTCCTAAGAAAGAGATAACCACAGAAAGGAATAGTTCCAGGCAAACCTGCATTCATTACTGTAAATCTAACTTCCCATGGCCTGGTCTGCAGAAGATCAGACAACAGTGTCATTTTCATCTACAAAGGACAGCATTATTTTTCTAGGACCCTGTAGCAGGTTGGTATTATTTATGAATTCCAAAAATAGATATTGGATTATGTTTGTAAACTGGTCTGCTCCTCTGGGCGTATTAGATTGTATTAACCTCAGAGGTTTCACTTTTGCTTGATTAAATTATGATTAAGGCTCTGATTGGGCCAGGTCAGTATGATGTTGAGTCCCCACCCCCTTGTTGGGTGGGGACTCACAGAGAAAACCACACAACAGAAGAGGGAGGTTGGAGTTTTGATATTGGAGCCCCTGGAAGTAAGCACACAGAGAAGCAGATATGTGAGGAAGGAGAGAAGGCTCCATTAAACACAACAGAGGCCCTGGGAAGAGAGACGAGCTGTTCACCTGGTGGTTTACAGCTGGCCTTGTGTAGAGAGCAGAGCAGCTGAGCTCTGAGAGAAACAAGCCCTGGAAGAGATATGAAACTTATCCCAGCCTACAGCTGATATTGGAAGAAGGTGGGACCACAGAGCCTTATGACAAAGAGGAAGCCTGAACCCTTGCAGATGCCGGCAGCCATCTTGCTCCAACACGTGGCACTAGACTTTGGTGAGGGAAGTAACTTATGTTTATGGCTAGTAACTGTAAGCTCCTACCCCAAATAAATACTTTTTATAAAAGCCAACAAATTTCTTGTATTTTGCATCAGCACCCTTTTGGCTAATACAGACCCCATTGTGTTACTCATGAAAAGGGAAGGAAGCAAGAAGAAAATTAGCAGAATATTTCTGGCTATAAAACAGGGGCCATTATTTTCCTAATTTTAGTGTAGTATTTCCTTTCAGTAAAGGAAAACATGAAAAAAGGTAAGTATGTAGGAATTATTCATAAGAGTGTTCCAGTTCCTATCAACAAGCTAACAGCTTTATATACCTAATACTTCTTCCCAAATACTTATTATTTATGGCTTCAACCTCTGATCATCAAATTTGCTGACAGAAGACATACTGCTCATTCTTTAGATCTTAAGCATAAAAAGACTTAGATAGGGATAAGGGCAGAAATAGTAACTATGACTCATCAATAGAGGCAAGAAAATTGTTGAATTCTATATATTTGGTAATGCAGGCATAGTCCTTAGTAATTGAAGGTCCAGGAAATTCCCAAGATACCAGACCAATTTGTAGAACTTCATCAGGGAGATGTAAGTGGATTTGGGGTGGGAGATCTGGGGATTTGGGGAATCCAGTATGATCATCATAGAGTTTGAGAGCTAGAAGGGACATGAGAGATAAACAAGGGTCAGAGACTCAGAAGGCAAGTGACTTTCCAAGTGACTCCTCATTTCAAAGATAAGGAAACTGATGCTCAGAGAAGTGACCTACCTTGACCAAGGTCATATAGCTAGTAAATGTCAGAGCTAGGATATGAACCTGGTACTATCTTAAATGGCCTAATGGTTCTAAACTGAGCCTTTAACATCTGAAGGCTGTTCAGTAAGGTTGTCCTTAAGTTTAAATGTTGTGTCAGGAAGAGTTATAAAACTTTGGAAGCCTAAGAATGGAAGTGAAGATGAACAGTTAGGAGCACACTGTGGTTTCCAGATAAGAGGTAATGAAGATCTAAGTGGATGGGGACAAAAAGACAGAGACAAGTGCACTACATGGTTAAGTAGACTCTAGAAAAAGACTGCTTTGGTTGGACTCCAGAGCTACCAAGTATTTATGGACCACTTACTCTGTGCTAGTCACTGTTCTCAGTGAGCAAGGAAGACACAAATTCCAGCACTCATGGAGCTTTATATTCTTGAGAAGGGAGATTTATTATCTGTGTGACCTTGGCCAAATTGTTTAACCTCTTAGAGACTCAGCTTCCTTACTTGTAAAAGTGGCAAGATAGAATCTATGTCACAGGGCTGCTATGAGGATTAAACAACATTAGGTATATAAACCACTCAGCACAGTGCCTGTAATAGAGTATCTTTTATTATTATTGTGCACTTGTGACGAATCACAGTTCAAATTCAACAGTTAATTTTAACCTGAGGTGAAAATGGGGGGCTGGATTTCAGGCACATTCAAGGTGACATGGCAGAAATGGGGACCACTAGGGGCCTCAGAACTGCCCTTACATCTTTGGGATGCAAGACTCCATACTCCTTGTGGTTCAGCACCTGCTACATGGATTTTTAGTTGCTTGTCCTTGTGGGCAGAACATTTCTAGAGAGAGCTAGAAAAGATTAAGAATGGATTTCTGTCTGCTGATTTATTGTTACGTCAATACTTTTCTGCATACATATGTGCAAATTCCACCATTCCTTATTTATGCTTCAACCTGTGGGTATCTTTTCAGTGAGCATCACTTAAAATCTACTCCTTTGAAAACAGGTTTATTTTATCTTCAGATGCCATGCAAAAGAATGAGAATGTGACCTTTTCAGAAACTTGAAACACTGATTATCTACCTAAGAGGATGGCATTGGTAAGTAAAAACTATTTAATAAGATAAATGATTTAATAATATTTTAATAGGTCCAGATGGCTACAGTGCCCTTCTCTCTCTACCATAGCCTTATTTCTGAATAAGATGAACTATACTGGAGATACTGTTGCTTTATAAAAAGGGACTATGGGAGTCTCTGGACTATGAGAGGGGAAACATAGGAGAGCTGGGAGAGTTTTGGGGGTGACTGTACCATAACATATGCTATCTGGAATGTCCTCCATTCTCATTCCTCCACCCTTAACCACATGGACAATTTTTTTCTTACTAGTGGACCTGTTCTCATCTTTTATTTCTTAGCCTAAACCATGACTTCCTTAGGGAGACTTCTCTTACCCCTTGACAAGGCTTCACATCGTGGATCATATTTAATGGTAATATTAATAATTAATTAGTCATTTGTTAAATATCTGTCTCCCACAGCTTTATAAAGATAGAGAGGGTCCACTTTTATACCACTTCCCATCCAGAATTTAGCACACTGCCAAGCATATAGTAGGTGCTCAAGAAATTCAGTTGACTGACCGACTCACTGACTGAATGAACGAGTACCATCCAAGAGCTCTCGATTCTGGTCCCAGCTCTGCCACTTACTGGGTGAGTAGTCATAAGTACGTCCCTTGACCTCTTTGAGCCTTAATCTCCTCACTTGAAAAATGAGGATTCAAAGATCTCTAGGGTTCTTTCTAGCTTGAATGTTTTATGAGTCCATTGAAGTCAGGTTCATGATTCTTACCAGTGGGTAAAAATATTTCAGTTAAGCTATCTGGGATTTGCTGCCTCTTATTTCCAGGGATATCCACCCTGCTAATGTTTTGAACAGTCATGATAAAAAAATACAGTTCTAATTAGAAGGTTATCTTCAAAGGCTATTGCTTGGTAGCTGACAATGTTGGCTTGTTTGGGAATAGACTAGCAATTTGCTCACTGCAGAATTAACTTCTCTTATCACTTGCTCTTTGTTTAGTTTTTATCTCTAAGATTAGGTGCTTTCACGTTCAGATTTTCATCTTTGTGTTTGAAACAAAAAGAAGTATTTAAACCAGGAGGGCTGTCTCTGATGGTAAGTAGTTATAAGCAAACAGCTACCTGCTTTTTCTGTTGTTTTAGTCCCTCTGTCAATAAAATAAGTGCTCTAAGTTTTGTTAGACCATAGAACTAGGACCTCCAAGATGTGTCATAGCCATCTTTGTATCCGCAGCAGCCAGCACAATGCCACGTTCGGAGTAAGTGTTCAAACTGTCTACAGAATTAAATAAGATGACAACTGGAAGGCCCTACATATAGATTGAGTAGGAAATTTCTCCTTTTTTGGTCCTTTTTATAATTTATACCCAGCCAACTTTCCAGAATTATTTGAAACAGAGCTGCCTACATGGTGTGGTTTGAAAACTACCAAGCTCTTTTATACCCTTGAATGGCTTTCCTATCAGCCTACTCAAGTGCCAGAAATTTCTACCAAACTGCTTTAAGCTGAAACAGAGTTGATTAAAGTGAAAATATTACATTGTGATCAGCTGGGATAAATTGCATGTCGATTTATTAGCCATCATTAATGCCTCAGAATGAATTAGTTTTTGTATTAGCTAAGGCCATATCCCTGTGGGCAGAAGGCACAGGATAGGTTAGTTTTGATTAGGAACTTAGGGGTGAATTTGAAAAATTGCAGAACATGTGGTACTATTCAGGAAAAGATTAAGGAGTATCAAAATAAGTTTCTCCCAAGTATTGAACACTTAGCGTGAGGACATTTATTTCCTCCACTTGATAGTGGCACCAAAAGCCCAGTGGGGCACTGAAGACCATCTAGGTAAGGGCCTTGACTATTGTCTTGAGAGACCTTGAGGACCTCAGGTGAAAATGCTGAAAATTGTTCCTTTACTATAGGAACTGGGAATTCTTTAGTTTCTCTCTAACCCCTACTTCATACATTTAGCAAAGACTCCTATGTTTTAGTTTCACCACCTCCCTCTCAGTTTTGGATTAGTGATCCAGACCCCCTGGGCAGCTTTAGTCCTTATGGCACTTATTCTTGCTACATAACAATCATAGTAACTAATACCATTTAATGAGCACTCACTATTTGCCGATGCCATGCTAGGCTCCTACATATATTATCTCAACTAATTTTCACTTAATCCTTCAAAATACATTTCCTAATTTTACAGAAAGGAAACTGAAGCTTAGACAGATTAAATAACTTGCTTTTGGTAAGTGACTGAACTAGAATTTAAACTCAGGTTATTAAAGTACAAAATATATGACCTTTCTGTTAGGTTACAATGACTCGTCTTACTAAGCCCATGGCCCTTTCTTCCATCTCTGGTAGAGAATCACAGACTGGAGACCTCTGTGATCAACCAATCAGCAGTCATTGAAATTACTGTGTGCCCCACACTGCTGGATGCTATGGAGTAAACAGAAAAAGGAAATATACACACAGACTTGAATCTCCCTCTGAAACCTGACCTCTGCCCTTCACACTCAATTTCCTTTATCTAGTTCTTGGACAGAGACATGGATCTGTTAAGTAAGCCAGAAGAAGGATGCTGAGGGAATAGGCCAAAATTGTATATTGTACATCCCATTTGCTAACACAATATGTTATCTGGTAAGATTAGGGACTAGGTTATTCAGATTAATTCAAAGTTTTGTTTAATGGAGAGTTCTTATAGATACAAAAGTGCAGTGAAATAAAATACAATGAAAGTCAGGGCACACTGGTAATAGAAGGGAAAGGTTAGGGCTTTCTCTAATAATTCAGAAGTTACTTCAAGGTCTCTCACAGTTTCAGTGTCATCATTATGAATGCTAATTATAAACAGTAAGAGGCAGCATGGTGTAGTAGAAAGTACATTCATTTGGGCAATCAGGGGATCTGGATTGTAGTCCTAGTTCTGCCTCTGACTAGCAATGCAACCTTGGGATACCTTAGGCTTCAGTTTCTCCTTCTGCAAAGAGGAAAGATCAGTTTCTAATCTCTCAGGAATCTTCTAACCCTCAGATCTTTCCCCTGCTAATTCTCACTATACAGTACGGAGATAGGCAGGATCCTGGTGGATTGACTGCCTGAACACAGCTTTTCCAGCATTTCACCCCACACTGAGACATTTCTCTTTTCAAATTAAGCAAGTGTGTTGCCTGTGGCTATCAGGCTTAAAAAAGCATGTGCCCATTTCATAACATGTGTTATGTAATTAAACCAACTGCTTTGCTGACCTCTGCGTTGAACTGCCTTCTTTCCCTGGCAACCCTAACTTTCCTTCATCAGACATCTGCTTTTGAGTGGATCTTTAATACCTGAAGGCATTAATGAGGCCAGGCTGTGAACTCATTGGTGTTATTAAATCTTTCCATAAAAATAATCATTTTTGGCTTACCTCCCAAGTGCTTCTACTCTAAAAATTTGCCCATGTTAGCCCCTATAAAGTCCAAATCACCATGGACAGGAGTTCATAACATTGGACCCATGAGCTGACTTTGGGTTTGCTCCCAACATGACAGCATTTCAAGCCACTTTGGAAATTCTTCCTTGGCCCTTTAAGGCACTCCCAGACGCCCTGGAGTTCAGTAAATGCACAATAATATAATTTACTATAATGTCCTTTCCCTTTTCAAGCAATCCAGCTGTCTGAGATCTCCAAGTCCCAGCTCACTATATTTGATGGAGGATATATTTAAAATGAACAGCTGAAATGGCCCCATAAAATGTCTCCTCCATATCCTTTTTATCCATTCATTAACAAGCATAAGGCAGCTACATGGGATTGGCTACTGAGAGGCTGACAATGTTGGGTCAACAAGCCCATTCTATGATGATAATTTCCATCATTCCTTTTTGCTGCTCTGTTACTGTAATTGAAGCAAAATTTTCCTAAGAGGTGCCAGAGGGACAGCAGGAGAAGCTGAAAGCCTCCAGTCTCTAAAATGGAAGCAAAGGCTTAACAGGGCACATACAAACAGCCTTGAATGCAACTCCTTCCTCACACCCTATGTCTTTATGCATTAGCCATTGGCCATTTGGCTTCAGTGACTTCTTTAGAATACAAAATGACTCTTCAACTCATGGTCACATTGGCTGGAAAGGATGATGACAGAGCAAGGAAGAAACCATAAAGGCAATTATACATCCCAATAGTTGAACCATTCAACCTAATCTAAGATAAGAGAATTGCACAAAACATAGAAATATTCTTCCTCTCAAATTAGTTTTCCTCGTGAGGCAGAGAAAAAATTCAACTTGTGACACACAGATGACAGTAACAAAAATTCAGACATTTATAGTTCCACTTATACACAATTGACTTTCAATTCTGGGCCTACTTCCTTCTGTCTGCCTATAATATCTGTGTCTGAGATAGTAAGTGCCCAAAAGTAATGATTGACTGATTTATCAACACTTGCAGGCCACCCCTTTTGCTGTTAAGGGCTCTGAAATTCATTAATCAGCTAGGAAAAATTTCTTGGGTGCTTCCTTTTCAACCATCCATTCATTTATCCACTCATTTATTTCTTCATTCAATGTTTACTTTATTGAATATCTCCCCTGGCAGGAACTGCAATAGGTGCAGAGGAGACAAAGGTGAAAAAGGCATGGCCCCTGCCTTCAAGTAGCTAATAGTCTATATGGCAAGGACTACAGCAGATAGAAAGGAAGTTCTAGGTATAAACTGTCAAAAACTCAGTTTACTTAAACATACAAGAATTAGACAAATTAAATGATTCAAGAACAATGTAAAATATTATGAAATTCTACATTAAATTATGTAGCTTAGACAATTAAGTGGAAAAAAAGATCAAAGAAGGGGGAAGTTTGTGTAGGTTGCAAGAGGTGCAGAAGACTTAATGAGGAAGGATGAATTTGAGAAAGAGAGTAAGAATGCCCTAAACATAGGCTTTCATTAATGCCTACATCAGGTTTTTCATGAACACACAAAATTTAATCTAAAACAAATATTACTCTAAGTGTGTGCATATGTGTGTGTGTGACAGGAAGCTAAAAGATACAAATAAATATCATTTAGCACACCCCAAAGCTTCAGCTCCTTTCTGTACTCATGGATAATCAAGGATTAACTGCATACAAGAATGAAAATTTGCTTATTGTTTGTCCTTTTTTGTTCTAGATGGTATTTTTCAATTTTCTCTGTCTTTTTTTTCTCACATTTTTTTGTTTTTTAAAAGATACTTCGATTAGATAAACATTACAGAGAATATATAGGGGATTCCCATATGCCCCGCTCACTACACCTCCCACATTTCCCCACATTAAACAACATCTTTTATCAGTGTGGTACATTCATTGAAATTGATAAACACATTTTGGAACATTGCCATGAAGCATGGATTATAGTTTACATTGTAGTTTACACTCTCTCCCATTCAACTCTGTAGGTTATGGCCAGATATATAATGGCTTGTATCTCTCGTTGTAATGTCATTCAGGATGATCCCCAAGTCCCAAAAATGCTCCTCCCCCATTACACCTGTTTCTCCCTCTCCCTAATCCCAGTACATCCATGGGTCACTGCCTCCACAACAATGGTATTTCTTCCATTGCTAGAATTACAATAAGTTTATAGTAGAATACTAGTACGTTTATTTTAGTTCATAGTTCATTTCCCAATCCTGAGGACTCTGGGATAGTGATGCCCACTCCACCATTAATTTGAGGGGGGGCTTTGATCCCATACATCCGATGGATGGGACTCTCTTGCTTGCAATTGTAGGCACTCTCAGTTCCTTGGTATGTTGTTTGCCCATCATCTTCTCCCTGTTAGTTGTCCTTGGTGAGTCCATTGAACTGGAGAGTAAGTGTTGCAACTCCGTTGAGATTCAGGGCTCAGCTGGCACATGGACAGCCAAAAGATGTAAGTCTCTTGGATGTACACCTACCAACTCTAGTACTAATTATAGGTTCAAATAGAAGGATAGAAGAGTCATGCATAGGGAAAACACTGCTGAGTCTAACTCAGTCACACTGGGGAGCATAAACAGCAGATTAGGGCCCACTGGGAAGGAGTCAAATTCCTGAGCTGCCTGCCCTGACTACAGTGTCTGGATGTCTCCATATCCTTGAGGAGCTTTGCTATTTGGGGTCGTATCAAATTTGGCTGTCAATGAGATCCTGTTGAAATGTGCATAAGCGCTACCTCTAGGATTGCCTCCCATCTCACTTTGAAGGCTCTTAGCCATAGAAACTCATTTATCTTTAGCTTTCCCCCTTTTGGTCAAGGTTGTGTTTTTTGTTTTTGATTTTTTTCCAGATGCATTGCTTGTTGGTACTTGGTAGCAATCCCTCGGTGCCAGGGAGGCTCATCCCCAGGAGTCATGTCCCACACTGGGGGCAAGTTATTGCTTTTATATGCTGAGTTTGGCATAGAAAGAGGCCACATTTGAGCAAGAAGGTGGCTTCCCATAGGTAACTCTTAGGCACCCTATGTCACTAGGCTAAGTTTCAGTTTCAAGAGCAAAGGTTCATAAGCAGAGTCATCAATATCAAGGGTCCTTCAATGGACCATCCTCCTTCACAAGTCATTGTCCCTGTACTTGGGGCATTCTTGTTGTTCCATTAGAGGATGTGGCAGAGCTCCCCCAGATGGGACTTTGATATTCTTTTGATTATTGTGTGACTCTCCACCACTGAGAAAATGCTCCATGAACATTTGAACACATTTATATGCCTTATATGTATAGCCAGGTGAACTTCTTCTCATGTATCCCCCCTCAGTGACATCTCACTGCAATGATTTTCCCCTGCTACAGTTGTAACCACTCTGTGATCCAAAACTTCAAAAATGAAGCCAACAAAATAGCCACATACAATTAATAAGAAAATGAAATAGTAATGATAGTTTTATGCATAAGAAGTAAACACAGAAAAAATTAATTAAAAGTAAAAATAGAATAATATTTTTAAAAATTGGAATATGAAAAAATAAGAAAAATATATCTGAAGGAAAAATATTTTTTTTTTACATTTTGCTTTCATCACTGTAAGACTGTTTTCATTTTGTATGTACAGTGACATTTTCTTCCATTTATTCCCCTAGTGTCTTTTTGTCATTTTTTTCTTCAAAGAAGTTTTAGGTCACAGCAGAGTCACGTACAGAATACAGGGGATTCCCATATACCCAACATTTTTCTCCTTTTCCCCTTTCCCCTATCAATAACCTTTTATATGTGGATAGTACATTTGTTACAATTGATGCACAAATATTGAAACATAACTACTAACCATGGTCAATGGTTCACATTATGGTTTACATCTTGGACCATATATTTTTATAAGATCTGATAAAATTTAATGTGGCCTGTATCCATCTTTGCAAAATCATGCAGAACACTTCCATCACCCCCCAAATGCCCCTGTTCCATCTATTTTATTCCTCCCTTCCCCTCCCCTTTGGGCCCATGGCAACCACCAGGTTTCACTCTTTGAAAGACAAGATTCATAGTTACTTGCATCTTCACTGAGGGCTTGACACACTGGTCTGTCCTTTCTTATTAGGCACCATTGGTGCTCTCAAGTGACTCATGTCCCTTTGCATGAGAACATAGCAGGCTTCACTAGGATGGGAGTCCAACACCTTCTCACTCATTATGTGGGTCTCTACCCACTGATACAACACACTATACCAAATTATCACTCACATGCTCCCTAGAAGCCTGCCTGAGGTGCACCTTGGCCCAAATGCCCCCCATCCAACACACTAAACCAGTAACCCTTTCTTGTCATATTGCCAAATGAGCATTGCCAAAATTGTAACAATTTTTTCTATTTTTTAATTTTTATTTTTAATATCATCAAGTTTGAAATCATTGTCTTTAAGGAATCCCCTTCTCTCCTCATTCCACTTCTCTTTTAGAGTGAGTACACCTTGAGGTAAAAGTGCTGGTCCCAGCCTTTATCCAAATTAGTAATGGGCCTGACTGGGCAGAGTGCAGAAGAGACCACAATTAATCCTGCCTGGAGGTTTTGCACAAGAGATGACATTTTTGTTGGACTAGGTGACATTTTAAAAATATGAGTTGGAAATGAGAAGGAGGGAAGACTCTTCTAGCTACAGGAATAGTATGAAACAAAGCATTGAGACATGAGCTAGCATGGCATATTTATAGACTGGTTAGCACATAGGATACGTGGGATTGAGGTGTTTGGGAGTGGTGGGAATGATAAGAGAGAGACCAGAAGTAAAATTAGAAAGGTAAAACAGAGCCAGCTTGCTAGATCTCTTGAATGCTATGGGGTAAGGGCTGGGCTTATTCTATAGGAAGTGGGAAGTTCCCTCCTCAAATTTTTAAACAGAATAGATTTATCCGTGTTTTCAAAGAAACTCTGGAGAAAATGAGGAGGCTACATTAAAGGTGATAAAGAGACTGGAGGTGAGGAGACTAATTAGAAAGCTGTTGTAACAGTACAAGAGGAGGAGCCGACTGAAAATGGGAAAGAAGTGTGTGCTGGACATCTTGATGAAGATGTTCAACATGGAATTGACTACATGGGTTTGGAGTTTAGAAGAATGGGGCAAGAGATAAAGATTTGAAGAGTCATATAAACCATATTGTGGCAGCATTTAGAAGGTGAGAAGAGAAAATGGCCAAGAAAAATGTCTGGAAGAACATAAATGCTTGAAGGCTTCAGAAAGCAACTGAAAATAAAAGTAGAGTAATAGGAGGAGAATCTGGAGAGTGATGATGTCACAAAAGCCTAATAAGGAAAGCATGGTCAACAGCCTCAAATGTTTTGGAAGTGTGAATCAAGATGAGGACTGAAAGCTGACCACAGGACTTGGCTATAAAAGGATATCTTTAGTATATTAATGACAGCATCTTCAGCAGAGTTGTGAATATGGGAGGCAAATTTGAAGAGTGAGTGAGGGGGTACTTCTGGGAAGATGGTGTCAGAGTAAGTAGCCAGGGCTCAACTCTCTAAGAAAAACAATGTAGGAAGGGCAAAAAGCTGCCCGAGGAAGCTGTTTTGGGGATCTGCAGACCAGGAGAGTGTGGCACATCATCCAGGATGGCAAGGGATAGAGAGATGAAGAACATGAAATGAAAACCACGAGTTACTAACCCCGACAGCCAGGAATGGCACCCGTCCTCCACCCTCAAAGCTAACAGCCTGGATAAAACCTGTGACTCACTGCAGCCAACTGAAAGGGGAACAGACATCTTCCTCCCTGGAAAGAAGGAAGGTGTGGTGGAGGGTGGCAAATGGTTTCTTTTCAGTGAGTTTGGTTATCAGAACCCATTTTGAATCTCGGCTCTGATCAGACCAGAATCATGGGCATGTGGAGGTTGAAAGAGGCACCTCTGAGGAAATAGTCACTGAAGAGCACCATCTGCTGGCAGGATGGGAAACTACAGGAATAAAAATAAATGCTTTTTGGAATCTCTCATGTCACAGGGCCCCTTGGATCTGATTTGCACCCCATTAGTGGATCCCTGACACTATTTTGATAACTTAAGCTGGGCAATTTTAAAGACTTAGAATAAGTTGAACCCAAACCAAAGAAAAGCCATGAAACAAAAATGCTAAGCATAATAGAGAAATTGAATGTCAAAATAAGTTCACCAATATAATCATATGCTTAGACACCAGCAAAAATTACAAGCCACACTAAGAAACAGGAAGATATGGCCCAGCCGAAGGAACAAACCACAAATTCTGATGAGACACAGGATTTAACACAAGTAATCAATGATAATCACACAAATCTCTTAAATCAATTCAAAAAAATATGGCTAAAGAGATAAAGAATATTAAAAAGACACTGAGTGAGCATAAGAAACAATTTGAAAGCCATCAAAGTCACAGAGCTTATGGGAATGAAAGATACATGGATGAGATTAAAAATGCATTAGAGTCACATAACAGCAGATTTGAAAGGGTAGAAGAATGAATAAGTGAAATTGAAGACAGAACATCTGAACTTGAAAAGACAGGAGAACAGACAGAAAAAAAGAATGGAAAAAATTGAACAGGGTTTCAGGGAATTGAAAGACAATGTGAAATGTATAAACACATTATCAGTGTCCCAGAAAATGAACAGAATGGAAAAGAGGCAGAAAGAATATTTGAGGAAATAATGACCAAAACTTTCCCAACCCTTATGAAAGACATAAATAAAAATATTCAAAGAGAGCACACCCCAAAAAGAATAAATCTGAATAGACCTACTCTGAGACATCTACAATTCAGAATGTCAAATACCAGAAATAGAGGATTCTGAAAGCAGCAAGGGAAAAGCAATGCATTACATACAAGGGGAGTTCAATAAGAGTAAATGCTGATGTATTATCAGAAACCATGAAGGCAAGAAGGCAAAAGTATGATATATTTAAAGTTCTGAACAAGAAAAACTGCCAGCCAAGAATACTTTATCTGGAAAAACTGTCCTCCAAAAATATGGGTGAGTTTAAAGTCTTCACAGACAAACAAAATCTGAGAGAATTTGTTACCAAAAGACTGGATTTATAAGCAATACCAAAGGGAGTGTTACAGTCTGAAAGGAAAAGACAAGTGGCCACAGGGGGGTCTGAGGGGAGGGAGAGGGAAGAATAGGTGTAATATGGGGGCATTTTCAAGACATTGGAATTGTCTTGCATGACATTGCAATGATGGATACAGGCTGTTATACATTTTGTCATAGCCAACACATTTGTGCAGGACAGAGTGCAAACTATAATGTACACTGTAGTCCATAGTTAGTAGCAATGCTTCAATATGTGTTCATCAATAGTAACCAATGTACCACACTTATGAAGGATGTTGTTAATGTGGGAAAATATGTGAGAGGAGGGGTGGGGCATATGGGAATGATATAACATTTATGTAATCTAAAGCTTATTTAAAAATAAAAAAAAAGTCAAGATAAAAAACTTGGAGAAGAGTGTAGAAATGAAGAATATTAGTAAATGTGTCTAAAAAGGTAAAAAGACAGACAATAATAAGGTATGACAATGGAAAGTCAAAGGATAAAATGGATGAAGTAACTAATGCTTTTACAGTAATAACATTGAATGTTGATGGATTGAACTCCCCAATCAAAAGACATAGACTGATAAAATGGATAAAAAAATACGAGCCACCTATATGTAATCCACAGGAGACTCACCTCAGATTGTAAGGTCACAATCAGGCTGAAAGTAAAAGGATGGCAAAAGATATGCCACACAGGGGGCAGATGTGGCTCAAATGGTTGGGCGTCCATCTGCCATATGGAGGGACCTGGGTTCGATCCCCGGGACCTCCCGGTAAAAAAAAAAATATATATATATATATATATATATATAGAGAGAGAGAGAGAGAAGGTGCATGGGCTGCCAGGCTCTGTGTGCCAGTGAGCCGCCAGGCCCCAGGCGCCATGCAGCAAGATGATGATGTAACAGGGGAGAGACAAGACAAGATGCTCCGAAAGCTCTGAAAACCAGGAACCAAGGTGGCGCAGGTGGCAGAACACCTCTCTCCTACATCAGTGGTCTCCAGGATCTAATCCTGGTGAAAACTGGAGGAGGAGGATGGGAGGAGATGGCAGGAGACAGACACAGAGAATTGCCCAGCGAATGGACGCAAAATTGCAAAATGGGGAAGGGGGGGTTTAAAATGGATAAAGTAAATAAATAAATCTTTAAAAAAAAAAAGAAGAAAATAAAAGATATGCCACACAAATAGTAAGGAAAAAAGATCTGGATAACAATACTAATATAAGACAAAATAGATTTTAAATGCAAAAGTGTTATGAGGGATAAAGAAGGTCATTATATATTAATAAAACAGGCAATTCACTAAAAAAAAAATAACTATAATAATTTATTTATGCATCTAACCTTGTTGTCTCAAGATACATGAGCCACACACTGGCAAAACTGAAGGGAAAAATGGATGTCTCTGCAACAATAATTGGAAAATTCAATACACCACTTTCGGCATTGGATAGAACATCTGGACAGAGGATAAAGAAAGAAACAGAGTTTGAATGACATGATAAAAGACTTAGATCTAAGAGATTTATAAAGCATTACACCCCAAAACAGCAGAATATACATTCTTCTCAAGTGCTCATAGATCCTTCTCGAGAAGGAAACACATGAACAAACTACACTGACCCTAGAAGAAATAGAAGACCTCAACAAACCAATCACAAGTAAAAGATTGAAACAGTCATCAAAAACCTCCCCAAAAGTTGGAGTGGACATCACCATCCCAGTCCCCTCAGGATTGGGGGAAGAACTATGGACTAGAGTGGACTTGATAGTATTCTCTTGTTCACATATGGTGATTCTAGCAATGCAAGAAATTATAACAATGAGGTGGAACCAGTGGCCACTTGACACTTTTGGGGTAGGGAGGGGACGAGCAGTTGAAATACAGTGGCTTCTTTGGGAGTTGGAGGTTGTCCTGAGTACTGTTGTGGCAACGGATGTAGACCATTTTAAATCAGCACACACCACTCAGAACTGAGTGGGAGAGAGTGTGGTCTACAGTGTGAACTGTGGTCTATGGTTGGTGGCAAGGCTCCAGGATGTGTAAGTTCATTGAGGGTGGTGGGCCACACTGTGGGAGATTTTGTGTGGGATGTGATGGGAGGTGTGGGAGGTGGGCAACATGGGAATCCCAGTGGGTTCCGTGTAATATTTTGCGTAATCTAAGCACCTCTTAAAATATATGTGTATATATATATATATATATATATAAACAACATTTTTGTAAGCAAATACACATATATGCATATATATTTATATATCATTTTGCAAATGTTTGTATGTATTGTGAGAATTTTTATTTTTACCCATAATAAAAAAAAAACAAAAAAAAAAACCTCCCCAAAATGAAAAACCCAGGAACACATGGCTTCACAAGTGAAATCTACCAATTAGTCAAAGATGATCTAATACCAATCTTGCTCAAGCACTTCCAAAAAATTGAACAGGAAGTAATGCTACCAAACTCATTCTATGAAGCCAACGCCACCTTAATACCAAAACCAGATAAAGATATTATGAAAAAAGAAAATTACAGACCAATCTCTAATGAGCATAGATGCAAAATCCCTCAACAAAATACTTGCTAACCAAATCCAAAAACACATTAAGAGGATTATACACCATGATCAAGACTGTTATTTTCCAGGTATGCAAGGGTGGTTCAACACAAAAAAATTAATTAGTGTAATAAAACACATTAACAAATTGAAAAAGAAAATCACATGATCATCTTGATTGACATGGAAAAGGCATTTGACAAAATACAGCATCCCTTCATGATAAAAACATCCCAAAAGATAGGAATAGAAGGAAGCTTTCTAAACATAGTAATGTGCATATATGAAAAACCCACAGCTAACATTGTATTCAACAGTGAAAGACTGAAAACTTTCCTGCTGAGATTGGGAAAAAGAGAAAGATGTCTACTGTCACCATTGTTATTCAGTATTGTACTAGAAGTTCTAGCTAAAGCAATTAGGCAAGAAAAAGAAATACAAGGCATCCAAATAGGAAAGGAAGAAATAAAACTTTGCTACTCCCTGATGATATGATCCAATATCTAGAAAATCCCAAAAAAATCCACAACAAAGCTACTAGAACCAAATGACACATTCAGCAAAGTGGTGGCATACAAGATTAATATGCAAAAATCAGTAGCATTTCTATATACTACTAATAAGCAATCTGAAGTGGAAGTCAGAAAAAATTCCATTTATATACTGACTAAAAGAACCAAATATTTAGGAATAAACTTAACCAAGAACATAAAGGACTGTATTAAGAAAACTACAAAGCATTGCTAAAAGAAACAAAAGAAGACCTAAATAAATGGAGGACATTCCATATTCAAGGATTGGATGACTAAATATCATTAAGATGTCAATTCTACCCAAACTTATTTACTTTTGAACACAATTCCAATATAAATTTCAAGAGCCTTTTTTTGCAGAAATGGAAAAGCAATTATCAAATATATTTGGAAGTGTAAGGAGCCCTGAATAGACAAAAATATCTTTAAAAAGAAAAATGAACTTGGAGGACTTTTGCCTAATGACTTTAAAGCAAATTACTTAGCTACAATGGTAAAAACAGAATGATACCAGCATAAAGATAGACATATAGACCAATGGAACCAGATTGATTGTTCTGAAATGGGCCCTCACATCTATGGTCAAGTGATTTTTGACAAGGCTGTCAAACCCATCCAGCTTTTGAAAGTCTCACCCAACTATGATGATTCCAGATACTCCAAAGCTACATCATAACAAAAATGGCATCACGGTTGAAATGGACATCATCTTGTTCAAACAAGTGTAATAACTGCCAGAAGGTTGGGATAGGGTAGAGAGGATTTGAGGAGATTTGGAGAAGGGGTATAAGTCTGTTATTATTTGTAAAAGTGAAACAGTAATAAACCTCACACTTCAGATTTTGTCTCAAAAATATAGCTGGGTCAGAACAGTCTATTCTACAAATTGTGCTGGGAGAACTGGATATCCATAGCTGAAAGAAAGAAAGAAGACCCCTATCTCATACCTTACACAAAAAAGTAACTCAAAGTGGTTCAAGGCTCTAAAATGAAAGCTAGAACCACAAAAGTCCTAGAAGAAAATGTAGGGAAACATCTTCAAGATCTTGTGGTAGGTGGTGGCTTCTTAAACCTTGCTCTCAAAGCACAACCAATGGAAAAAAAAATAGATAAATGTGTCCTCCTCAAAATTAAACACGTTTGTGTTTCAAATGACTTTGTTAAGAAGGTGAAAAGGCATCCTACTCGATGGGAGAAAATTTTTGGAAACTGCATATCCTATAAGAGTATATAAAGAGATCATACAATTCAATGATAAAAAGACAAGCAACAAAATTTAAAAATGGACAAAAAACCTGAACACACATTATTCCAAAGAAGAAATACAAACAGCCAAAAAGCAGTGACAGAAATGCTTTGGTAATGGATGGTGGTGATGGAAGCACAACATTGTGAATTCAGTTAACCGCATTGAAATATATATCCATATGCAATTAAAAGGGGAAATGTTAGATTGTATATATAGTAAGAGAATAATTTTCTTTAAAAAGTCTATGGAACTACACTAAACAAACACTAAACCCTAAGTTATACCATGGACTTTAATTAATAGTACAATTATTCTAAAAAATGCTATCATCATTTGTAAGAAATATTCCACACGAATGCAAGGTGGTGGAGGGGTGGTGTATGGGAATCCTGTATTTTATGCATGATTGCTCTGTAGACCCAAACAAATGAATCATACTTTTTTTAAAAAAAGCACCTGAAAAGATAATCAATATCACTACCTATTAGGGAAATGCAAATCACAGCACAACTCTGTGATGAAATTGATAGCCACTGAAGGTACACTTTGGATAGATTATACAAGTCAGAGGACCGTATAACATAGTTAACTCCATGCAGAATAATGGACTGTGGTTAACAGTATAAATATGAGAACATTCTCTCATGAACTATTACAAGTGTACAACACCACATGGTGTTAATAATAGGATGGTTTGTGGGAAAAATACACCAAATATAAGCTATGGACTATAGATAGCAGTAATATTATGACAAGATTCTTTCATCAATTGTAACAAATGTGTCACAACAATTTATGTTGTTGGTGATGGGGCAATATATGGGAATCCAGTATGGTATGCATGATTGTTTTGTAAATTAACTACTTCTCAAATAAAAAAAGATGAATGGAAGATGAATAAATAGAGACAGAAGGACAGATGACTACTCTTCTAAGATATTTGGCAATAAAAAGAAGAATGGTCTCATGTACTTTTGGCAATTTGTCCAATGGTCTACAACAAAGCACCTCTGCATATTCCTGTCCTTGAAGGGCACCTAAATTTGAATTTTCAACCCTGTAGTTTAGGATCTTGGTTGTGTGGGAATTTTTCATTCAGATTCCTGCCCTATGCTTCTTTCTACTCATCATGACACCTATCCAGCCCTTCCCATATACACACAGAGCAGGCAAACATTTTTGTTAGTGTGCTTCTTAAATAAAGCTATCTTATGACCTTGATGGGCCCCCTGTTCCTTGTATAGCGTTCACACTGTTCTTCAGAGAGAGTGCCTTCCTTTAGAAACTTCATATTCTGAAAAAGCATTGTTTAAGGAATTCTGGTAGTTAAAAAGTCTTGTGTCTATTTTTGAAAATAGTGCAGAGCACTTTAATTTGACATTTCTAAATCCTGGCATGTCTGCTCTTCAGCAAGCTCAGGAGTGTTTTGACAGGTTAAGAAAACACTAAGATATCACTATATTGGTCTTCCCAGCCAGTGAGGCATTGGTTCTTGCTGTAGCATTCAAAGGTCGTAATGCAGTTTGTATGTTAAATTGATACCTTAGAAAACTTCTGTGTTACTGTTGACTAATTATTTACAGCAAAGAAGACCAAATCAATTCCGTAAGTGTAAGGGACATTCTTGACAAAGGGCCGAATGGAATGAGCAGCCTCAGTGCCATGAAAGAACCCAATGAAATGGAAAGTTGTGCATTGTGCTCATGGATTCTTCCAGATCAGTGGGAACATTCCAGGCTGCTCATATTTGCTTGTTGGGCTTTCCCAGCCTGGGGGCAGGGTAGTTTGGCTAGTGTATGGAGATACAACCTGGTATCAATGGAGTTTCTTTGATGGCAAAATGACCCACATAGAATTAAAAAACAGATCTCAGTAGCAATGCTTAGGAGGACCAAGAGTACACACAGTTCTAAGGCAATAGGTAAATGGGGTGAAACAAGTTGTTCAGCTGTTGAACAATTCAATTGTTAGATCTTCTGCTGTATGGTATTAGAGAGGAAAGTGGAGAACAGGAAGGGCAGCCTGATATCAAGAGAGACCCAGCTGTAGTCAGCATATTGATTTTTCAGACTAAGAAGGGACCATAGGGATCATCCAGCCCAGTGGTTCTCAACTCTGACAGCACGTCACACTCACTGGGGAGCTTTCAAAAAATACCAATGCTCAGATCTCACTCCATTCCAAATGAGAAACTCTGGGGGTGGGATCTAGCATCACTACTTTTTAAAAGCTCTACAGGTGATTTTAGTGTGAAGTCAGGCTTGAGAACCACTGATCTAGCTCAACACTATTAATTTAAAAATGAGGAGAATAAGGCCCAAAGAGGGGAGATGTTTTCTTCTGGTTCTGGTGGTAGTAGATTCGAGACTAGAACATGTGTTATCAGGTTAGTGATTGAGAAAGATGAGAATTTCTTAGTAGAAGCTAATCATTAGCTTAATTTTGATTTCCTATCTTTTTTATTTGTGTATATAATCTCTGATAAAATTTCACAAGGATTCTAATAAAATTAAGACATTTAGGACATACTTTTATCATTGAATGAGCATGACTGTCATTCACCAAGTATTTTGAGCATCTGCTATGTGACAAGCCTTGTGCTGGATGCTCTGGAGACTATTAAGGCCTTCAAGGAGCTCTGCAACTGGGAGGCTGAACAAAGAAGAGGGATATAAGATAAGGCCATGGGTGGGTTTTTCACCTGGGAAAGTCAGTTAGTTTTGTTAATGCAGAATAGCTGTGTTTCTCAGTCACACATCCTCCTCTCAACAGTGAAACAGAATGATTAGCACTTATAGAATGCTTGTAGAAATTATTTCTATTTGACCAGAGGAGCAGTCATGGAGAGGGATGCCTAGGTAAGAAAGGGCCAGGTGTACTATCTCTGGGGATCACTATCATTCAAGGGTTTGGCATCTCTTCTGAGAGAGGGAATGTGGTCTGGGGAACTGGTGTATTTTCTTGGAGAAGATATGAGTATGGGGAGGTCATATATACTTTGGGTTGAATCCCCAATTTCCCCCATTATTAGGCATATATGCCTAGGAAACAACTTTTGGAACCCCATTTTCTTCATCTGTTTAAGATGAGGATAACAATGTTGACAACACCCCTGTTTCTACTCCCTACTCTTGGGGGTCTTATCCCTCCTTTGATGGCTGCAAGGAACAGTGTTCAGCTATAGCAGTTGCCTATCACTGGTCAGGGGACAAACTACAGGTCTGCAGAGCACTGGTGATTTTAACGAAGGTGTGCTTGCATTTTCACCTTTATACAAATCAATCCCACCATTTTTGTTCCCTTTTTTTAATCTCCTTCTTGGTTTTCACAAAGTATCTCCTTCAAGGCAAACTGTATGGCTCTGGGAGTCCCCATGGGTACTATTACTTTAAGCTAAATATAAGTTTATATTTCCTTGTAATATGTCTTTTAACATGGGGAGTGGTTTGGGTTTATTGGCTAACTTTTGGGCACCTATACATTTCTTCCAGAGTGATAATCCTTATCCTAAATGTGTTCCAAGTTTCTGTAAACCATATTATGCGTGTATAATAAAAATTATGGAAAGAATTAAACATTTACTTTCAGTTTTATCTTGTAGATGCAATTTGATGTTACACTGACCTGTTGTGTCACTATCATCTATATTATGGATTTTTGCGTGTGTGTGCAAGCTTGTTTTTCTTTTAGATCAAATCTACTTACTTCTAGAATAAAATTAGAACTTGAACATACTTAAATATTTTATTGTCATTTTTATTCCTTATCATTTTACACACAAGACTAATATACCTACTTCACAGGATTGTTGTCAGGATTACAGAAACTAATGGATATGAAAGTGCTGGGAACAAAATTGATGTTTAATAAACACTGGCTTCCATGTACCCCTTAAGCATTTCTGAAGACAGTCATACTCCCTTATATATTTAGAGGGCATTGAAATGCTCAAATAATTTTCTTAGCTATTATAATGTTTTCTCCCTATAAAAAACCATGACATCGGTAGTAGTTAGTATCATTCCCATTTTATAAACGAGGAAAATTAAACAAGAGAATGTGCCTTCCCTCAAGTTACCAAGGGAATTAGCTGAGTCAAGACTAGAACTCAGACCTTTGAAATTCAGACCTGGGGCTCTTTCTGCTTCCCTTTATCACAAGTCAGCTTTCTGCAGCTGTAATGAGGGACAGCACTGATCCCATTAGTTAGTGCAGAAGAATCAAAATTAAGTGGAAACTGACAATTTATATTAGTGCAATGTTGAGAGCAGCCCAGGTGTACTGGGAGAAAGAGTGAGTTTTTATCCAAGGCCAAATGAATGAGATCCTTCTTGAGTTAAAAATAAAGACAGTAAGGGGGAGCTCAGCGTATATTCACAAGTTTGGGTCTCAAGGACAGCTGATTAGAGAGACCTACCACTATCATCATTCTTCCTTAACTATGAGCATTAAAAGCCTTCTGAGACAATTCCTAAAACTATCTATATATAAAGAATATGAATGGTTGGACTAGGCCTTTCTCCTAGGTTAAGGCAGTTCAAGTTAACCCTGTTGTGGGTTGTTTGTTCCCCTTTCTATTCACTCCCCACTCAGTAACTGACTCATCTTATGACCTTGAGCAGTGGCTTTGTTCTAAACTCATCACTTGAAGCATGAGGCTAAGAATACAGACCGGCTTCTAGGGTACTCAGGTGGAGTAGATAATTTCTGCTTTTCAAATGTAAAAGATTTTCTAGAGTCCCATGGGGCTGAGGATCCCTTGAGGTGATGTGACAGGGGGCTGGCCCATCATGCCCACAGCCTGTGTCTGCTGTCCCCATCTGAGTCTAGGCTGCCTGCCAAGTGCTATTTTGGAAACAAGGCTCATGTCATTTGTCTTTTGAAGGTCGTGGATGTTCTGCTCTATGGGAATGCATGGGGCAAAGTGCACTGAGACAAACATCAGTGTCACTGCTAGAGCTTCAAGCAAAGTGAATATGTCCACATTCAGGGCCAATCCCCGTACCTGGCGCACAGTACCTTCAATACACATAATGGATGATATTCACCTGGTAAGGCACAGGAAACAACCAATCAGAATAAGTTCCAGCCGTAACCCTGGAATAAAGTCCTGTAGGCCTTTTGCTTTGCCAGTATTACTCTATTAGTTGCTGGTTCCTGAGGTCCCAGTATCCCAGAGGAGGTTCTAAAGCAGCCAATGGAAGGGGTAGTGCCTATTTACCAACTGGCATGGGATTATGTTATATTTTAACAATAGGTGTGCCTCACTGGTAGATTTGGTCAAAGATGGGCCTTGTGCTTGTTTATTGACTGAATGGATCAGATTGTCTGGAATTCTTTACATTACAGATAGATTCAATGAGGTGTACTTGTTGGTATTGTCTTTCCTGTATGCACATCTTTTCCGTAGTACAGTTGTTGGGTAAAGTGAGATCTACTTCTAGAATCTTAAAAGAGGGTGAGGGATAGGGATCATGGGTAGGCTCATTTCAAGACATTAGTCAGGAAGAAGAATGTTAACATGACCCAGGATAAAAATGAAATACTAATTTAGCAACTTCACTGCCTCAGGTAGACTCTGTTAAAAAGGCAGAAATGCAAAAGACAAAGGAAAAATCACAGGCAAAATTCACAACCTTCTTAGGGACAGACATCTGTCTGTGAATGGGTTTTTGGCAATTTTAATAAGTTATTTGTGAATTAAGCATCCTTTATAAGCCAGTTGCTTCCATTCACTAAATCAGACAATGCACTGCTTTTGTCATCTCTTTAGGGCAAAGTAGGCAGCCATTTCCATCCTGTGATGGGAGGTGTGTCAAAAGTTCCCCTTGCCCCAAGTACCTTCCCTACTAGCCTACCAACAGGCTGAAATGCTATAATTAGAAGTTCATTCCTTGTTAACCAGAATGCTCTAATTTGGAGGGGCAAGAAATTAACTCACACTTTAGCACATAATAGCTCATTAGCCCAAGATATCTTTTTGGAAGGCAGGAAACAGAGTCCTCAGAGAAGGGACATAGGACAGAACCTTGTGATGGGAGGGAGCAGGGAGAAAAAAGACCAGAGACTATGGAGGCATTATGAGCGGCCTAGACTTGGTAGAGCCAGGGGTAACCCTAAGCTTCCTGGGAGAAGTGGGTCCCAATAGTAAGAGGTGTGCAGAGATTGAACTATGTAAAGGGAAGGAGAACAAACATAGGCTTCATCCACTTGCCAGTCCTACTTAGGTAAGTCCATTTGCACAATAACAATCTGAGATCACAGCATTCTTTGACCAGAGAAGTCTCATTGAAAGGATAGTTATGTTCATTTGAAATCAGCATCACTAGATGCTTTCTCACATACTCTGGAACTCAGAACTCTGAACTTTTCCTTTTCCTTTGAAAACTCAGCTGTAACTCAGCACAGTATATTAGGAAGTCAGGCCCATCACAAGTCAAAGTGTCCTCAATAGTCTAAAGCTTCTATATAAGCTGAATAACTTAAATGCCAAGTGTTTATCTCATCTTCAGTCACTAGTTTTAGAAAGGGTCTCTACTGCCCATCATTACCTGCTTCCCTCCAGCAATGCATTCCCTACTCTTAACTCCAGGTGCTAAGCTAGACTTGCAGGCTGTTGCCTTGGGCAGGACTTCCAGGTTATACACTTTCTTATTTAGCACATTTGGAACTTTGTAAGGTTTCAGAAACTTCTGAGCAGGCAATTTTTCTGTCATACTGGAAGTTGTTTTTTTTTAAAATTTCTCCTTCACAATTGGATAATATGGTCAGTTCTCTTAATTCCTTATTTACCCCCCCCCAGGCAATGATATCACAAATTAGCAGTTTGCAATGTGTTGGAAATAATTTAGACGGAGTTCTTGTATCTTGGGGCCCACATAATGAGGTATCTTTGTGCTCTGGGCCTTAATTTGGTTGGGCTGGTTTACACTTAAACAAGGAGGTAGGTAGAAATCACATGGAATTGAATGTGGGATCTCCAAGAATTTCTCTGCCTGAGGTCCTCCAGCCATTAGAAATCCTTACACTATATATATATTTTTTGTGGTAAAGGAACTCTGTCACTGAAAAATAGTTGTTTAATTTCCAGTATTCAACCCTGGTGGGGGCCCATATTAACTCACATATAGCTGTTGCTGCATTGGCCCAGATTAGTTATCACGAAACAAGAAGCAGAGTAGTGCTGAGGGAACAAGACACTACTTTGAAAGGCAGTGAGATATTGAAGAAGATCTGAGGAATTTGGACCTGTTGGGGGAAGAGGTAGAGCTAAGCGTGATAGGAAATGTCTGCTTAGCTGGCATCAGCATAGGAGTCTTGGGTGCTTTGGGAAGGGAGAGGGTATTATAAGTGGGTTGGGGCATGTTGAGGATAAATCTGGCCTACCTCTTTCTTTTGCTGATGCTGAGAGCAGGTAGTCTGTCTTTCTGTTTCTTCTTTCCTCCATCCTCTCCTCCATTATCAAGGTTCTTACAGAGCTTTTTTTTGGCTGCCTTACAAGAGGCCTGGCTCTGGGGACTGGCTGGGCTTTCTCAATTCTCCTGACTCATCCTGCAGACTCACTGTCCTCTCCAGCGACCTTCTGAGGGCCCTGAGCTCACAGCCTTGACTTGCTGGCTTAGGGAAGTCTCTGATGAGGGAGAAATGGCAGCTAACCTGTGCTGCAGTTTTGTTGGCTTTGCAAGATCTGAACACTATTTGTTCTGCTGGGGGGGAAAGGCGTTGCAGAAATGTCCATGGTACTTGTCAGCACATTTTGCCCTTTAACAGTATCAGATAGTCAGTGCTGAAAGGCTTTTTGAGTTGTTAGATGTTATGAATAAAGCACAACTGTCCAGAGAATTCTTGGCTGAGCAGCTGAGACTATACTAACTTATGCTTTCCTCTCAGATGGCTTACATAGTCTACAGTATTTATTCAGTTATGGCTCTTCAATGTAATCTCAATGTTCACATAAGAAAATCAAGAAAAAATAATATTTGCTTAATATAATCTCTTAACTCCATCACTCTTTTTCCTATTTAGAAACACTGCCTGTGCTATTCATAGAGACTTCATTAATTATGGTATGTTTTCTCCTAAGGGTTGTTGGTGGTGATGGGGCTTGGAAAAGGGTTAAATGGAAGGTGCAAGAGACTGCTGGCAAAGTCTGCACTTCATCCCTTAGTCCTGTACCTTGACCACTTTCCTCCACCTCCACCCAACTCTGAGACTGAAGGTGCTAACCTTGCTGATCCTGAATTCCCGACTAGATATGAGAAATGTGCAAGGACACTGCAATAGCTGCCTGCTGTTTGATCCAATGACCAAAGAAGCTTAAGACCCAAATAGGAGCATTGATAGGAAAGGAAATCTTCCATGCAAGCTTCTTTTGAAGCTCACCTCCCTCTCTTGTGGACAACATGAAGAATTGCTAAGTGGAGAAATAAATGTTAGGAAAACCAGACTTCAATTAGCTTGACCACGGATTGTCATGCAACGGTGGCAGAATCAATGCTTGAAAAAATAATGGCAAGAAACTCCAACTCTCTTGACAGATTGCTGAGATGGAGCTGGCTGGGGATCTGATGCTCACTTAATTTGGTCTCATCTAACTTTTTCCATTTTGGAGGAAAATGATCAGGAACCTGAGAAGAGAATGATGGGAGTGAATGTTATATTCATCTGTTCGATGCTAATTTTTCAATTATTTTTGTACACTTTAGAGGTTTGCCTCTTGTACACCCTAGAGGGCAGGTGTCACCTCTGCTTTACTGGCTTTATCCTATATGTAGCACAGCACGAGGCACAAAGTGCAAAGCAGCCTGTGACTGGATTTGTGCTGGCCACTGGAACTGAGCCTTGGAACTGCAGCCCTGGGTTAGGTCAATGTTTGGCTTTTCTGGGTAGATAAAGATAATATTAACTGTCCCTGCACTCTCTGATTTAACTTAGCCATAATGTGTTTTGTTTGCATTTGGCTTGCCTCTATGACCAAGTGTACCCCTCTCCTGGGCCACACTAGGCACACTAGGAATTTCACTACTTTGCTTTAAGCAACTTGAGGGTAAGACTTGTCTTTTCATCTTTGTGTACCCCAGTGCATGACGACTCGTAGTTAATTGAATTGAGTGGGTACTTCAGGACCTTGCACTTAACCTTGTATTGCTGACATTGGGACTCATTAAAAGAAACTTTACCCTTAGAAGAGAATAACTACTCTAAAACGAACAGCAAAATTTCCTATGCTTCAAACACTAATTAAGCTGACTTCTCAGTGCTATACCAGGGGAAGAAGGAAGGGAGAGAAGAGGAAAAAGGAACTCACATATTTGAGCTTCTTGTATATAACAGAAGATTTGTAGGTCCTGCCTCATTTAATTCTCACAGTAGCTCTCTGAGACAGGGATAACCATTCTCATTTTACAGATAAGGCAACTGAGGGTCAGAGAGATAAAGTGACTTTCCTAAAATCACACAGCTTAGCAAGTGGTAGAAAAAAATCTGCCCAACTATGTTCTATTATACCCTGAATTTGGCAGCAGAATTTTGGGGAACGTTTAGGTGGCCTTGTTCTGTGCATCATTTCCAGACCTCAGTTGCATAATGGCAAGCATTACCTCTGTAAAAAGCCCAAATTCTTGGACTGGTCAGATGGTGAAACATAAAGTGTCAAAACGTGGTCACCTCTTAGTTTCCATCTTTGGATTTTTTGTTTAAATTTTGGTCAGCCTTGCCAGTGTAGCTCTAAGGATTTGCCTCAACTGTCACCACTGGGATAACCACCAATTCTTCTGGTATTGCCTAGAGCAGAGTACTTAAGAATCATCTGGAGAGCTGTTAAAAACATAGATTCCTGAAGACCCCCACAAATGTTAATTCTACAGGTCTAAGGTAAGGCCCATGAATTTGCATTCTAAAGCCACTGACCACACTTTGCCAAACACCATGCAGAGCAGTACATCTTCAAAGAGATTTTTCTTGTAAAAGAAGCTTGTGGTCAAATAGGTTTTAGTAACTCTTAGTTAAGGAAAAGAAATTGATTTCTTTACAACAAGGTCTTCTCGGAGTCATTTATGGGCTCATGTGCATTATGAATTTTCAAGAAAGGGCTATAGTAGGCAAAATTATCTCATGATGGAACCCTCTAATTCAGGAAGTATCTTGTGTCTGCAATAGTGCCTGGTATGTAGGAAACACTCAACTAATTTCTATTTATTATAGAGGCTTTAGATTTTATCTTAATTGTAAGAAGGGAAATACAGTTCAACTTCATTATTTTGGCTATAGAATGTTCTTAGGTGAACACTGAACTTTATAAAGTGATGCTCAAAGGCTAAAGGAGGGCTGCTGAGATATTTTGCATGGACATGGTGCAGATTCTATGTCCTGTTATCATGAATAGATGAGAAAGAAGCAAACTGACCATAACCTCTATTTCTCAGTGAGTGCTTCTAAGGTACATAAAAAGATTGTTAAGTATTTTGTTAATATTAACTCAAAGGAGCACTTCCCTCCTTGTATAGGGTGAAGATAAATTCAGCTCAACTGTGTCTGAACATCCCAGATTAGGAACTACTAAGGCTTGAGAGAGGAGACTTTTATCACGTTGCTGTGATTCTCAAACTTTACTGTGTTGACAGGTTATCTGGACACTTTTTATGCAGATTCATAGGTCTTGTTCTCAGAAGTTAGGCATATGCATTTTTAACCATTGCTCCAAGCTATTCTATTTCTGTTTTGGGAGGCTTTTAGAGCTTTCAGGCTACTAAGGATAGAGGAACTGGTGTCTTCTTTTCTTCTAAGGGGAAGATCTAATGGCATGAAGAGTTAATTCACCATCTGAGAGGAAGCTTCCCTGTTGCATGTGGATGCATTTCATCATTTTTCTTTGAGTGTCTATTTTTTTTTTTCTTTATTTGGCCCAAAAAGATTTCTGGAGAATGGCTCCAACCTGTTCCCATTCTCTGCTCTGAAAGCTAAAGTGATCAGAATGCTGTAACCCTGTGCTCCATAGGATAAAAAGCTCTGTGTACAGGAGAAATGGAATTTACTCTTAGAATTGACTTTGGGATTGGCTTTCATAACTAAGGTTTTAGTTCTGAGGAAACAGAATATGGAACTTATTAACAAACTAAATTTATTTCCTCCCTTTTGCTGGTTTGATTTTTACTTCATAACGGAAAGAGCATGAATTTTGGAATCAAATCAGTCTAGAATCACTTCTCAGCTCTGCCCTCACTAGTGTGGTTGTGGGAAAATGTTTTAACTCCTTTGAACCTCTCTTCCACTCATCTGGAAAAGGTGAAATAACAAGCTCCAAAGGTTGATTGAAGTATGAAATGAGGCAACACATGTAAAGCATCTGGCCTAGTTCCTCACACATGGTAGGTGCTCACTAAATATTAATGCTCCTTCACAAGAACATCTCACACAATTCTAAGTGTGTTTTTGTACCCAGGCCATTTTGTCTAAGCAAAAGATCCTATAGACATACCCTTCTCCCCACCTTTAGGCTTCAGTTTCCTTATTTGAAGAATGGGCTAACAATATTACCTATGGATTTAAATGATATACTACATGTAAAAGCATTTAGTAAATGCATGGCACAGCATAAGAGGTCAATGTTAGTAGCTACTATTACTAACATTGCTATGTTACTAGTATTGTTATGACCCATAACTTTCTTCTTAACTCTGCAAAAATTCCAAAAACTAATAGAACAAATGGTATTGCTTTGGATGAAAAATGGTCAGGATGATTTCTCATTTTTATAAAATGTTATAAGTAATTGTTAATTTGTGCCAGAAACCTAAATATAACTTTTGGCACCTAACAGCAAACTCTTTGTCACTGGCAACATACCACCAGGAGCTCCTGATAAATTGGTATTGTTTTGAACCAATTTAGGTCTGAAGTTGTGACATTACAACATAGTAAAAATGACCTTTAAGGGTAACATCTTAAAAGCCCAAAAGTTGAAGCTGTTTCTAGAGAATTATACATTCTGAGTTTCAAAAGAGATATTACCTTGCTCATTTTAAAAGCAGAAAGTTGGGAGTTCTCATTTGAAAATAAAGGAAAAAACAGGGTATCAAGAATATTTGAGATTGTAGTCTCAAGATAGGCGTTTTAGCACTTTATATAATAATTCTGGAAATGTTTCCTTGCTTTAAAAATAATTGAATTGTTCTTTTCCTAGAGACTTTAGGATCAGTTGTTTTACTAAGTACAGCCTTTCAAGTTCTGTCATTCCATAGATGGTAACTTTTATTTGGATACATGAAGTATTTCTAGGGTAGTGCTTAATCATCAATAAAAAATAACTTTATGCGTGGTATCTTTTGAGTCATGAATAAATATTATTTTATTTTAACTCTTAAAAAATTGGTAAACCTTATATAGCATATTGGGTGGTTCTCTGGTAAGTTGAATACCCAAGTCTATTAATTTGAATGCTCACTCCCTAACAATGCTAGATAACAAAACTTTATGCTAAAATAAGAATCAGTCCATCAAGCAGATTTTGAGAAGCAATTAGGTGGTATGTGGTGTGTGTTTGGAGGGGCGGTAGAGATAGAAAGAATGAGGGAGAAAGAGAAAGGGAGAGTGGCAGAGAACTGTTGTCATACTGTGTGCAAATTAACTGTTTTTGAAATCTCAACAGAGATTTGGGGGCCTGTTGACTCAGCCAATGACTCTTAAGACTTTGGGCAAGTCACTGAATTTCTTCTGTTAGAGGAGAGATGATACTATATCATGCCTTTATGAGACACTGGCATGTTTATGTTTATGTTATGATCAAAACAGCACCTTTGCATGGGAAAAATACAATTAATGTAACCTATGGACAATAGTTAACAGCAATAATGTAATATTTTTGCATCAATGCCAAAGATGTATTGTGTTAATAATAAGGGGGTATGGAAAAATATACCAAATGTATGCTATAGACCATAGTTAGTGGTAATAATCTGGTGATATTATCTCATAATCTGTAACAAATGTTCCACCACGGTGTGGGGTGTTGGTGGACAGGTGTTGTATGGGAATTCTACACATGTGCATGATTGTTTTGTAAGTTCACAACTCTATAATAAAATATATTTAAAAGAAGATCTTTTGTATGCAAGGACTTTCAAATTCAGATATTCTTTGGTGATAAACAAAAAATAAAACCTCAGCTGCTGTTTTCATGTAAGTTTGCATTGGGAGCAACTGAAGGACCCTTATCTCCAATTTTGACTGGCTTCCTTAGCAGGAACAAGCATTTTCTGCTTTGTACACTCAAAGTTTACTTTTCTCAACCTTCTCGTTTGGTACTATTTGGCACAATTCATCATTATTAACAGATATTTATTGTGTATTCCTTGGGTTCAGGCATTGCATCACTACATTTTAATTGGGACAAGGATAACTACTTGTTCAAAGGACTTGTGGGGATGGCTTTTAAGGCATGGATAACCAATCTTTTGCCCTGGGGTCTCAGGCAACTCTCTTGAAGGCATCGTATATCGCACTGAAAATTTGTGTGAAGGAAAAAAGTATCATTAGAAATTGTACTGTTAATATTATGTCCTTTTGAATGTCTTCAAATGATGTAACATAGAGACACACCAAGGTGCACTAAATCATTACATTTACATTGTGTAAATTCAGTGTTAAACTGTCAAGTATGCTATCTGTGGTTCTTTGTTGATGGCATTGGTGAATTCTGGCTCTTATGGCTGGTCAGAATGCCTTCCCTTAGCTTAAAAGATAGTTGTTTCTTTTTCTAAATATCCAAATTAAATAGATGAAGATTAATGATTTATGACTTGTATACATTTTTGAAAGGCTAATGTTAAACCCAATCAATAGGTTATTGTTCTAGAATGTACCTTGTAGCTATTTTCAAGAAAGGTAAAATGTAGCATCCAGGTATTTCAAGCATACTTATTCTTAGATGAGGAAGGAAAGCAACCAGATTAAAAATGTATAAATCAGCAAAGGCCCAGCTTTATGAAGCTTTACAATATCAAGTATTGCAACATTAAAGTAGACAAAAGTAGTTACAAAACCTTTAACATTAAAAACATTATAACATATTGAAATCAAATAAAGAACCTCCACTACATTTCATTGATTCTCAGAGCCATAGAATGTTAGATATGGAAGGAACATTTGATATTATCTTGTTTAACCCACTCATTTTACTGATGAATAAACCCAAACCCAGAAAGAAGTGACTTGCCTGATGTTATAAAAGGAGTAGATGGAAAATCAGGGGAGAACCAAGAACATGCAGTGTCAGCAGAAGCCAAGGAAAGAGAGAACTTAAAGAAAGAGTGGATTAAATTAGTGTGTCAAATACCCCAATGAGATCAAGGAGGATGAACAATTGAGAGACAGCCCTTGGATTTGGCAAAAAGATCACTGGTGGCCTTAAAAGAGAAAATTTGGTAGATTAAGGAGAATAGAAGTACATTATGGGAGTTAAGAACAGAATGGGGGATTTAAAATGGGGACAACTCAAACAAATCCAAGATTAGAGGAATTAGGAAAGCAGAAGGAGGAGGATGACAGTAAAAGCAGGTTAAAGCATTACTTTTTTAAAATATGGAGTGTTGATCATGTTTTTAAAAGAAAGAAAAGAAGCCCTGAGCCCCCAACTTTTCATGGTTCTCTGGTAGAAAATGATAAATTGTGGAGTTGATTAGCCTCCCCGAAGCAAAACCCACACCCACACCCAAAAATTAAACCACAGCAAGACCCAACCCCTAAATCTGACACCATCCAAACTAATAGTGTTGAAGGATGAACACAGACCAGAAGTCAGGAAATGTAGGCTTCAGCACTATACAACAATGTGACCAGAGGCCAACCCCTAATCTTCTTGTAATTATCTTTGACAAGCCTATGGACTCAGTACCTACCCCCAAACCTAAAACACAGCTGAAACCTTGACATTTCACTTGTTAACTTTTTTCTCCCACAGTAAGGTTGAAATGAACCTTAGGACATTTTTCAAGAAAGCCATTAAACATGTTTACTCCTGATTAGAGGTAATTAATTAGAGAAACCACCCTGAATTTTTATTAACTAGGCTAAATTGGAATGGGCTTGAAAACATGGGATCCCCTCAAATTATGAGCCTGAAACTGATCTCTTTGTGGTAGCAAATCTCAACAAGGCCTAAGTGGATATTTCAGGTTTTTTGATAATTGATATTCTAGTTGGCGCTTGAATCAGTTATTTAGTCAGCACCATGGATGGCTAATACAGTTGAAAGGACTATATTACTGGTGGCTGCAGACCTAGGCATCAACACCATTCATGCCTATGAATGTTATAGAGTTGTAGTCAAGGAGAGATACATCAAAGACCATCAATCTGCAATAACATTATGGATTTGGAGCTGAAAGCATATATGAATCAAGAATGCTGCAATTATTGCCCTTGCATGATTATCTCATTTAATTTTCAACAGTAGCTGCCTTGTACAGTAGCAATTATCCCCAGATTACAATTTGGAACCCTGAGGCTCAGGGAGGTTAAAGATTTTAGCAAGGTAGTATAACTAGTAAATGGTACCATTGAAATGTAAACCCAATCTGATTCCAAGTTGTTACACCTTCTTCTAGGCTACCACTTTAGGATCTCTACCCTTCCCTCTCTTCTCTTTCTATATCATTTATCCTCCTTACATAAGCCTTTTCCACTCTCTTCAAAAATTCCATGTCATTGGGCTCTCTTATCAAAATCTGCTCTTATGACAGGGTCTGCTATGTGAGTCACATGCATATCAATATGAATTTGGACAGTGCCACCTCTTCCAAGGGAATTTGTATCTTAAAACTTTTGGGTGTGGAATTAAAGTCAAGGACTTATGTTAAAAAGGGGTTCTGGCATCAGTGAGCAGGAGGGATTGCTATTTGGGGGTGGGAATCAGAGGGTCCATCCCAGTGCCTATAACATCCAACCAGATAGGTAGCACCTCTTCTGCCTATGTATAAATCTGGCACTAGTTCTACTGCTTAGACTGGTTGTATTTAGACAAAGGGGAACCTAGTCCTAGAAGGAGGGGAGAAAAGATGACCTTTAAGGTCCTTTATATCCCAGAGATTCAATAAGCTTATGATTCAGTGACTCAGAGGGGTGAGTACTTACCTAACAAAATTACCTGGGAGAGGTCAGGCCAAAAAGAAATCTACTTTATGACTCTAGTAGTCTGAGATGGCTGCTCAGAAACACCCAAAAATAGCTAGAATCTATTTCATTTGGTCAAACTGTCTTCTGAGTTTCCTTTTTTCTCTAGGGAGAACCATCTTTCATTTAAAAAAAGGAAGGGTAGCTAAAATCAGACAATATTTAACATTGGAAAGGCCCTCATAGACTATTCATTCTAACCTTTTCATTTTAGAGTATAATGGAAAGCCAGAGAGGTCCTGGTTGGTTAGAGATATAGCCAGGACTGGAACCCAGGACATCTGGTTCCCAGCTCAGAGTTCTATTTAACACACTTTGGTGTCTTATAAACTTATATTTTCTTTGTCTCTTGTAAGAACAGAAAAATACAACCACCAAAGTGAAGTTTAGCAAGGGAAATGAGTGCTGTCCAACTTAATCCTTTCCTTCTAGGGACTTTCTCTTTCCAACAACTTGATACCCCAGTAAATCCCTAGGCCTGGGATGCATATTTTTAATTAGAACTAACTTCTACTGTTTGCTTTTCCAGTTGATCTGGCTTCTGAGCAGCAGGAAAAACTTGGGCTTCAATGGGCTTAGGTTTATTTGGTGGCCTTGTCTGTAGTGAGGGGGGAGGCACTAAACCTGACGCTGGGAGACTGGCTGCATCCCAGCATGGAGGAGTCACTACCTGGTCAACTGATCTAGGTGTGGGCTTTGTGGGCCTTGCCTCTTTTGGCCCACAAAGGCCTTGCCTCTTCTCTTGTAACTGTTGGTGGACCAGTGGACAGGATTGAGATGAAAGACCTAGTGACCAGCATTCTTCCTCCCAGCTGGAAACTCAAGGCTTTTCTCCGGTCTGCCTGCCTGAGCTTGATTTGCCCATTCTTAATGGCAGTGACACATGCAAATAGCACATGCATTTTAGCAAGAAGCAAGCCCTGTTGAATTAGAAGGCTAATTCAACTTGCACAGCAGTTCGTGCAAAGAAAATGTCCTATGGATCTGAAAGAAAACTATAGCTTACTTCTAGGGAGATAGGAATTTGTGGCCTTTCCAACACAGAGTAGAATGATACATCTGCAATTAGTTGAAACTGCCGTTCTTTTGGGGCATAAAATTTTTTGCAAATTTACAATATTAAGGTGATTTCCCCCAATGTGGTGTGTTAACATCATTGTGATCCCTTATCCTCTAAACTGAAGTTGAAATTTATATTGTATAATCTTGTGGACATACACATTTTCTCCAAAGAGGGGAACAGTCTTGTTGCTGCAGCAGAAATGAGTACTCTGCTAAGTACATTGAAATAGAATGGTCCTGGTAAATAAAGTAGCAAATTAGCAATGATTTTGCCAACAGTTTTAAAACAAATGGATTGAGAGAGATTTCAATAACTACATGACTAACTTAGAGCTGTACTTGAAGCACTTAGTAAATGTGTCATTCCAATATTGAAAACAGCATCTAATCAAAGCATGTTTATAATTAGACATCACATATAATATCTCTCAAAATTATGTTTTTCCAGGTGAGATACCATTCCCTGGAACACTGAAATCAACTGTTTGTTAGACCCTTGTTATTATTAAAAAGCACAGGTTGGGGGTACCAAGAGAGACTCAGATAAATGAAAGTGTTTAATTTTAATTAGAGAAGGAAAAAAGCCCACAATATGGGTAAACAGTACGGAGAATGTTGGGCCAGTAAAACCTGCCTCAAAAGATATGACTCTATATTAATTTAGATCAGACAGACATTGGCACTACATTCTTTTATTTTTCATTAACATTTTGATTTAGAACAACAGATTGTTGCAGTGAGGGGACAAGAATGGCAGCCAGTGAACCATCTGCCAAGCATCTCGCTGATGACTCCACTAGCAAAAGAAGTTGGTGACTCTGGAATGTATGCAAGAGGGACACACACCATTAGCTAAGTGACAGGATGAAAGATGAGAAGCTTTGCTGGGTCAGAGGAGACAGAGATGGAGAAGGCAAAGCCAAGCCTATTCTGATTGGAACTTGAAAAGATCCAAGTACTTCTAGCAGACCAATAGAATGGCAATCTGTGGTGGGTTTGCTTATAGACACTTTTTTTTTCTTTGAAATAACAGGTGGGGCAAGGAAAGGGAAGTAACAGGCTAAACACACAGTAGTTTGCTTTGCATCTCACATTGGATATGTTTTACAGCTTGGTGAAGATTCACCCTTTATACACCAACTCTTGAGCCATTTGAGATAGAAATCTTTCTAAAATCGAAACCCCCCTTTCTGACTTTTTAAAAACAGTTCAGCAGTGGCATACCAAGAAGGGTGTGGTGGGAATGATCTGCCTTGGGTGCAAACACAATAAGATTGTTTGTAGAAAATTAAAAGACAGTAATAAACTGTATTAAAAAGTCTGCTTTTTAAATTATCACTATGCACAGCTAATTCTAAACAACATCAGTGAAAAAATACTCCTCCTAGCTAGGCTGGACCTCTCCTATCACCCCTTCCCCGTGGTATGCCAGTCAGAAGAAACACAACTCAATTTCTATTGCTAATTCTGTGTCTCGACCAGGAACTTCAATTCCAGTATTGGCTGTGTTATCCATTAGGTGATTTGGTCTCTCAGGTTTATTTGCACCTATACAAAGTAGTCCCAGACTGCTGTACTTTTGTTGATTCTGCATGCTGTTACCTCACTGTCAGCTGTCACATTTAGTATGACTGCTTATTAATATTCAATCTTCAGTAACTTAGGAAGTTGAACCTTGTCAGTCTCATAGTGAGAGAGGCAATAGAAAATAGAGGCTATGAAATAGACAGATGATTAAAAGCACAGTAATTTGTATCTTCTGTATAATAAGGTATGGAGGTGTGTGATACATTATAGAAAGTTTTTCTTCAAAAATGATTAAAATAAAAATAGCACTTATAGTGCTGAAAGATGTATGCTTCAATTATCTGGAAAATTAGCTTATTTGGAACCACTCATTCCCTTACAATGCTAGTTAAATGGAGACAACATGGCAAATGGAAAGAGCACAAGATTAGGAGACTTAGGATTGGGTCTCATCCCTGCCACTTCTTGATTACAACACTTTAACTTCTTTGAGCTTCAGATTCTTTAATCATAATATGGGTATAGCAATAATATTTGCCTTCCTTACCTTGTGAAGTTGTGAATTTTCCAGCAGACTCCATCATGGTCACTCCCCATAATGTGCCACCAGTCAGTGCAGGTAACCATCCCTCCTATTCTCCCCCACACTGGACCTGGCTCATACCTTTGGGGATCATCTCTACTTCTTTACAACTTTACTTGATTGATTAAATTCCTAAGACAGGGAAGCAGATGTGGCTCAGCCACTTGGGCGCCCGCTCACCACATGGGAGGTCCAGGGTTCGGGTCCCAGTTCCTCTTAAAAGAAGATAAGTAGATGCTACCCTGTCACAAGGAGCAGATGCTACAAGTCAGCAGATGCCGTAGCTTGTGGGGAGAGGATGTGGTTCAGGCCGTTGGGCAGTCACCTCTCATGTGAGAGGTCCTGTTAGGTTTGTGGTGCCTCCTGGAAAAGGCATGCAAACAATGAACAGACAGACCAGAGAACCATCTGGGAGAGGGGGGCATAAGTAAAGCAAAATAAAAAGTAAAAAAAAAAAAAAAAAACTAAAAAAAAAATTCCTAAGGCATATGTATATTCATGCATGTATCCCATTGCTGGTGTCTTTTCCCCAGACTTATGACTTCTCACACAGAAAAGACTAAGGAAAGAAACCACCTTTAGGTAACCTGTGTAAGAAGTCCTATCGTATTTCCAGGTCAAAGTGGACACTCTTGATAATGGTCAACTGGAATTGCATTAAAAGAAGCTGATTCTTGGGATGTAAGAGGTTCAGTTCAGTGCTGATTGATTGGGAAAAAAAGAGAACCTGATTCCCCATGATGTCCGTCTCCAATACCTATCAGCCTCAAAACACACAACCACACAGCAGAACACAGGTTTTGAGGATAAACTTAATGAGCCTTTATTAACCTTTGTTGCAATTTCATCAACTTTGATCCTGTTCCATCTCAGCTTCATCTTTTTATTTTATCCCCAAGGGGCAGTTCTTCATGTCTCTAAAATGGCTTTGAGATCAACCTGCCATTTTCTAGTTCAACATACCCAGACTGAGCCTCTTTCTTTGTTCTACCCCAATGATGCTTACTCAGTGAAAACCTGAAAAGGGAGTGGATAGTGGCAGCTTCAGTGGCCTTGTTCTCACCTCACAGTTTAACTTTACACCCTGAACAGGGAAGGTGAAATACTGTTCAGTGCTTTGAGTAGATGAGCCACATCAAGGAGCCATCTTTTGTGTACTTCCTTTCTGATACCCTCCCTACGGGATTCACAAAAGCTAAGTTGGCTCAAAGAAGAGGTGAAAGTAGCAAACATCTAAGTACCCAAATACCACCCTTACCAGAAAGAGCTCCTTTGTTAGCCTCAGCAGTTTCCAGAGTGCCCCCTGTTAAATAGTAAATATGCTATTATAGGAAGCAAAACATGAGGGCCCTGAGAATCTGAATAATTTACCACTGCTTAAAGTTATGATCTTGATTATTATCTCAGTATTTACTGACTTATTGGTTTTGAGTCTTAACTCAACATCTATTTAGAGGAGAGTAGAGAAAGAGCCTACTGGTGGAAGCATTCACCATGTGTCAGGCATTGTGCTGAGCAATTGATGTGAATTCTCTCACTTAATCCTGACATTTACCCCAGAAGGGAGGCAGTATTATGACTCTCATTACATAGGTGAGGAAACTGAAGCACAGAGTGGTTAGGTAACTTGCTGAAGGTCACATAGCAGGAAGCAGCAGAATCCAAATTCTAACCCAAGGCATCCCTGGCTTTAAAGCCCGTACAATGCTGACTCTATTTGGAGCTCCAACTTGCCTATTGCAACAAACAAAATCAAACTGTGTATATGACCATATCTATCTCCTTACAAGGTTGATGGGGATTTGGGCGATGAGAGATAGACCATGAGATATAAATTCCAGAGCATGGGTTTCTGCTGTTGAGGCCAGTTTTTTTTTTTATTTTTTTGACAAAAGTCTACAATCTTCAATTTCTGAGATTTTTACAAACCAAAACAATCAGAAACACCCAAAGAAAAAGAGACATTATATATATATATATATATATATATATATATATATATATATATATA
>JAKSZT010053809.1:410755-438259 GCA_026826555.1 Tolypeutes matacus
ATGAAGAGAGACTGTGGAGGTCAGTCTTGAGTGAGACATCCTGGTGGATGTATGGGGCATCTTCTGAGTATCCTGAAGCCCTCAAATTCCTGAGCAAGGGAGAATAAGGAAAGGATAAAGACACCCACAAAACCCTCAAGGGAGCCCTGTGATGTCATCACATAAATAACCTTCTATGCTGTTGAATTAATTTCGAAAGGACCTTGGAGGTCACCTAGTCTAATGTTTTTATTTTACAAATGGAAAAGTAAGGCCTAGAGAAGGGACAGTCACAGAGCAAGTCAATAGTAGCAGGGCAAGGAAAAGGATCTAGGGCTTTTTCTTCCACAACATGTTGCCTCCTTTTTATATTCAGAATAATTTAATTCAGCAAGTCAAAAAATTTAGCATCTCAGTTTGAGTGAACCAACCTACCACTTTTTAATTCTAACTTAATTGGAAAATACAATCATAATTCTGAGACCATGTCTCCAGGACTCATTCACTGAGGCTATCAGAGGATCTAGTTGTCCTCAATGATTTTTGATCTCAGAGATTAAAAATGTCCCTAAACAGCTTCATTTCCTTTAATAACCTATCATTGTCTTGGCATCCATGAGCGTATTGAAAGTATTTATATTTTCAGCTGGCACCACCTCTTGGGCTAAGAAGTTTCAAAGGTTTACTTCCCACTGTGTAAAGTAGGCCTGCCTTTGACTTGCCCTAAATTTGTTCCTTTTAAGCCTCCAGGGGAGGCTTGGTAAACAAGGCCATTTTTCCTTTCCATCCATTTGCTGATTTCAAACTACGGTCACTTACTCCAGACACAAGAGGCCCAACTTTGTCAAGTTTCTCAACTGGCTGGCCCCTAGCAGGTGAACATCTTAAGCATAGCAGCCAGTGATCTCAGCAGCATGATAGATTTCTCATTGCTTTCTTCTCCCTTCCCCCAAAATTTCCTGGCCAAGGCAGGGAGTCCCTCTCAGCAGGAGCTGTGAGGATGACAAGGTGAGGTTGAGCTGCCTCTGGCAATAGGATCTCCTCCAGCTGAAGGGAAAGAGGGACGTGCTTCAGGATTGGGGGAAAGGGTGAACCTTGAAGGACTCTGTCTGGGCCACAGTGGCAGCTGGGGAAAGCAGCCAAAATTCTGGAGCTAAAAATAGAGAAACCTCATTTGGGTTTAGTATATTAACACATTTCACACTACATTTCTTAACAGACTGCCTTGTTGGATGGCGTTTTTAGTCACCTTTGGAGCCTGCTATTGAAAAACTTCTTTCTTGTTTCTTTTTAAAATAACCTTCTATGCTGTTGAACTTGATAAGGTTGTCAGATGGAAGTGTTTATGTGCCCTCATCTCAGCTAAAATAGTGTAAGGATGAAAGTATCCAACACATATATTTACTGAGTACCTGGAGGGATATAATTCAGGGGATGCAACAATATTTGAGCTGCCATCAGCAATGCAGCCTTTGCTTGGCATCAGCTGTATGCATGCCAGAGTAAAATGAATAGTTCTCTGGATGTAATCAATTTATTTCATTCAAATAATTGGCAATTGTATTTTCAAGCAACTGGCAAATTCATCCACTTAACCAAGTTTTCCAAAAACCTGTAACTGAGGACTGACTGCAAAGATAAATATTAACCAATCAAAGAAAGACCATCTGCTACAGAGGTCATTGCTGAGGACAACTAAATCTGGCCAAGTCTGAGGGCATTTTCCCCACCTGACTGAGACCCTCCCATCACCTTCCTGCCCCCTTATTCTCCCTCACCTGGAATGAGATTGGCATTTTAAAATACAGTAGAGTTATGCTATATGTGATTTGTCTTTGCAATAAAACCCCAATTAATCAGTTCCTAGTTATATGGGCCTACAAATAACTGGAGTTTTTCTTTACTACATTTTAGATAAAGCTCAACATAATAAGGAGCTGCAGTGATTGCTTTAGGACTTTGCTCGGGAAATTAGGAAAACTGAGTTCTACTCTCAGTTTTACAACTGGCTCTGTATCCTTGAGCTCTCTCCTCTCTGAACCTCTTTTCTTATATGTAACAATAAAAAAATTTGGACTAAATTATCTCTAAGGTCTTTTCTGCCTATAATAGTCTATATTTTCAATACCAGGTGTTTAATTTTAAAAACATCTTCCAGGGAACAACCTAAGCTCTGTTTCCTCTGCACCTCCTGTTCTACTATATGCTAATCATACATTACAAGTAACTTTACATACTTTACAATCATGCTTTATTTCATAGTTTTCAAAACACCTTCACATCCATTCTCCCATTTGATCTTTATAAAAGCCCTGTAAGGTATACAGCTCAAGAAATATTATCCCCATTTTGCAGATAAAGAAATTGAGACCACGATGTGAACTGTGGTCTATGGTTGATGGCAAGGCCCCAGGATGTGTAAGTCCATCGAGGGTGGTGGGCCACACTTGTGGGACATGTTTGTGTGGGATGTGGTGGGAGGTGTAGGAGATGGGCAACATGGGAATCCCGGTAGGTTCCGTGTAATATTTTAGGTAATCTAAGCACCTCTTAAAATATATATATATATATATATATAACATTTTTGTAAGCAAATGCACATATATGCATATATATTTATATATCATTTTGCAAATATTGGTATGTATTGTGAAAATTTTTATTTTTACCCACAATAAAAAATAAATTAATTAAAAAAAGAAAAGAAAAGAAATTGAGACCAAGACTGGTAAAATAACTCATGCAAGGTCGTAGGGCTAGGTAATAGCAGAAATGGAACAAAAACCCAAATCTTCTGACTCCAAGTCTGATGCCTTTTTCTTTTAGCAAATATAGTATTAAAAATGGCAGCTAATTTTGTTAAGTGCTCACTTTATGATTGCTGAACACTTTCCAAATACTATATCATTTAACTTTTACAACAACCTTATGGGGTGGGAACTACTGTTTGCCCTACTTGTCATACAGACGAACTGAGGCTTAGAGGGGTTAAGTTTCTCACCCATGGCTATACAACTAAAAGTGATGAATCTAGGATTGGAACCTAGAAGGTCTGGCTTCTGAGCTGAACTGCCACTACTATAGTGCCTGTCTTGAGTTATATAACACATATTCTAAAGAGGATGAAGGGTCAAGTTCTGGTTACCCTATCTAGTGGGGGAATCATGATCATTCCAGAAAGGCCAAGGTGTCTAATCAGTCAGCAAGTATTTATTAAATGTTTACTATATGATCATATCTGTGCTAGGATGTAGGTATTACAGGAGATCAATGCAAAATTGTAAACTTTAGTGAATTGGGAATCCACCTAAATGCATAACAATAGGGAAATGATTATATAAATAATGGCTATAATAATAATTTACAATTATTAAAATATCAAATTTTTAAAGAACATTTAAAGGGTCTGGAAAAATGCTTACAATATAATATTAAAGTAAAACAGGATACAAATCTGAGCATATGGTAAAATCCAAATCTGGATGACTTTTACTTTCTTTTATCTGTATCTTTGAAAGCCTTTTTAATAATGAGCATGAGTTAATTTTACATTTTAACTCCTCTAATCATAGAAATATGTCTTTTATATTTTAAAAATCTAGTTGGGGTAATACATCTTATACACATAAAACAATTAGAGAACAATACATACCAGAAAATAGTCAAGTAATAAAACCAGTGATTGTTGCTTCAGTACAATTTTCTGCTGGTGAGGCTGTGAAACATAGTTAGAAGAGGTCCTGCTCTGAGAATATGTCAGTCTACATTCTTATCTTGCTTCTGTGACTAGAGAGCTGCATCACCTTTGGCAAATCACTTCTCTTTCCCTGGTCTCAGTTTCCTCATCCATTAAATGAGGTAGATGGACTAGAACTACTTGATCTAGCTACAGTGGTCTGTGATCCATAACAAAACTCAAGACTTTTTTTGTTCATTCTTGACTATAAATCAGATGGTTAGAAAATGGTGAGAAGTTATTATTGGAGGCACTAAATAGAAGATACCATTAACTGTGGCTGCAGAAACTCATGCTTTATTGCATTTCCAACTTGCTGTGGATTTATCTTCCTTTCTGCCACCTATTTACAAAAGACAGGGCTGTTGTTATTCTCATATATAATGTAGTTGTGCAGCAGTGAAAATTAAGAGAAGAATTGCATTGGGAAGACATCTTAGAGAAGTACCAAGAGTTAGAAGACTTGCATTGTAATTCCAGCTCAGCCATCAATTAACTGCATGACTTTGGGCAAATTACTTAGCCTCTCTGTTCTTTAGCCTCTTCATCCATAAGAAAAGATCAATGATCTCATGAGACAATATAAGAATGGGCTTCCGTGGGAAATGAGAAGAGGACATGATACAGGAAGAGCAATGGAAAAAATGGCATCAGTCATCACCCGATTTGGGCCTGCTAGAGGCAGCATGCGTTGCCGGTGGCAGTATGCCAGTAGATCCACCCAAACCGATATGTTCTACCCTTCCATCTATGCATCACTCTTAAAAGAACTTAGAAAAATCATGTCTAAGAGAGTTCATTTGGCACCACATTTTTCTATGCCTGAGTGGAGACTACAAGATCCACTTTACCATTTTCCCACTTTTTACCACATTAAAATAAACTTTACATTTGAAGAAAGGTTGTTCTTTCCTTCAAACCAGCAAATGCTATGTTTATCACATGAAGCCCTTTATCCAAAGCAGCATGGATAGTAATAAAGTGATATCAAGTTAAAAAAAAAAAACAAAAAAAAGAAAGAAAAAAGCAGAAGAGATCATGTCTTTCTAGACAGTCCCACTCAACGATGGCATAATTAGGCCTAGGCCTAATTGTGTGTATGCCCTGGCTTTTGAAGCATCAGATTGATTCTTTCTTTCTCCTTTTCTTTGCCCAAAAGCAAATCCCTTATTTCCAAGGCAGCATTATCAGTACTCAAAGTTTACCCCATCCAGCCTGGTTCCAGCTACAGAGTCACAGAGGGTACAGGTTCGTTTGGAGGGCTTTGTGGATGGCCTTAAACTAGAATTATTTCTTCCAGAATTTGGCTTTGAGTAAATCTAATCTTTTTCTCCACTTACCAACCCCTTCACCATTCTGTGTTAATGAGTTACCATTTATTGAACATTTATTATATGTCAGACATCATGCTAAACATTTTACATGGATGGTCTCATTTAATCTTCACAACTTTATAAAGTAGCCACTATTTTTGTATCTTCAAATTACAGAAAAGGAAAGTAAGGCTCATAAAAGTTAAATAATTTTCCCAAGGTTACACAGTTAGTAAGAGACAGAGCCAAGATTCAAATCCAGGCAGTCCAATTTAGAGCCATTCTTTGTCCTCTGGGTGCTCCCAAACTAAGTAGGATAAACAGCCTTCCACTAGGCAAGAATCATACAGCAATCCTTTGCTCCAGAGAGTTAAATGCAAAATGCAAGGGCCAAGAGTGAGTGTATAAAATGCTGGGCAGCTGCAGTCTCTTTACCCAAAGGGAAAGCTCAACTTTCCCCATTGTTTTCCTCCCCTCATGTTATGTAGATTTATAGGATGTAAAGGGAAGAAATGGGGAGAGTAAGAATTGAGACTGGCAGAAATTAAGATGCCAAAGTTCTCACTCAGTATCTCTTGAACAAAGTGGACTAAACTCTTCTTGGAGGCTGTGATATTTAGTTGAAGGTTTGCCCAGACCCACAGATGTGCAGGAACTGGGTATCGGTTGAGCTGTCATCATCTGGGTGGCAAAGGACTTCAAGAATTATCCACTGCATAGTGTCAGGAGGAAGTGGAATCGAAGAGAGGAAGATGTACACAATGTGTGTGTGAAAGGGCAGTGCCTGCTGCAGAGGAGGATGGGCAGTAAGAGTGCCTTTCTCCTAGTTCCCTGGGTTCTTGACTCCAGAGCTCAGGGAGACAGCCCACTTTTTAATGGCCCTACAGTGCCCAAGGAAATGAAGGGGCTTCCTCCATGGAGGTCCTGAGTTGTTCCTTGCAGCTTCTTCTGGCATCCTCCAGTGGGAAGCCACATTTCCAAGAGAAACTCTGGGTCTTGGTCACAGAACGAGTCCCCAGGGTGCTAGGTTCAAGTGTTTTCTTTCTGAATCAACCTTCAGAGGATAGGTGGATGTCTCTTGGGCTTTTTGGAAGTCAGAGATGCCACTTGCATACTGTTTGGATAATTGTTGTCACAAAGAACAGGAGGGGTGACTTACTTTGTGATTGGAAGAAAGTGGGATTAGAGATGAAGACGGTTGCTTTGGGATAGAAGGCTTGCTCTAGTTCTTCCCTTGAACTCGTTACCCTTAGACTATGCAGAAATGTGCGTCTTTGAGTTCCTTGACCACAAAGCAGCTGAGTAGCTGTTCCTCCAAAAAGGCAAACTGGGTAGGCAAATTTCGATGTATGGGTGAGAGTTGGAGAATGTCTGGGTGGTGGGTTGATGATGTAAAGCGGTGCTGTGATGGGAAAATCACCTTGGGTTTGGAGAAGAACTGAGAACTCTAGAAAAGCAGTTAGATGTTCAGGAAGGAAATCTGACCCTTAAAGTGGCAACAGATTTCTCTTCTCAAATGAAACTAGGTTTCTGTTTTTAGGACGAATAGCTCAAAGGACCTAAAGTAATGGTGATGTTGATAATAATACCCAATATGTGCCAGACAATAGTCTAAGTGCTTTATGTGGATTATCTCATTTAAAACTCTCAACAACCCTTTATAATTGGGGATAGTCTCAGATACAATGAAATTAAGTAACTTGCCCAAGGTCTCACAGCTAGTAAGTGGAAGAGTTGGGATGTGAGCAAGGATAAGCCACAATTGGCTGGAAATACTGTCCATTGGTTTTAAAGATTCAGTATTTTTATCATAGAGCCTTAGAAAGGCAGAGAAGAAATAAATATGAAGATAAATTTCTAGGTGTAGAAGAAGATTTTGAGGGGTTTCATTTGGGATACTCAATTCCTCAGTAAGAAATGAAGTGAGGTTGTTTCCAGAAGGGGAGATGGTAGGAATTGTACAAGAGTTAATGGTAGGGACTTCTGGGAAAATGGTGCCAAAGTAAGTAGGCAGAGTCTGACCCTCTCACAAAAAAAAAGCAGAGAGAAGGCAGGGACCTGTCTAAAGAAGCCGTTGAGTCATCTAGAAGGGTACTGGAAAGATAAAGAAGCCAAAGGAAAACCGTGATTTGCTTGCCCCTGTGGCTGGAAATGGCACATATACCACATCCTCAGGGCAAGTAGTCTTGGTGGAGCCCCTGGCTTGGTGCTGCCAATGGAGTGGGAGGGGGCATTCCCTGGGAAGAAGAGGGGTCTGATAGAGGGTGGAGAGTGGTTTCTTTGCAGTGAGTTTGGCCAGCTGAGTCCCCTTTGAATATCGAAAGGGATCCCAACTCGGGGAGAGGGGAGGAGGGATCTACTCAGGCAGGCTGTCACACCCAACTACCCAGGGAAACAAAGGAAACAAATTAAAGAAGGGATGGAGACAGACACCTAATCAGCAGGACTCTAGCAAACCGTAGAATTCTAAAATGCCTGGGGGAAAGGGGGCAGACAGCTTTCCAAAGACTATTTACCCTAAGGAGACAATTTAGCTCAGTGGAGGAATTCCTGCCTTGCATCTGCAAGGTCCTGGTTTGATCCCCAGGTCTCCTTAGAGAAGTAATCAAGAGAGTGATCCACCGGGTTATCAGGCATCCAGCTGATACCTTATGACAGGGAACATATAGACATTCTTTTTGTTTTAGGCTTTCTTGGATCTGTTATTTTTTTTTTAAAGGTCACTTTTTTTCCTTTTCCTTATTTTACTCGCAAAAACCTGGTACACCACTGCAGAGGGCAGGCTGCAGGGTGATTGATGAACACCAGCAGCTTGAGAAGCTCCTGAAGGAAAGCTGCTTTTCCTTATTTATTTATTTATTTTTTTAGTTGATGCTATTTTGTTTCTTGTTTGTTGTGTTTCCTCTTTCTTTGTTTCCCCCTTTTTTCTTTTAATGATTTTTTTCTATGTTATTTCTTTTCTTTCTTTCATTTTTCTACCTTCTGTTTTCTGTTGTTTTTCTTTCATTCCATCTCTTTTTCTTTGATTTTCAATTTTTTTTGTTTTTATTTCTTCCTCTTGCTCTTTTTTCCCTCTTATATTTCTTTTTTCACTTTTTCTTTTTGTTTTCTTTTTTATTTTCCTCTGTTCTCATCATTCCAGCCTTTTAATTCATTCTATATATTTCTCTATTTTGTTTCTTGTTTGATTTTTTCTATTCCACTTTTTTATTCTTATTGCTCTGTACTTCTTATGACTTTTCACTCATGTTAATTATTTATGTTCCTAGTTCTTGTACAGCTCCTCTTATACCTTTTATATTATTATTACTATTATTCTTTTTCTCTTCTTATCTCTTTCCTTCTCTCTGGTCCTGATTTTTTGTTCAAGGGAACAGAGACAACAGCAAGGAAATAGAAAAAGAGGAATGAAGTATCAAGTTGAAACCTTACCACACATACAAAAACAACAGCAAAATAAAACTCTAGAGTATAAAAAGAAGCTAACCAACCAAATAAACCCATCAGGATAAACACATGTCTAAACACCAACAAAAAAATACAAGCCATACTAAGAAACAGGAAGACATGGCCCAGTCTAACGAACAAACTAAAAAGCAGAAGAAGATGCAGAACATGGAACAACTAATCAGAGATGTCCAAACAATTATCATCAATCAACTTAATGAAGTGAAGGAAGAGATTAAGTATATTAAGAAGAAATTGTAAAAATACATAAAAAGATAATGGATATGATGGTGATGAATGGCACAATGCAAGAAATAAAAATACACTGGAAGCACATAACAGCAAATTTGAACAGGCAGAAGAAAGAATCAGCGATGTGGCACACAGAAATAAAGAGTATCCTAATAGGATACTTTGAAAAATTGTATGCCAACAAGATGGACAATTTACAGAAAATTGACAAACTCCTGAAAAAAACACACAAGCAGCCTACATTGATGAAAGAAGAAATTGATGAACTCAACAGACCAAACACAAGTAATGAGATTGAATTAGTTATCAAAAATCTCCCAACTAAGAAGAGTCCAGGACCAAACAGCTTCACAGGTGAATTCTACCAAACATTATGGAAAGAAATAACACCAATCCTGCTTAAACTCTTCTCAAAAACAGAAGTAGAAGGAACATTGCCTAACTCATTCTATGATGCCAACATCACCCAAAACCAAAGCCAAACAAAGATGCCAAAAGAAAGGAAAACTATAGACAAATCTCTCTAATGAACCTAGATGCTAAAATCCTCAACAAAATATTTGCTAATCATAACAACAACACATAAAACAAATTATACACCATGACCAAGTGGGTTTCATCCCTGGTATGCAAGGATGGTTCAACATAAGAAAATCTATCAATGTAATACACCACATGAACAAATCAAAAGAAAAAAATCACCTGATAATCTCTATAGATGCAGAAAAAGCTTTTGATAAAATACAGCACACTTTCCTGATGAAAACACTTAAAAAAATAAGAATAGAGGAAAACTTCTTCAACATGATAAAGGGTATCTATGAAAAACTCACAGCTAACATCATATTTAATGGTGAAATCCTAAAGGCTTTCCCTCTAAGATCTGGACAAGACAAGGATGATCACTTTCCCTGCTCTTATTTAAAATTGGTTAGAAGTACTTGTTCGAGCACTTCAGCAAGAAAAAGATATAAAAGGTATTCACATTGGAAAGGAAGAAGTAAACATTTCACTATTTGCAGACGACATGATCCTACATATAGAAAGCCCTGAGAAATTTACAAAAAAGCTTCTAGAGCTTATAAATGAGTTCAACAAAGTGGCAGGTTATAAGAATAATGTGCAAACATCAGTAGCATTTCTGTATACCAGTAATGAACAAACTGAGGAGGAAATCAAGAAAAAAATCTTATTTGCAATAGTACCTAAAAGAATCAAATACCTAGGAATAAATTTAATTAAAGATGTAAATGACTTGTATGCAGAAAACTACACACACTGTTAAAGGAAATAAAAAGGGATCTAAATTAATGGAAGAATATTCACTATTCATGGACAGGAAGACTAAACATCATTAAGATGTCTGTCCTACCCAAACCGATTTTGAGATTTGATGCAACCCCAATAAAAATTACCACAGCATTTTTTTTACTGAATTGGAAAAGCTAACTATGAAATTTATTTGGAAGAGCAAAGGGCCCCGAATAACCAAAGACATATGGAAAAAGAAAAATGAACTTGGAGGAATCACACTACCTGACTTTAAAAGTACAAAGTACAAAGCTGCAGTCGTCAAAACTACATGGTATTGGCACAAGGGCAGACATAATGATGACTGGGACCGATTTGAGCATTCTGATACATATCTTCACATATACAGTCAACTGATATTCAACAAGGCCATCAACCCCACTGAACTGGGAAAGAATGGCCTCTTCAGCAAATGGTGCTTGGAGAACTGGATAGCCATATCCAAAAGACTGAGAGAGGAACACCATCTCACACCTTATACAAAAATTAACTCATGATGGATCAAAGATCTAAATATAAGAGCCAAGACCATAAAGATCTTGGAAGATAATGTAGGGAAGCATCTACAAGATCTTGTATTAGGAAATGGTTTCAAGAACTTTACACCCAAAGCAATGAAAGAAAAAAAAGGTACATGGGACCTCCTCAAAATTAAAAACTTTTGCACCTCAAAGGGGTTTGTCAAGGAAGTGGAAAGGCAGCCTACTCAATAGGAGAAAATATTTGGTAAACACCTCTGATAGGGGCCTAATATCCAGCTTATAGAAAGAAATCTTGCACCTCAAAAATAAAAAGACAAACAATCTATTTAAAAAATGGACAAGAGATTTGACTAGACACTCCTCCAAAGAAGAAATACAAATGACTAAAAACACATGAAAAGATGCTCAACATCCCTAGCTATTAGAGAAATGCAAATCAAAACTACAATGAGATATCATCTTACACCCATTAGACTGGCGGCTATTAAGAAAACAGAGGGTTATAAGTGTTGGAGAATATGTGGAGAAATGGGAACCCTTATCCACTGCTGGTGGGAATGCAGAATGGTGCAACCATTGTGGAGGACAATCTGGCAGTACTTCAGGAAGCTAACTATAGAACTGCCATATGAACCAGCAATCCCACGACTGGGTATATACACAGAAGAGTTAAAAGCAGGGACACCAGTAGACATATGCACACCAATGTTCATAGGGGCACTATTCACTATTGTGAAAAGTTGGAAACAACCCAAATGTCCATCAACAGATGAATGGATAAGCAGACTCTGGTATATACATACAATAGAATATTAGTCAGCTGTAAGTAGGAATGCAGTATTAACACATGTGATAAGCTGGATGAACCATAAAGATCTTATGTTGAGTGAAACAACCCAGGCACTGAAGGACAAATATTACAAGACCTCACTGATATGAATTAAGCAATTTGAACAGACTCACAGAGCTAGAGTCTGGAAAATAAGTTTACAGGAGACAGAAAGGGAGTAGAAGGTTGTGAGCCAATGCCCATATGGGCAAAATCTATGATAAGATGGAAGAGTGTAGTTATGCAGTAGATGGGCATAACAGTGGTGCAGGTATGCTATTGGGTTGGGAGGTACTGCCTATGAGGAGGGTAGGGTGAGGGAGTTGCACTGTCCATGGAACTGGGGGAGGGTCGGGGAAGGGAGCAGATGAACTCTGGGGATTTGTGGGTATGTGGTTGAATGTTTTTTTGGCAAATATGGCAGAGGAGGGTTACTGGTTTAGAGTGTTGGATATGGGGGGCATGTAGGACAGGGTGCACCTCGGGCAGGCTTCCATGGAGTATGTGACTGTTCATACCGTCATAGTGCATTGTATCAGTGGGTGGAGACCCATACAATGAACAGGAAAGTGTTGGACTCCCATCCGGGGGAGTCCTGCTACGTTCTCAAATAGAGGGGCAGCAGTCTCTTGAGAGCATAGGCTGTGCCTAATAGGGGAGGACAGTCCAGTATGTCAAGCCCTCGATGTTGTTGCAAGTAACTTTGAATTTTGATCTTCAAGGAGTGAAGCTTGGTGGTTGACATAGGCCTTAAGGGTGGGGGAGGGAGGAATAGAATAGATGTATCATGGGGTATTTTTGAGGTGATGGAATTATTCTACATGATCTTGCAATGATGGATACAGGCCATGTTAAATTTCATCAAAATTTATAAAAGTGTATGGTCCAAAATGTAAACCATAATGTAAATCACTGACCATGGTTAGTAGCAATGCTTCAATATTTGTACATCAATTTTAACAAATGATAAAAACACATAAAATGTTTTTAATAGAGGAAAGGGGAAATCTTCAGGGTTGGGAAATATATGATAGCCTAGAGTAGACTTAGTGTTATTCTACTATAGACCTATAGTTATTCTAGAAATGGAAGAACTTTTATCATTGATGTGGAAGCAGTGGCCGCCAGAGGTTCTGAGAGGAGGGAGAGGGGAAAAATAGGTGTGATATGGGGGCTTTTTCGGAACATTGAAATTGTCCTGAATGACATTGCAATGACAGATATAGGCCAATATGTATTTTGTCATAACTTACAAAATTGTGTGGGAGAGAGTTTAAACTATAATGTAAACCATAATCCACACTTTGTGGCAGTGCTCCAATATGTGTTCATGAATTGTAACAAATGTATTACACTAATGAAGAATATTGTTAATGTGGGAGAGTGTGGGAGGGGTAGAGTGTGGGTCATATGGGAATCTCCTACATTTTTTATATATCACTTATATAATCTTAGTATCTTAAAAAATAAAAAAGAGTTAATGATAGGATGTCAAAGATAAAAACCTCCTTAAAGATCATCCAGAAGGATCTCCCCGTTTTACTGGTGATAAAACTTAGAAGTAGAGACAGGAATGACTTGTTCAAAGGCATCCAGATATTTAATGGCAGAGCTGAAACTAAACCCAGATCTCCTAATTCCTGATCTACTGCTCATTCCACTATACCCGTATCCCCCTACAGTTTTACTGCTTCCTAAGCCCCTAAGAATCATGGTATCCTAAATGATATATTTTCTATAATTTACCTTATAAGACTTCAACTTAGATTGTGTGGTATATATGTGGGTTAGTCTTAATCAACACTCTCAGGGTGGTCAGCTACCTTAATTGGAAAATACACATTCCAGGAGTGGTTATTTAGCATTTAAAAATTTGAATCAAATAACATATTTGAATGTGATTAAAAGGGAAAATTTTAGGGAGTGGATGTGGTGCAATTCCACATGGGAGGTCCTGGGTTTGGTTCCCGGTGCCTCCTAAAGAAAAAAAGTTTTAAAAAAGGGGAAATTTTAGGTTTTAAATATGTTGCTAGAATGAAAAACAACAACAACAACAACAAAAACCACCATAGGACTGTACAACACAGTGAACCTTAATGTAAACCATGAAATATAGTTCTTAATATAATTATAATATTGTTCTTTCACCAATTGTAACAAATGCACCACACTAACGAAAACTATTAATAATGTGGGGGTGGGGGGAGAAAGTGGGAACTCTGTATTTTCTGTATGATTTTTCTGTAAACTTACAAATTCTGTAATAAAAAAAAAATTCTAATCAAGAAGTGGTCCTACAAGCACCTCAGGTATCTTTATCTTCAACACCAGAGACTTTGTTAATTAACATTAAATTTCTCATTGGTTAAGTTAGTAGTGTTCAACATATGTGGAATGGCTAGAAATATGGTAGAGGGTATTCTCAAACTAACAGGAAAAAAGATATAAGGATCTAATAAACTATGTAGTTTGATCCCTTAGAGCTGGTATTCTAGGAAAAATTCAGAAGCATAAACAGGCCTAGGGGCAAAAACTGATGAGGATTCTTTAGTTAGCTGAATCCTAATACTAGAATATTGTTTCTTCTGCCTCAAGTGAGCCATCATGCAAGGTATTGTTGGAGCACTTATAAGGAAAGGGAGGGGAGCTGGTGGAGCTCAGTGGTTTGAGCACCTGCTTCCCATGTATGAGGTCCCAGGTTCAAGAAAGGGAACTGGGACTTGACTGAGCCTACAGAATAGACTGCTAGTTGTTTTTATGCCTGCTTACTATTATTTGAATGTGAGGCAGAATTTTACCCGAGACTTGATTTTATGCCTGGTAGTGAGGTTATGGAAGAGAAGACCTATAGCCCTCACTCTAACTATCAATAGCCAACAAAAAGTACCTAATGATTGTGAATGACCATATTGGCTTACGTAAGTTTACAACTCCAGACAACTAACTATACATTTCTATTTTGGACCCCAGTCTAAAGTTAGTGAGCGTCTGGCTTGGGGTACATGGGAAGCTCCTGTCCTGGGAGACTGTCAACAGGTCATTACTTGACGCAGCAGCCTCTCAGTCCTGGGCCTGATATTTGCAGCCTCCCCAGAGCAGATCTCCCAACCCCTCTGAAGTGTCTCTTTTGACATGCTGGGCACTGGTTAATGACCCTGTGCCAATGTCCTGACCTTGTTATAGGCCTCAGCACTACCTGGGGAAGGTTAGTAGAGCTATGCTGGCACTCAAACATGAAAGGCCACTGACTATACAGTGCATGTATGTGGGGCCATAAGCATGTGCACAAAGGAGAAAAAGTTCTGCCATATAGAGGTAGTCCCTTGATGGCACATGTATCCGTTGGGAAATTTGATGTAATTATGAATTCCAAAAATATAATTGAATCATGCTTGTAAACTGATCTGTTAATCTGGGCATGATTAAGTTAGGATTAGGGCGTTGAGCCCCACCCCTTGGTGGGTGGGGAATTGAATATAAAAAGCAAGGCAAAGGGCAGTTGAAGCAGTCTTTTGAGAAGCAGTTTTGATGTTGGAAAGAAGGCCCCAGGAGAAGAGAAGCGAGCCATTTGCCTAATCGTCTACAGCTGACCTTGTGGAGGAAACAGGAGCTAAGCCCGGAGAGAAATGCAGCCCCGGGAAGAGAGGAACCCCAGAAGCCTGAACACTGGCAAACGCCAGCAACTGTCTTGCTCTAACACGTGGCAATGACTGTGGTGAGAGAAGAAACTTAACGCTTTATGGCCTGGTATCTGTGGACTTCTACCCCAAATAAATACCCTTTATAAAGACCAACCCATTTTTGGTATTTTACATTAGCACCCCTTTGGCTGACTAATACAGCACACTAAGGGGGAGAAAGTAAAAATAGGGCTTTTTCCCTCAGCATTTTTAAGTACCAGTTAATAGAGCTTCCCTCAACCAGCAACTTAGCTCCTAAAGGGAGGTGTGTAGTGCAGTGTAGAGATCAGAAACCGGCATCCATCCCATCACTCCAGGCCCTATTGCTGATGTTTTGTTTGACCCATAATATTTTTTAAAAATTGAAGTTGAATGTCTTCAGATAGGGGTATGGAATCTCCAGATTGCCACAAATTCCAATTATTATAACACACCTGACCCAGTTCCCATATTTATGTGATTGCCGGGCCCCTGTATGCATTTGAGATTTCAACTGTCAAAATCGAGGCAGGAAGATCTCAAGTAAATCCTGGCTCCACCGCCTTACCGGTTAGGTGATCTTGAGCTGGTTGCTAATATATTTTAAACCTCTCTTTCTTCTTTTGAGAAGTGGGAATAAGAGTACTTTCCTTTTAGCAATGTTGTGATGATTCTGTGAGATAAGTCATGAAAAATGCTTATCACAGTGCCATGCACTGTGGTCTCAATGAATGGTAGCCACTGTTATTATTATTATTATTATTTCAGCCCTGGTTTTACATTTATTGGTAGCAAGGATGGGGAGGACAGCACAATGAATGCTACATAAACTTATTGCAATACATCTATTTTTAAAAAATGGGTTGGCATTTTCCATGACATCTAGTTTGTAGCATGGTTAAGCAAATTGTTCACTAACAAGCAAAGATGGGAAGAAGTATTGTCAAAGTGAAAATCATTCCCTTGTTTCTACTTATCATCTCAAAGTGCAATTTTGCTTTGTTTACCTAAGAGACTCTGAGTTGGAGCTAGTCGCTTAGTTCTTTCAAGTCTTCAATTTTCAACCTGAGAGCCAAACAGCACCACACTTACATGGAGAAGTAATGTGTGAAAGTGCCTGTCACGATGCCTGGCATTGGTACTCGGTAAATGTTCTGGTGGGTTCTAGATAAACGTTCAATCTGAATTCATATATCTCTGTTCACAGTACTGGGGTTTATTAAAATAGTAACCACCAAATTGAGTGCACATTGGAATCATCTGTAGAACTTGTTAAAAAGGCAGATTCCTTGCTCTATCCTTATATTTTCTGATTTAGTACATCTGGGGTGTGACCCAGGCATTCACATGTTTAACAAGCATCTCTGGTGATTCTGATGCTAGTGGTTCAACTCAGGAAACATGGTATTAAACTAACCAAAAGGTAGCTTTGCAAATAGCAGTGAAATATAAGGATATTTGAGACTTTATAACAAGTTCTAGCTGACTAATTTTAGTGGCCTTTCTACCTTAGATTTACAAGGGTATTCACCCATTCAGACACCCATACATTTAACCCTCTCTAGATTAGCTTCTGATCCCTTCTATTTCAGTACATTGCTGGTAGCCTGACATCATTCTGGATGGCTGCAAGGATTAAGGCCCTGGTTGCAATGAGTAATTGGCAAAGTAGATCAGCCAGGAATGGACAAATGAGTGGGGACTACCTTTGATGAAACATTTTTTAAAAGGTTAAAAATACCATCCTCCATTAAAAACTGATTTTGCTTCTGAAAATATCTACTGTACTTGTGGAGAATCCTGATGCTGAGATCATCTATTACAGCAAACAATCATGCACAGAACAGTCATTAGACCAGGGGTTCTTAACAAGGAGTCTGTGAGCCTGAATTGAAATAAAAAAAAAACCAAAACATTATTCTGTGGGACACGTTGATGCAGGTGTGATATATTTATTAAATAATACACAGCATAGTGTGGACTTAGTAAGGGGTCCATGGTTTCCACCTGACTGGCAAAGGTGTCCGTCGAAAAAAAAGGTTAAGAACCCCTGCAATAGACCTATTACTATCAGAAGGGTGTGACTTGATGGCAGCGAGTTCATAGTCAAAGGGAACTAAAACCTTAGTGAATAAACTATGAGTATTTATCTAAGGAGAATGTTAAATATTATGAAATAGGTGAAGTGTATTTCACGGACTCTTCCTTACTCTCAAGAGTCTGCCAATATCCCCTGAATGTCTGCTATCTATTTGATGTCCCACTTCCTTGGGCAGTTACCTCACTCTGAATCACTTACATGTCTTGGAAAGCCTCCACTGAGCATACTGCAAGGTAATAATAGTAGGTAATCTGAATAAATAATTCTGGTTGAAATATTAATGACTGATAAGGATTTAAATCATTCTCTTTCTTGATAACATGCTTGCATTTTAGCAAAGGCCTTCAGTGCAGTATCCCAAATAAATGAATCTGTGGAATTTCAGACTCAATGGCAGATTGTTGGGGTGGGGAGCAACACTCTGGAGAAACGAGTACCATTTTGCAGTCCTCAAATGACATTGGGTAAGCTTTTTTATTTTATTTTATTTTATTTTTTATTTATATATATATAAATATATTTTAAGAGGTCCTTAGATTACCTAAAACATTACATGGAACCCCCTGGGATTCCCATGTTGTCCACCTCCCACACCTCCCACCACATCCCACACAAACATCTCCCACAAGTGTGGCCCACCACCCTCAATGGACTTACACATCCTGGGGCCTTGCCACCAACCATAGACCACAGTTCACATCGTAGACCACACTCTCTCCCACACAGTTCTGAGTGGTGTGTGCTGATTTAAAATGGCCTACATCCGTTGCCACAACGGTACTCAGGACAACCTCTAACTCCCAAAGAAGCCCCTGTATTTCAACTGCTCATCCCCTCCCTACCCCAAAAGTGTCAAGTGGCCACTGGCACCATCTCATTGTTATAATTTCTTCCATTGCTAGAATCACCATATGTGAACAAGAGAATACCATCAAGTCCACTCTAGCCCACAGTTCTTCCCCCAATCCTGAGGGGACTGGGATGGTGATGTTCACTCCGCCTCCAAGTGAGGAATCTCGGTGGAGCTGCAACTCCTACCCTACAGCTCAATGAGTAAGCTTTTAATGACTTCCTTACAGCAGTCCAGGGTTCAGATGTGTTAGAAAATGACTTTACTTCCCTGCTAATCTCTCTACCCTGAAATAGGTACCTGGCACAGGCTTTGAAAATGGAGTCAATTTTTCAGGAACTTGGGGAATCAGACAGATTTCAGGCTGTGTTGAGCTTCTTATTTCTAACCCTGTTAAAGGGAAGTCAGACAGCCATGGAGCATATGTTGCATGCCTCCTTCTGGCATGTCTTGACCCAGAGAAGCAAAGTGGAGAGGCAGTTGGAACTGCTTGCCAACTTTAGTTCTCCTGGGCAGGCTGTTTCTAAAAGAAGCACTTGGGGGTGTGGCAAGAAACCAAGATACTTTGTCATCTTGGCTCATGAGCTACCTCCTCTCCCTGCCTATCTTCCAGTCCCCACTCCATAGCCTCTCAGAAAGCAACTCTAAATAGATGCTCTTATCAGACTTACTAACATGGCTGAAATGGACACAGCATTGTTGGAAATATGACAGGGATATTTTTGAGTCAAAGTGAGCCAAGTGTGTCTCCTACAGCACTGTCTTTAGAAGGCAGCTGGATACAAAAGTGGGTAAGAGCTTTTCTGGTAGAGCTTTTTCTTTTGATGATCACAGTCTTCCTGCTCTGGATCCTTGCTACTCAAAGTGTGGTTCCAGGGTTAGCATCTTTGGCATCACCTGGGAGCTTGTTAGAAGTGCAAATATTTGGGCCCTTCCACCCCAGTCCTATTGAAACAGAATCTTCATTTTAACAAGATTTCCAGGTGATTCCTGTGTACATGAAAGGTTGAGAATGCTGCTCTAAACAATTGGGCCCCATAGGGTTAAGGGGTCACTACCAGCTCTGTTTCCTCTCCTTATCCTTATCCTTGCTCCCTCTCCCCTCAAAATAAGGACAAATGATGGCCATGTTGAGGATAATTGCTAAAGAAGCCAGTGGCAGTTAGGAACTGAGGGACAGGGAGGATCAGACTGAGGGATGTAAACCCCTACTTCCCTGACCAATGATGCTCAAATGGAAATCTAGAAGGGAATATGCTGGTTATTTCCATTGAGACAAGGAAAGGGAGGGATGGAAGAAGTGGGAAGGAATGTTGCTCAGCTAGGCTTCCAAATGCCTACAGAGCTGCCATTTAATGATTGTGAGGGCAATGTTATCACACAATCGTGGCATTCCACATGCCATCCCAGGGAAAAGAAACCTTCATTCTGAGATCCAGCTTCCCTACTACCTCCCTCCTCCCGTATCAACACCCCTTCTGTGCCAATGGTCTCCTGCTAAAATCCATATAGTCACCTTCAGAGTACAAAAGCCTCTTTAATAAAAATCTCTATGAATATAATACCCATGTGCAGGTAGTTTTTTACTTTCACCTTTAAAGGTCTTCCATGACCAAGGTCAGTCAACCTTTGGTTTGGGTAGAGTAAACTGCCATTCTGCATCAGATCCAGAAACACCTCCATTTGAGTTTCTTTCCTTGAAATCCAGGCATTATGTTTCCCATAATCCCTGGTTTTAAAGCAAATACTCCCCTGTTAGGTATATTAACTCCTTATCTGCCATCTTCAGCTAGATTCCTGTATTAGATAAAAAGCTGCTACCCTCTCCCCCTCCCCCCCAATAAAGTGCAGGCCCTGAGGAGAAGGGACCAAGAATGGGGATATTTTGATGGAGAAGCATCATGTGAGGAAAATTCCAGAGCAGGAAACAGTCCCTAGGTAAGTTTAGTATGGATGAGGTACCAGAATCTGGAGCCACGCAGTGAGTAGAGCAAAAGGGAAGGCAGAGAAGGAGGGAGAAAATGGCAAGAGAAGAAGAGCTGGAAGTGTGAGGAGGGAAAATTCTGTCCACTTTATCCTTTTGCCAAGGACTGACCTCTGTCAGGGGTTGTTGCCCTACCTTAGGGCTTATCATACACAGGCAGACGCTATTTGTAGCTTCATGTCTGAAGCCCAAACACATTCCAAGCAGCTCCCAGGAGGGAAGGAGCTCCTTTTGTGTCTTCACAACTCCCACAACTCCTTCTGAAGAGTACCCATAGCCCCTGTCTGGAGTTTTAATTGCATCCTTTTGTGGACATTGCAATTAATTAGACCTAAAGTATCAAAGCCAAAGGAACAAAGTCAAAACTTAATTTTTTTAATGGTCCAGGTAAAGTATGCAGATTATTTTCCTGACCTTCAGAGAAGATAGAAAGTCTTGCAAAAGGCTCTTCATATATATTTACAGTCCCAATTTAAGAAGTTCAAAGTTAAGTCATCTGAGTATGTTTTCTGTCCCCTTCCTTCCCCCATGTTATGAATTCTATCTCCCAAAATTCTGGCCCTCTATTATTAGGAAATCCATGCTGTCTTTAATCCTTCAACCAATTGTATAAAAATGACAAATCTCTTATTCACAAAAGAAGACTAATAACGCCTCAGCAGCTTCATTTATTTTTCAATCTGTTAAAATAAAACCAGCCAATCACCTCTAACTACCCATAACAATGAAATTTTAAAATACATTAGGTGGGAAGCAGCTGTGGCTCAATCAGTAGGGCTCCCGTTTACCATATGGGAGGCCCCAGGTTCAGTTCTCGGGGCCTCCTGGTGAAGGCAAGCCCGCCTGCGCGGCGTGGTTAGCTGACCCAGAGAGCACAAGCAGCAAGGGGGGGATAAATGAATAAATAAATAAAATCTTTAAAAAAAAATAAAAAAATAAAATACATTAGGAGCCAAAAACATACAATAAAATCTTATCCAGCCCCCACTCTTTTCACTGAATCTTGAGAAGTGGGAAGGGAATGCAGAGTTAAGGAAACAGCCTCTGATAGAGGCAGAAGTAAGGGTGCGTGGAAAACTCGTTTCATTTTAAGGAAAAAAAATTTAAATTTACAGAAAGGAAGAAAAAACATGGCCCATTTTCCGGTGAGCATAGAGAAAAAAATAATTCTCTTTGTTCCCTCCCCTCAAACCTCTTCTTGCCTGTCCCCATCTCTCCATTTAGTAGATCAATAGGAAACTGCTTTCTAGAGGAGGTAATGCATTTTGCAGGAAACTCACCTTTACAGCCTGCTGATTGCCATTTATTTTTATGGCCCCAAAGAACAGCATCACCTTCCTTCCTCCTACCCCCATAAAAAAAGAGATTAAAAAAACCCATAATAAACCTTGTGAGAAGGTGACTTAAATCTTTGACTGGCACCACTGAGGCAATCTCTTCATGCTTCAGTAGGCTAAGCCAGCTGGCCAGAGTGGCTGAAAAGTGAGCTAAGCCAGTAAGCTTTTGGAAGACTGGCCTGCAGACAGAGGAGAGAGGGAGAGAGCAGCAAAGGCGCAAACGTTGGGAAGTGGGGGTGGGAGGTGGAGCTAGAGCAGTCCACATTGGTTAGTATGTGATGATCTGTTTAAGGGAAGGAGCAATGATTCTGGGGGTTTTCACCCTGGTTCCAAAGCTTACATGGAAAGGATGAACATCAAAACCAAACCAAAATAAACAAAACAAAGCCCACTAGAAAGCAGAAAGTGGGATAGGGAGAAATTTCCTTCCAAATGGACCTAAACAGTTAAACAGATCCTGATAATTAGAATAATTAGCTGATTCGAGTGTAATGCTGTGGGCAAGAGACCAAAACAGCTAAGTACACTTGGTAGCAAAATGTGCTTGGTTATAAGGAGTATGCTTTTGGATAGCAAGGTAGATTTTAAATGGCCTTGGAAAAAAATTATTGGGATAAAAATTTGTGCCTCTTGGGTTAGATTTAGCCAGCAAAGGAGATTTTGCCTGGGGCTCCATTAAAGCCTGCACTCTTAAGTCCCACTCTCAGTCTCACCATCACTGTTGCGTCTCCATCAAGAGATTTTTATTTAAGCCAATGCGTTTAGAGCACAATGCCTTGGTGAATAACCTTTAAGGTTACATTTGCCTTTTCCTTGCTTCTTGCAAACAGTGCGTAACCCACAAGCACATTTGTTGGCTGTAAAGGTGTACAACAGCAATTTTTGCAATGACAGTGCGGAGAGGGAATATGAGATCTGTGTGCTAATGAGCTGACACTGCAGAGGCTGGAGCGATGTAGTGTGGAGTGCACTACAAGTGCACAGCAGCAAGACACAGGAGGGGACTTCAAGGGAATCAGTGCCGTTTCCTGAGGAACCAGGGCAATAGAGCCATGCAAATGAGACCCAGCAGTCCCTTGTACTTCCATAGCCCCAAAATCTGATAATGATTAAATCTGTGTTTTGAAAAACAGATATGTAACTTACAACATGTGTGCACATCTCTTTTCATATAACCTGATCGTGTGTGTATGGGTGCCTGTGTGTGAGTATGAATGCATGCATCCAGTAGTCTCTCCTTCTGGGGTTATCTAGCTAAATTGAAAAGGCAGAAAACTCAATTAATCCCTATGAAATGGGAACATGTGCTCAAAATCAGATGAGTGTCTTCGATAAACTTCAATTCACCTCTGAGCTGAGATTCCAAATGAACCATCTTTCAAAGCCAGGGAGGTTTTTATTGGTCTCTTAATACATAAGTAAAGTTGGAGACGGCTTAGGCAGACCTCTTGGGGGTTGTGCAAAAATTTGTTACTGGTGAAGAAGAGTCTTTAAATAACTGATGCCTGGGATTCATTACAAGGAGACCCTCTGAATACATGAGTGGGGGTGGGGGAGTGCAGAGGGAGAACAGAAACATACACAGGAGGAATTATCCTTTGTTTATTCTTTGGTTAGTTTACCTGCATACCTATGCCATAGAAAGTGTATGCCCGCCTCAGGACTGAGGGAGCAGGAAAGAGCATGAGAAGAAATCAATTCCAGTTCTAGGGGAAGCTGAAACTTGGAATTCTGAATGGGAACAGGTGAAAGTTTCTTTAATTTTTGCCAGTCCATTCCATATTAAGTCAGATGGGAGAGGTGGATCTCCAGATTTAAATTATCTGAGGTTTTCTCAAATTCTCTCTAGCTCTCCAGGGAAAGGCCGGCCAGAGGATCGAAGATTTTTTTCTAATGGCAGTGTGCACAATCAGAGCAGTTAACTGGAGTTGTGGAATCTGTCAGTCTCCAACACTGGAGTAGAATTTTATACACCTGCAGATTGGATGTTTGCTCTCCACTTACACAGGAAAAGAACAATCAAGAGCAGGGGCGAAATGAGATATATGTCCAGGGTTTCCTTGGTCCCTTGAAGTGATTGGTTTCTGCATTTAGAGATTATCAAACTATGGTTGGACTAGTCATATTTCTCAGACTAAGCCACCAGGCAGCAGCTGCCAAGGGACAGCTTCGAGATCTGGCCCTCATTCAATGATTGTGACTTTTCAAAGAGGACGGTTTTGAAAACCAGAGAAGCTAAAAGCTTTCCTCCTCTGTCTTCTGAGCTGTAAAGTCTGAGAGTGCAACAGGTAGTTGGATATACATCATTGGTTTCTGGATATTTCCCCGTGTGTGTCTGTGCATGCACATATGTGTATTTGGCATAAGTAAGGACAAAGTCACCTTTTTGTTTTGTTTTTCTTGTTGCCCAGTGAGTACACCCCTTTCCCACACCCTCAAGCCCCAGTCATAACCTGGCCTTCGTAAGGGGAAATTCTATGGATTTAGTGTGAGGGATTTTGCTCCAAATTCTTTTCCTTTCCCATGATTATTCCTTTATTGCTGTGAAAGTTAAGGAAGTAAGCCAATATGGCAATACTTACTGCCTGTTATCAGATCTGAGGATTTCACATGGCAAGAATAATTTCCTGATTGCTCCTTGAGTAGGGTTCTGTTGTCCCTGGACTGGCAGGTGTCAATCTAATTTGACAATAAGAATAGGCCTCCAAACCTTGGAAATCAATAATTTCTGAGAAGTCATTGGCTCTCTTATCCCAGTCCTCATCAGTGGAAAGACACTGACGGGAGTTGAAATAAATAATATTAGTTATTAATAACAATAAATCCTGGTAGTTTCATATATTTGAATTTATATCTATTCTAATTGATATGTGAGAAGCTGCATTTGAGATCTAGCCTCTTGACAAGATCACAGTGCTGCAGGATTAAGAATCAGATGTGTGTTGTAAGTGCTGTGGAGACAGGCTGAGATTACTGAAATAAAATGCAAGTATAGACAGACATTTTGTAACTTTCACACTTAGCTGGAATTAATAAGTTCCTATTTTTATCAATGTTGGAAAGCCAAAGATGTCAAATACAGAGTATCTCAGAAGATGTTCATATAAGGAACCATACCCTCAGCTAAAATTTTCTTAAAACTGATAAATATCACATTTCCTATGAAGTGCTTTACCCCCATCCCCATAGCCCAAGTCTTCAAATCCAAGGAACCTGTGCCCTTTGGGACCCTTTTAACAGTTTTTGGAAATCACATATTCTTTGGGGCAGAAGGATTTGAAGAAAGCTATATACAAAGTTTCACTCAACCAAACATAAATTTCATCTCTCTCTTGAAAGAAAATGAGGGGAAAAAATCCAAATCACACAGTCATAAAAGCAAAACATACTGTATGCCGTCATCAGCTTCATTGTTGTGAAAACTTTTAGTGAAATTAACTTAGGTGAAGAAATCTCAGTCTTTCTCACAAAACATCCCATTTAAGAAAAATCTGTGTGCCATTTGGATTCCCATGGTTTTACTTCTCATAATGTCCCCTTTGCAGGGCACAAGTATGTATTTCTAAAATGGGTTTGGGGCTGATGAAATTCCTCCCTTTTGATATTCAGTTTCCCTGCTACTCCCCCCCCCCCCTTCTTGCTCTAAGTTAAAGACTGTATTGTCTTTAACAATGGGAAAGGGGTGTGAACAACACTAGGGGAGGCAGAATTGGCTTTCCAAATATTCAGCTAAGCGCTGTCTTCTCCCTTTCCCCTCATTTGCCAGGTGTTCATCACTTGTGATCAGTTTGTAATTTGGCCAGATCCTACCAGAGCTATCTCAGTAAGAAAAGTGATATTCTAGGACAGAAAGAAGCCAGGAAACCTGGCCTGATCTGTCCCTTCAAGGTCACTTGTTTGCAGAATTTCTCATATTTGGTTTCTATATTTTAAGCAGTTGTCAAATTCAGCTCATTCCTACAGCTGAACAGTCATGTAATGTGCATCCTGAATTGACTCAACCAAGAAAAGACTTCGTTTGTTTTTTTAAATCCCATCTGAAACGATTACCCAGAACAATCATGCTTTTCTTTTCTTTTTTCTTTTTCCTTTTTCCTGTTCAAAAAAAGGGCGTGGGGGAGGGAACTCCAGCTTAGGGGGAGGAAAACAAAACTTTTGCATCAAACATTATTGATGACTGAGTTTTGCCCACTGCCTTAAGCCCCTCAGCAGGATCCTCTAGAGTTGATTTATGTCTCGTGAAACCTAGGTTGACTAGAACCCCTAAAGTGTCTACTGAGGCAGTCACACACACACGCACACCCCAAACCCCACAAACAAAATGCACATAAGGTTCTCAAGGTCCTAAAGGGAGGAAAAGCAGATCTACTTACAAGCATTAGTCACAGAAAAACTATTAGAAGAATCCAAGTGATCTACGTGGTAATTCAAATGGAAGGGCTTCTCGGTGGTGTTCTGGTTGGTGTTGTATAACTGCACGGCAAAGCGGAAAGCGCTGTGCTCCTGCACGGTATTTCTCATGAAAAGTCCACCTATAAGCAAAGGGAACCAAGATTTGGCTTGCGCCACCCCATCCCCCCGACCCCAGGACGGTTAGCAATATGGGAGTACTACAGATACCAAATACCTCTCAATTTGCGCAATTGATAATTGATTTTCAACCTATATGTCTTTCAAGATTCTTGTGGATTCAGATTTCGGCCAAGAGAAACCTAATTTTCTTCTTGACTGAAGAGAAGGAGGAGAGGCTGGAGAGAACGGAGAAAAGGGAGAGAGGAAAGAGGAGGCTGCTTTGGGGCAAGATCATGGAATCAAGAGAAAAGAATGGGACTTGGTTTTTTCTTAGGTTGTAGCCTCCCCGCCCCCCCTCCCCCCAGCACCCACCCACCCACCCACCCATCCCTGAAAGCTGGTTCCTCCTTTCCGGGCGCTAGGGAAAGGTTAGGAAGAAAACAATTCCATTCCCCCTGCTGTCCCCATCCCGTTCCCGATCGCCCCCACCCCAAATGACATTACAAAGGATTGGTTCCTTAACGGCAACAATTCGAACTTCTCCACTTGTAAATACCGGCTGGAGCAAAGAGAACTCCCTCCCTGGCCCCAGGGCCGGGCTCCAGACAGACACAGCTGCAATTCCTGAATTCGTGGTCTGCGTGACTTAGCCGCTCGCTCGCTCTGCTCCGGGTCACCCGGCCCCCCCCCCATCCCATCCGCCACTGTCCGCGGCTGCAGTCCGTATCTTAGGGATCCGGAGTGGGCTTCCACTTATCCCAGCACTAGCCTGTCTCGCGTGAGCTGGAGACGTGGTACTGTAGCCCACTGCCGGGGTTATGCGCCCTAGCGCGGCTAGACAGGCAGCATCACCCTGGGACAACTTCCAGCCGCGGCACGCACGCCATGGCAAAGTCCGGAGCATCAAGCCAAATAGCCGAGACTCCTCGCTCCCTTGCAGCCTCCCAGCATTCGGCATGCATTCCCTGCGCCGCTCATCGCGGTAAACAGGAGAACCCCCACCCTCACCAGCCCCAGGAGACCCTGCTCTCCAGACCAGTTTGCTGCGGCTAGGATCCCCTTGAGCCCTTCCTGGGTCCCCGTGCCCTCCCCAGGCCACGCAGGACAGGGACCCAAGGCCGCTGTAGCCTTGCTAGGGCAGTGGTCTTGGGCATAGGGGAACCCAGCCCGGCTGTCTCCCTCGCTCACTCTCGCTTACCTATGCTGATGGTGTTGGGGAATCCTCCGTGAGAATGACCCAAAAGCCCCAGGACCAAAAAGAAGACCACCCGGAGCACGCTTTGCCCCATTTTCTTCTGCCTGGCCATGCTACGCCTAAAACGAAGCTGACAAGAGCATGGGCGCAACTCTGGAGTCGTCAAAATAATAATAGAAAAAGAAAAAGAATTCGCCGACTCTTACACCCCCTCCCCTCAACTTGCTCTCCTTCACTCTTCCTTTCTTCCCCACTCTAGTCCTCCGTCGTCGCCGCCTTCTCTTCTCTTCTCTTCTCTTCTCTTCTCTTCCCTTCCCTTCCCTTTTCTTCCTTTCCTTTCCTTTCCCTTCCCTTCCCTTCCCTTCCCTTCCCGTTTCGTCTCGTCTGTCTCGTCTCGTCTCTTCTCTTCTCTTCTCTTCTCTTCTCTTCTCTTCTCTTCTCTTCTCTCTCTTCTCTTCTCTCTTCTCTCTTCTCTCTCTCTCTCTCTCTCTCTCTCTCTCTCTCTCTCTCTCTCTCT
>JAKSZT010053809.1:438269-483410 GCA_026826555.1 Tolypeutes matacus
TCTCTCTCTCTCTCTCTCTCTCTCTCTCTCTCTCTCTCTCTCTCTCTCGTTCCCTTTCTTGCTCCCTCTCGCTCCCTCTCTCTCCCAGGCTCTCTCACACCCCCATCCCCTCCCCCCACCTCACTTCTGTCTTCACACCAATCTGGAAGGCGGGTTCATTGGCTGCAAGCTTGATTCACCAAAGCGATCTCTCTCCCTATCACTACCAAAGAGAGAAAGAGAGAGATAAGAAGAGAGGGAAAGAGAGAGGAAAGGGAATAAAAACCTAAAACACAAAACAAAATAAAAAAGACAAAGCATAAAAAAAAAAAAAAACAAAGAAAAGCGAGAGAAAGGGGAAAAAAGAAATTGTAAAGGAAATTAGAGATACCCCCAAAGATGGTGGGTCTAAAGAGGGGGTAAAAAGAAGGAAAGAGTGAAAAAGCCCAGCTGCCGTGAATTGGGCTTTTCCAATTGGGCCGGTAGGGGGATATTGATCAAAGTTGATCTGACGTGGAATTAAAGCCGCACTCAGCTTGGCTCCACTGCAAACTGCAGCCCAAGACTGCAAAGCCTCAGCGCTGGCGTTTGTCAACACAGGAGATGGGATCAATAGAAATACACCAATCTTCACGTGAGCCAGTCTTTCAAGCTGTAGTGGGCCCCTTTTTTGTGTGTTTGTTTGCTTTTGTTTTAAAAGCTGCATTATCTTAAAAAAGGGGGGTGTTGGGAGAGGGTTGGTGGTTACTCCAGTCTTTGTAGAGACTCCGAGAAACAGTTCCCATCACAATGCGCCCGAAGATGCTGCGCATGCTCAATCCTTGCCGCTCAGATTTTACAGCAGTGATCCGAGGGCGAGTGGACATCCCCCCTCCACCTCCGCAGCTCTGGGAGACATGTCCTTTTCCTTACCCAAGTGCCTAGGCAAAATTGGGGTTACGGTGATGGGCAGTGTGTTGCTGACTGCTTTGGAGGGCTTAGAAAAGTATATCCGTGGAGGCGGTACCTAAAAGGTTAATGACAAGGATTCTCAGCCCCACAGACAGAGGAAGAGAGAGGTGTGCAAATGAGCTAGGAGGGGGGTGGGGATTGAAGGTTAAGTTTGGAGGAGACTGCCCCTAGCTGCTTTGCTCTTTTGGTGTTGCCCATGGACATAGCAGGCTATGCCCCTTACTGGTTATCAGTTCTCATCTCTTTTTCCACTCTCTGATCTAAGGGGAGAAAAGGACCTATGAAGCGATGCAGTCCAGCCTAGATCTTAGTGAGGGGTAGTCCCCTCAATAGCATCTTGTCTATGAATTTCTAGGATATGGACTTCTCTCCCCAGCCCCTATCTCCAGCAGTGAGAAAAAAGAATCCTCTCAAGTCTTTCACTGCTACCCCACAGCAACTCTGGAAGTCATGGGTTTTTATCTACTGCTTCTTCTTCCCACAAAGCTCATTCTCCTTTTCCTATCTTCTCCTCCTGGTCTGAGAGGAAGATGACCCTTCCTGACAGTACACAGAAAACTGATACACATGGGACAGGGAATAGGGGGCAGGGTTCCAGAAACCCACCAGGTATGCTGATTACTCCAGAATGTTGGATTTGGGAAGACGTACTCTGGAGCCTGGGAAAAAGAGGTTTCAAACCTTTTGGCAACCAGAAAAATGGTTTGGGCCCTTCCCAAATTTCTATGCACTCTGACAATGCACCATCTCTTCATGCCCCACTACCCATAGAAATATTTTGTCTCCATTTGGATAGTCAATGACTAGGAGTGAGAGAGAAAATTGGTAGTCACAGGAGACTGATTTTGTAAAAGTGGTAGGAGCATTAGGGCAAAGGAGCTAGCAGAGAAAAGGTTGGCCACCCGTTGACAAATATGGAGAGTGAGATAGCATCATACGGGATAGGGAACATAGGCATTGATGACAAACAGCTCCAGGTTCAATTTTAAATTCCTTCACATGCAGGCAGTGTGTGACCTTGAACAACCTTCTTAATCTGTCTGAACCCAGGTTCCCTTATCTGCAAAGTGGGAATATTAATATTTCTTTTCCTATAAAGTGATTGTGAGGATTAAATGAGATAATGCATGTGAAAGCATCTAACTCAGTGCCTGAGTCACAGAAGAACCAATAAATGTTAGTTTCCAGACTTCTTTCCCTCTTTTAAAAGTGTCCTCTTCCCAGCAAAAGCTCTTCCTGCTGTCTTTCTGCCCTCCCCTCACCATCCACAAAACCTCAGACTTTTGCTCTGTCTTGCCAGTGTTTTACATTAAAATCTTCCCATCGTAGCCCTTCAAGAGCCCAAGAGACAACAATCAACATCAAAGTACTAATGGCAGGCAGTGACAATTTTATATTAAAATTTCTACATTTAGAGAATGGATCTACTCTGTGCCAGGTATTATATAGTCCTCCTTTTTGATAATATAAATTGCATTTTTTTAAAATTTATTTTTATTGTGGGTAAAAATCAAAATTCTCACAATACATACAAACATTTGCAAAATGATATATAAATATATATGCATATATGTGTATTTGCTTACAAAAATGTTATATATATATATATATATACATATATTTTAAGAGGTGCTTAGATTACCCAAAATATTACACGGAACCCATTGGGATTCCCATGTTGCCCACCTCCCACACCTCCCACCACCTCCCACACAAACATCTCCATTTTCATTGAGGGTGGTGGGCCACACTTGTGGGAGATAAATTGCATTTTAACAGGAGCCTTCGATTTCTTGACCCAAAGGAATAACTCTAATGAGGAAATTTTAGTTTTGATTTTAGGACAATATATTTTGGATTGGGGGGAGGAAGTGGTGGGTCTAAGTGTTTCACTCCTGAAAGCAGCCAGGTCCCCACCCTTGTTTGGGTAGTCCAGGAGAAGAGGCACAAGAAGAGATTTGTAGCCATCTTCCCTATCATTTCACTTGAAGAGTAATGGGGGTGGATCATTAACAAAAGATCAGAGGAAGAAGGACATTTCAGTGCCTCTGCTCTTGAAAACCCTCCATTGAATTCATCACTGTAAATACCACCTATCCCTTCCTTTTTCATCTTTCCCTGTCCACCATCTTTCTTCTTCTCTTTCATCTGCCACTACTCTTTCAAACTCAACTGTCAGTGGCAGCTTTTGGCAGAGTTGAGCTAGTCCCATCTGAGCCAACAAGGGCATTGTGGTGGACTAGGCATATTGCTGTTGGTTGAAAAGCTAGGCAAATTCTTTAGAAGTGGATCTTTCACCCAAGAAAGCAGAGAGACACGTTTTGAACTTCATCTTTGCTTTTTCACTGAAATACTAAAGACTATGCTAGCAGCATCATAACCACCAGAAGGTTGCCAACAAAGCCACAGATACAGCTATCCCTTTGTGGATTCAGTATTACCTGCTTGTCTTAGGACCTAGAGTTTGGACTTTCAAATTAGCTCTATGATACAGTTGAAACAGCAACAAAATAATTCACTGCAGTTCTTATTGAAAAGTGAAAATAGTACTTCTCTTTATAAAGTTTTTGTTTGTTTCAGGCTTGAGATAGGTGCACTTGGGTAAGCAGGAAGAAATTTTGGACAATGGAGTTTGGAGAGAAGATCTATACTATGCATTAAGCCTCATATTTGCCAACTTGAGACCCTGCAAAAGAGAAAAATAGTAAAGGAGTCCACCTCAATACATTTGAAGGAAATTTCTCTATTCTTTAAAGGAACTTGTTCTACCTTTTCAAGGTAACTGAACCAAGATACTATGTCCTTTGCATAATGGACAGATATTTTCCTCACTAGCTTACTTGAAACGTGGGTTCCTTCAATACATTGTTTATTGACCACCTGCTATATGACAGACTTTGCTAGACACCAGTGATATAATGAAGTGAGACACAGGTTCTGCTTTCAATGCATTACAAGTTCAGAGGAGGAGCAGATATATTCTCTGGCAATAACAATGCAATGTATTAAGTGCTATGAAAACAGAAAGCACCAGATACCATGACATCACAGAGGAAGGTGTTTAAATAGCTGAAACAAGGTACTTCTCTTTCCCCAGATTCAATCCCAAGCCATTAAAAAGACAAGATAGAACAAGGTTATTTCTAAGGACCCTTCCTGCTATCATATTCTATGGTTCTGTGATTCCATTTCCATGAGTTAGGATTATTGTAGCATCAGAAAAACTGTCCAACCTTCAACCTACACTCTAATCAAGGAACTAAGCTAGGTGCAACTGATTCTCTATGGCTGTCACTTGTAATTCTATTCCTGGATTCTTTGGGAAGAGTAGAGATTCCTGTCATATCTGGAGTTTAAGGTAGTGTGTGACAACTAAGAAACCTTGGGTCCTTCATCCTGCTTTTCTATCATCCTACCATCTCTATTATACCACCCCCTCCAGAAACCTCCATAAAAATCTTCTATGTGGGTGCCAGCCTTGGTGTCATCAAGGAGAAGCTGAAATTCAGGCATGGGCCTAGTTAAAGCTACTTCTGATAGGTGTGTACGTGTGGGTCAGAGAAGCCCAGAAATAGATCCATAACAACATCCAGGAGGAGACATCTTGCGTTCAATGCGTGGCAACAGACTTTGGGTGAGAAAGTACCTCTTATGGTACCTTGAATTGGACTCTTTAGGGCCTTGTAACTGTCAGCATTTATCCCAAATAAATATCTTTTATAAAAGCCAACAGATTTCTGGTACTTTGCATCAGCACCCCTTTGGCTGACTAATATACCTTTAATGATCCAATCCCTGTGGCCAGTTAATGCCATATTTAGGCTTTAATTACCTGAAACAATAATCATAGCATGGGGGAGCAGGATTATTTACCAACCGATAAAGTTGGGTGTAGGGTCAATCCTCCCCTCCTCACCAAGCCACATGATTGACAGACAGTGAGGGAGGAGATACGGAGGCTGGGAAACAACCACAATAACAACTAAAATCCCTGTTCTTCCAAAGGCTTGCTGCCTGAGAATTGTGGGTGGTAATGATTTTACTCTTGAACTGTGCGCAGGCCTCTGATGACTTGTTTAAATTGTTTTTGTCTTTGTCCATTTTAGGTAGACTTTTAGTATTTTAGTAACTCAGCCCCCTAAATTGAGTTCAAGATGCATCTGCCTGACTTAATTCTGCTCTTAAGAGAGCCATGTCCAGGGTGAGAATCTAATATAGAAATAATTCCTCTTCCTAGGAGTTGAAGAAAATAGTTTCCTGGGCTTTTCAGATAAGGATTTAGTGACTACTCCCCATGTCATTCTCAAAGTGAGAAGAGGTCTAGGTTGTTACTTCGCATATTATGAAACTGGGGCATCAGAAAAGTTAACAGCCCAAGGTCACACAATCAAGTGATGGGGAATAGAGTTTCTTAGCTTCTAGGGCTTTATCCACCAGACCAGAGTCTCCTTCATGCTGTGAGACTAAGGATGTGAGAGAATTGAATCATAACAAATATATTCTGCTGGGATGGGCACATCTTAGCAAGTAATTTTCCCCTGGTGGGCTCTGGATGGGCTTGAAAGCTGCAGATGGAAATCACATGGCTTTGAGACTCCAATTTTTCACAAAGTGAAACATTCTTATAAGCTGTAATATCTCTCTAATGGGAAGTGTTAATTTATTGTGATTTATTCAAGGTTACTCCCCAGAGATGATATTGTTGACATTTTTATTATTGTATATTTTTTAAAACTCCTCTGGGAAGGTCAAAAACTGTCACTGTGAAATAGTGTAGGCAAGTCAGGGGTAAATTAACCCCCAACCTAAAACTGAACCTCTACCCAGGTCCTAATTTGGGGGCAGTTACAAGATTGAGCACATTTGAGTTTTTGAGATGTTGAGGAATTTTGGGTGCATGTAAAAATTGGAAACTCATTCTGCATTCTGAAACTTACATGACCGCATGTCAAGAAGTGAGTCAGTGTTATTCTAGATAACATCATATGAAGGCAAATGGACTGTTTTCCTTTTTGGTGTGTGTGTGTGTGTGTGTTGAGGGATAGGGTTATGATGGGTGAAGTATATGTTTTAGATAAATGAGTGCTCCAATTTACTCCCTTCCTTGAATCTATACCTTTTCTGAGACTTCACTGTGGATAGTTTATTTTCCTGCCTTTTAACTTGAGGCTTGGCCATATGACTTGCTTTGGCCAATGGCATGTAGGTAAAAGTGAAAAAGTGACAGTGTGCCAGTTGCAGCCTACATCTTAAGAAGTTTCATGAGGGAGGCGGATGTGGCTCAAGCGATTGGGCTCCTGTATATTATATGGGAGGCCTCAGGCTCGACTCCCAGGGCCTCCTGGTGAGGGCAAGCTGGCCCGCACCGCAGAGAGCTAATGGCCCATGCTTCAGATAGCTGACGCAGCCAGGTGACCCAACAAAGCAAGACGCAGAGGAGAGACAGTGAGAGACGCAGCATATTGGGGAGATGAGGTGGCTCGGGCGATTGAGTGCCTCTCTCCCACACCAGAGGTCCCTGGATCAGTTCCTGGTGCCTCCTAAAAAGCAGACACGGAAAGCATACGGTGAATAGACACAGAGAGCAGACAGCGAGTGCAAAAACAAGAAAGGGGTGGGAAATAAATAAATAAATAAATAAAAATTAAAAAGCCAATTTCCTCAAAAAAAAAAAAAAAAAAAAAAAGAAGTCTCATGAATTTCTTCTTACCATCTTCACCTCTTTCATTGCTTAAGAAGAACATGTCCCAGCTAGTTTGCTGGTCTAAGAAGGATGTGGAGTAATTGCTCCAGTTGACTCACAGACCTAAAGTGAGAAGCAGAGCTTTACTAGTTACTTGAGCCTGTAGCAGAGCTGCCCAGCTTAGCCTAGTCTAGATCAGCTGAACCCTAGCTGAACTGCAGAGCAATAATAAATGACTGTTGTTTTAAGTCATCGAGTTTTGGGGCACCCTGTTACAAAACAATAGTAAACTAATATGAGGCCTCTGGCAGTGGTGTGTTTCTGAGAGTGATCTAAGGCAAGGGTGATGATGTATCCTGGTTTGCCCAGAATCATCCAGCCTATGCCTATTGTCCTGGCACAATTTTTATTAGTGCACTTTTTCACTCTCAAAAGTATCCCAGTTTGGATGATAAACTGTATGGTCAATTTAGCTGACACAGTGTATGGTTTATGGGGTTGCTTTAAGGGCCAGATGGAAAAGTTGCTCTCTGCTTGTTTGCCAAGACTTCCACCTCTTAAATTCTGCTTCCTAATCTGTCATCTGGGGATTTGACTTTGGCCACCTTGAGGAATAAGGTATTTTAGCATTCTTTTAAATTTAGGAAGGTCAGGATTTCTTGCTTTGAAGGAGAATTCAGTGTATTTAGGGAAATGAACAGATAACTGGAAACGGGTGAATTTTAAGATACTTGCCTGTGGCTAATTCTTAAAGAATTGCTGATTTTCCCAAAGTTTAATCTATTCTAATCTGTGTGCTGTGGAATTATTCTGTTGAATCTTTGTAGCATCATTTCCATGAGCATATTTTGAGGAAAAAGGAGGACATATTAACCATTCCACATTTTTTCTGGGTGATTACCCACAAAACCAAATCAGTGGTTCTCTCCTTTGAAAATATAATTATACTCTAGTTTAAGAATATCCAGTATGTGGAAATAAAAAGATTGGAGGGAGTTTTGTAGTTTACTAAAGGATTCACCAAAGATTTCCTTTAAAGGCAAACTGCTCTTGTGCAGTGGTTTTCACTCAGGAGTTATTTTGTGCTCCCCCCCCCCCTTCCCAGAAAACAAATGGCAATGTCTGGAGACATTTTTGATCATCACAATTGGTGGGGTGTGGTGGGGGTCCTACTGCATCTAGTGGGTAGAAGCCAGGGAGCTACTAAACTTTGTACAATACACAGGGCAACCCCTCACAACAAATAGTTGTCTGGCCCCAAATATCAATAGTGCTGTTATAGACAAATCCTGCTCTTGTGTATTCAGAATAGGATTTTCAAAAATCAAAATGATTTGCACAAACCTTTTCAGAAATGTGAGCATTAGACCAGGAAACTGGAAAACCAGGGTTCTAATTGCACCTCTGCCAAAATTGCTAGGAGTGTGACCTCAGACAATCATTTAAACTTTCTGGGCCAGAATGTTTTGATCTGTGAATTGGGGATAATAATAATCCTAGCTATCTCTCCAGATAAGGCAATGGAGAGAGAGAGAGAGAGAGAAAGAGAGAGAGAGACTGAGACTATCCACTCAATATTGTGGCATTCAGGTTGGTAAAGTTGATCAGCTCAAGTCATAGAAATAAGGAAATGTGAACTTCCCGAGAGTATTTCTACTGCTTTTACTTTTCTAGACAGTCTACAGCAATAGCTCACTGAAGGCAGAACTTCAGTAAGTTCCCCAAATCAGATACAGAATCCAAGGCTTTCTGACTTCCTAATGCTGCTTCTTTTGCCTTAATTCACTGCAAGTACCTATAGTGCCTGTTACTCATCATCAGTGCTTCAAAGAATATTGTTGTTGTTGTATTACTTTAGAGAAAGTTTCAAAGGAGAAGAAACAGCAGTTACAAAAATATCTCCACAGCGATTCTCAGAGCTCAGGGATAGGCAGAAAGCTGGTCCCCACTGAGCCATCATCACTTGGTAAGACTCAGTGATAGAGAGTGGGATGGATGCCGCTAAGTAGCAGCAGGAAGGAGCGAGGTTAAGAACAATGCCACCTATGATTTTAGAAACTTTCAGGGCATACAGGCCCAGCTACATAATATGCTGTGCCAAGTGAAAAATGAAAATGTTGGGTTCTTTGTTCAAATATTAAAAATGTCCAAATAATGACAGCAAAGCATGAAACCAAGCTCAGAGCCTTCTAATCAAGGGGGCTTTTTACAACTGCTCGGGTCATAAGCTCATACAGCCATCCCTGAGGGCAGTGCCTGCTCTTCAGGAGAATGGGTAGTATGGAGAACCTCCCTCCTCAGTGGCCTGAGCCCTTAACTCCAGGGCCAAGGGAGAAAGCTCACTAACTAATAGCCCTGCAGGGCCCAAAGCAAATGAAGAGGTTTCCTCTAAGGAAGCTCCAAACAGTTCCTCACTGCTTCTCCTGGCCTCCCTCAGTGGGTAACCCCTGTCCCAAGAGAAGTTCCATGTTATAATGGAAGAAAAAAATCACTTAAAATCACTATATTTTGGCAGGAGACCAATCAAAGATTGGTCTTACCTATCTTACCTGCCCCACTATCTAAATTCAGATTGCACTATCTATCTAGGGGGAAGATTGCTCTATATCCAGAAGTACCATATTGAGAAAGTCTTTGTGAAGAAATGCCTTTAAATTAAAAACAAAACAAAACAAAGCAAAAATGAAAAAAACCCCACCCTCTTAAATTTCTTGTTAAGAGTTTAGAAAATTGTAACATTTGCTAACATAGGGAAAGCAGTGACATCTCCCCAATTTTGAATTCCCTTTACTCAAATTTCTGGTATATACAAATTTAGTTGGTACCTTCTCTGATGATGTTGATGACAATGATGATGATGAAAATGAGGACTATGAGGATGATGATAATGAAGACGATGATGATTATGATGACAGTGAGGACAATAATGATGATAGTTAACATTTATTTCTCACCCATGCCAGGTACTCTGCTAAATGCTTTAAATATATTGTCTCATAGAATCTTTAAAACTTACCCTTTGGGGTAAGTACCATTAAGCATTTCATACAAATCTTAAAGGAAAGAGACCCTGAAAAGCATCTGTCGAACAAGGATTTGTTAATGGAAAGTCAATGTACAGTTCCCATTAACAATTTAGAATGTGAAAAGTGCCATTGTTTCTTTTCTTGTTTAAGATGTCTCCTTTATTGTACATTTTTGTGAACACAATCTTTATTTTAAACACTGTGCACAATGATTAGCACCTACAGGCTTCTAAATAAAGTCATGTTGAATTAATAAATGAAGGTTTTCGTGGGTTCCCTGAAGATCTCAATCTTCTTAAGAAGTTTCATGAAAACATTAGTTCTTTAGTCAGGAATTCTGCTACAAGAGTTTTGAGTAACAAAATCCTTGTGGTTGGAGAAGCACACTGCCCCTTCATTTTATACCAGTGGTATCAGCCTGTCCTTCTGTTGTGCTTATAAATTAAGGTATCATTACCACCACCTTGTGGATGTTTCCAATAATTGCAGACATATTATCCAAGCAAAAAACTACAGCATCTTGACTATTGAACTGTACACTTACCCTCTAAAATATTACTTGACTTTTATTTTAGTTATATTTATGGATAATAAATCAATGCAATAAATGTATGTATCTTTTGTTGTAGTTTACTTTGAATTCTTTTTGGGATTAGGAACAGTGTGACATAAATACAGTTGAGGAGAGTTTAATAAAGGAACTGTTTTTAAAGGTGTGGATATGGATAAGGGGTACCAAAAAGAGATGGTAAAGTACCCTGGGTTGGTAACAGCAGGGAACCTTAGTCACTTCAAGGCCTGAAAGGCAAGGAGGAGAATTGTAGGTGAAGGAAAAAGCCACCTGACAAGAACTATGGATCTCGGTTGAAGAGCACAACCACTGCAAAACTACAGCCTGGCATAGAGGGAGCTACTGGGATAGATATACCCCAGTCTCTCTCCTCCTGCTTTACTTCTGCTGTCTTTCATTGTCCAAACCAAACCAGAGGCCAGGGAACAAGGGAGCACAGTTGATACAGTCCTTAGAGGTCAGCTTCTTAGGATGCAGAGTGGGGTGGAAAAGAGTGGAAGGTGGATTGGAGGGGGAAAAGGAGAATAACCAACACAACTCCCTTCTTGTCTCTTCACTGTCAAAGTTATCCATTCTTTCCCACATCTTTTCAGTATTCTGTTCGATAAAAATGGCTGGTATGTTACACAAGGTAGGTGGGGTAAAACAGTCCTTCTGTTACCATTAAAGGGTGGATGGCAGTTGAGAAGAATTGAAAGTCTGAGTTAGTATAACATTTCCTGTTTCTCAAGAACATGGAAATTGGCTGACTAAGTTTGTAGTTGGCCATAGCATGATAAGAGGCTGGGTGGCAAATAATGACAAAATGGAAATGGATATCAGTAATTTGCTCTTCTATCTTATAATACATGCAAATCTTACTTTATTCAATAGACATGCATCTAAAAATTTAAGAGAAAAATGAATTTAAGCAAATTGAATCCAATTTAAAATCCAGGACAGGTGCTTGCCACTTACAGGAAACTTGAAGTAAATAATTTTTCATGTGAAAAATTGGCTAATTTGTCATTTTTGTACATGCACTAAAAATAGAGTTCCCTATAATTCAGAGGGCAGACACCGTTGAATAAAAGATGTAGTTTGGGGCTGTTTAGTTTTCAGATCTTCTCTCATTACCAAAACTTATGTTGGGAAATATCCGGCCTCTCCAAACCCCCAATATTCCAACCTGGTATTTTTTCATAGTATATTTCTGAGGTAGAGCCAAAAATTTGCCAGGGACAAAGTAAAAGTGTTAATGAAACATATACAATGCTGCCCCCATCCTGCCCCAAGTTATTACTACTAATTTCTTCACTGAAGCTTTGAACATACAAGATGTGCTATAAATTTAATGCCAATGGGAAATGAATTATAATATGAGCTATTATTTTCCAAGTTCTTACTATGTGCCAGTCATGTGCTAAGTGCTTTAATACATCAGCTCCTTTAATCTTTACAAATCCCTATGAGATGTATGCTATTATTATTTCAATTTTACAACTGAGGAAACTGAGACACACAGATTAAGTGACACACTGCTCTAAATGGTGTCAGTGAAATCAAATCCAGGACTGACTCTCAAGACCCTATACCATCCTGCCTTCACGTTACACTGTGTGTGTTTATATGTGTGTGTGTTCTGATATCCCAACCAGTTTGTGGATTTCCAAAGGCAGAGAACAGATATCTACCTTTATACCATACAAACCATATAAACTTAGTGGCCACTCATAAACTCAGTGGCCATTCAACCAACATTAAAGATGACTGGACAAGCAAAAACTTTGGGAATAGTTTTTGTTTCGTTTTTATAAATCTCCCTCTTCACATTAGCTAAAGCAGATTTATTTTTTCCAGAGCATGGAGGAAGTACTGTATGTGTCCTACAAAATATTTACATACTGAATGGTAATCACATGCCCTGGAAGGGTTAATTTTACTATCTGAGAGGGGATGAGGGAAAGTGTTTAGTGATAGACTTGTTTTCTATTATCAGAACAGTGGGGTAGTGGTTTAGAGAAAAGACCACTCTGAGTTCAAAATCCCCCCTCCATCACTAGCACTAGAGTGATTCAAACTTTTTAGGTCTCACCTTTCTCATCTGTACAATGAACATGATAATAAAACATACCTCACAAGGCTAATGTAAGGGTTGAATGACATAAAGTACACAGAATGATGCCTGGTATACTATAAATGCTCAGTAATGTTAGCTATTATTGTTATTAACTTTAGGTCTGTCAACATATTTCAGCACAGGCCCTTCTGAGCTTCTTTTGATTCTGGGGGCTCTGAGAGAGTCCATTTTGCTAAGCTGAAGGAAGCAAGAAAGGCTTGTGCGTTTGCAGAATTTGTCAGCATCTGAGTTTATTTAGCCCTGGCAAGAAATAGCTTCCTGTTTTGAAACCAAAGAAAAAGTATATTTTATAAAATGTAGAAACACCTTTAAAGGATTATAAGAATACGCAGAAGACTTATTAGTTAGAAAACAGCTTTTACAGAGCAACACTGTGATGATTGAGGGGAAAACATTGTCAAGTGTATGAATTAGATTGCTTTTAAAAGAGAAACAGAGTTGAGCATGGCAGAGACAGTTGGGATGGCCAGGGCTGGGGGAGAGGACAGGGGGGAGGCAAAAAGCTTGCCCAAGAGCCGCAGAGATTCAATTGTTCCAGTGCAGAAACCGCTTGGCAAGTAAAAGCTGCAGTCACTCTCACCTACTGCCGCTCTGTGTTAATGAATGCATTTTTTTCTTAGCTTTGCTGATTATCTACTCTCTATGTATACAGCAGAAGATAGAATTGAAGAGTCTGGGGTTCTTGGTTAAGACTTTAGAGGGTGATTTGATTTTCTTTTTTCTTTTTCTTTTCTCACTTGCTCCTCAATGTACAGTGAGATAACACTGGCTTTTTTTCTGGAAGCAACCAAGGGACTAGAACCTTGGATTTGCTGTTTTTTTTTCTACATCAGTGCTGTTTCAGGGAAATGAAAACAGTGCCAGAGAGGCAAGGAACTACACTGAAGGCCCCATTTTTTTTTTTTTTTTTTTTTTTTTATTTTTTATTTTTTAACAAATCACTTTTATTGGTACATATTAATAAACTATAATTCATCCAAAATATACAATGGAGAGGGCCTACATCTGCAGGCAGGATCATCCCACCCATCATATCCATGGGATATAAGCCCTCTCTCACTTGGAGTTGGAGTGGACATCACCATCCCATTCTTTCTCCTCTGATTTTTCTGTAGTATTTAACTCATCCCCTCAACCACAGGAGGTGAATCTTTTCATATATTGAAAAAGAAATTATGTCTTTGATTTCCTAAGTATATTACAACTATTTACCAAGAGATGAGTATTAGGTGGGGAAATAGGTTTTAGGCTCAGAAGGCAATGTCTCTAAAGATTTAGTGCAATTTGAATGGGAACATGAACTTTGGGAAGTAAAAACACAAAGTATCAATTTTAGAACAATTTCCTCTCTGGTAGTATAAGATGAGAACCAGAATCCAATATTTATAATCAATTGATTCTTTTTTTTTACATGTCAGATGTAGTGGATCTTTTCATATTGTACTTTCTCTGTGCATGGGGGCTATTAATTTAAAAAATTTTTGTTGTTTCTGTTTTGGACTTGGTATTGATTAGGACAGATCTGCCTCTGACAAATTAAGAGATAAGGAAATGGCCAGACCCATCTGTGAATGTGAGCCCAGTTGGAGGCCGAGTGATCTTGTCTGCAGCAAACACTATTTTCTCTTTAAGTGGGAATGGAAGGTGTCTTAGATCGCCAGGCTGCTCTGATAAACACACACAATAGATTGGCTTAAACAACAGAAATTTATTAGCTCATGGTTTTGATACTAAAGGTTAGGCATCAGCAAGATGATACTTTTTCCCTAAGATCTGTAGCGTTCTTGTGCTGGCTGCCCACAATCCTTGGGGTTCCTTGGCTTTTATCTTGCCCTCCAATCACATAGCAGTGTTCTATCTTTTCTAACTTCTGTGACTTCCTGGTTCTCTTTATAATGCCATCAGTAATCTGGATTAAGACCCATCTTCATTTTAGTTAAGATTGGGTCACACCTTATTAAAAATAACACCTTCAAGAGGTCTGGTTTATAATGGGTTCACATCCAAAAGGAAATGAAATAAGATTAAGAACATGTGTTTGTTGAGGTGCATAATTCAGTCTATCACAGAAGGCAACACAATGGTTTGGAATGGTTTGGATCAGGTCCAGCCTTATGTGGAATAAGTTAGTACTTTCTATTAGGACTTCATCTCCTGTGTATCCTTACCACTGGCCTTATATTTTCTTAAGTTCCCACCTTCACCCTCTCCTTTGGGAAGCTCTCTGTTAAAATGGTGGTGCTGCCATGCTCCCTAATATTTCTATATCACAGCACACCGAAGGTTGCTAAAAACTGGAGTCAACAATTATGGGTACTCTGGCCACTTTAGGCTCTGAGGCCTTAAAAGAATGTATAACTCATTACACTTCTAATCTATCCACATGACAACATTACCAGTCTTTCATAAGTTAACCATATCATTTATTGTCTAACCTGGTACACTTCTGAGAGTGGAAGGGGGAAATATTACTAATTAATTCAGGACATCAGGCAAACAGGGTAATCTAGGAAATGGGGTTAGCTTAGTCAATCATACCTTAACCCAGGCTAGTTCTCCAGAACCAGGTACACTGAGTCCAGACCTCTGAAATATGTGCTTTTCTAGTTTGTTTGCTCCATTAGTCCTTTTCTTTATGTCTTTCTATTTATATAACTACTATCACTTACTTTTATTCTCCAACTTCAATTTCACAGATGAAGAGACAAGAGATGAAATGATGTTTTCTTCCCTAGGTTTCCATCAGAAATAAGCAATCAGGTAGCACCAGGAGCACTTGGAATATAGGAGAAAATTCGTGAAGTAGGTGATGTTTGAGTGTTTATTTCCTTTCCCTTTTGGTATCTTCCTTGCCTCCTTTACTCTTTCCCTTTTTCTATCTTCCCAGTGCCCCATGTTCCTTTGCATGTCCAAACTTTTGCTTTCCTTCTTACAGAATACTGTTCTTTACAATATTTCATTCCCTCAGAACCTTGCTTTCTGTTTGAAAAATTTATGCTGACCCACCTCATTATTATTTTTAAAAAATATTTTGACGATGCTCTTGCATAGTTGTAACAATTGTTTCACAACAATGCAAGGTGTTGGTGTTGGGGTAATGTATAGGACCCCTGTATGCTGTTATGCATGTTTGTTTTGTAAGTTCACAACTTTTACTATACACTTATTGTTTATGTATATTCATGTATGAATGATATACTTCAATAAAATAAAAAAATAAAAAATCACATAAAATGAATGCTGAAACATAAGAATGTTTCTTTATTATAAGTTGTTGAGAATATGGAGATACATGGAAAAATGCAACTAATGTTACATATAGACTGTAGTTAAAAGTAATATTGTAATTTTTTACAGCAAAGGCAAAGAAGGTATTATATCAAGGCTAAGGGTCAAGAGTAAGGGGTATAAGAGGGTATGGGATTTTTCCTTTTGCAGTAATGAAAATGTTCTGAAATGGACAGAGCTGATGACAGCACAACCCTGTGATGAAACTGAGAGCCACTGAAGTTACACTTTGGAGGGATTGTACAAAGCAGGGGACCATAAAACACACTGAAACCCATGCGGAATGATGGGCTGTGGTTAAATGTACAAATATGAGAACTTTCTTTCATGAACTATAATAAATATATGATACTAATAAATGGTGGTAATAATGGTATGGTTTGTGGGAAAAATACACTAAATATAAGCTATGGGTTATAGATAGCAGTAATGTTATGACAATGTTCTTTTATCAGTTGTAACAAATGTGTCACAGTGATGTAAGGTGGTGGTGGTGGGGCAATGTATGGGAATACTGTGTGGTATGCATGATTGTTTTGTTAACTCACAACTTCTCTAATAAATTTTTTTTTAAAAAAACAAAAGAGTACATGGGACTTCCCTGTAAATTTATTTGTCACTTCCTGTGAATCTATAATTATTGCAAAATAAATAATTCAAAAGAAACACAAAAACTAAAAAAAAAAAATCTTCCCAATATAATTTTTAATGGTTATAGTATTTGACCATGCAGGAACTAAAAATTAATTTAATTAATCTATTTTCTATTGTTGGACATAGAGGAAATTTACAATTTTTTACTACTATGAACATCCCATTTACATGTCATAGACCTTTTCCCACATATCTGATTATCTTCTTAATATAAATTCCTAGAAGGTTATTATGGGATCATTTGTTTACCCCCAAAAGATAAAACCCCAGTACCTGTGAATGTGACCTTATTTAGAAATAGGGTTTTTGTAGATAAAATCAAGTTAAGATGAGGTCCTACTGAATTAAGGTCGACACTAACCCAATAAGACTGGTGTCCTAATAAGAAGAGGAAAAGCAGCACACACACAAAGAGGAAGGAGAATGCCTTGTGAAGACAGGGGCAGAGATTGGAGAAATTTATCTACAAGCCAAAAAAAAAAAAAAAAAAAAAAAAGACGAGGATTTCCAGCTCCATCAGAAGTCAGGGGAGAGGCATGGAAAAAATTCTTCTCTAGAAACTTCAGAGGGAGAATGGCCCTGCTGACACCTTGAGTTTGGTCTTCAAGCCTGCAGAAATGTGAGAGAATAACTTTCTTTTGTTTTAAGCTACCCAGCCTGTGGCACTTAGCTATAGTAGCCCTAGGAAACTGAGACAAAACAGAATTAATGAGCCAAAGAATATAAATTTATTTAAGTTTTTGATAGGTAATTGCCAAACCGCCTTGCAGGAGTCTTCTACAAGTTTTTTATTTTTTATTTTATTTATTTTTAATTGTAGGTAAAAATCAAAATTTTCACAATACATACCAATATTTGCAAAATGATATATAAATATATATGCATATATGTGCATTTGCTTACAAAAATGTTATGTATATATATATAAGTATATTTTAAGAGGTCCTTAGATTACCTAAAATATTACACGGAACCTACCGGGATTACCAAGTTGCCCACCTCCCACATCTCCTACCACATCACACACAAACATCTCCCACAAGTGTGGCCCATCACCCTCAATGGACTTACACATCCTGGGGCCTTGCCACCAACCATAGACCACAGTTCACACTGTAGACCACACTCTCTCCCACTCAGTTCTGAGTGGTGTGTGCTGATTTAAATGGCCTACATCCGTTGCCACAACGGCACTCAGGACAACCTCCAAATCCCAAAGAAGCCCCTGTATTTCAACTGCTCGTCCCCTCCCTGCCCCGAAAGTGTCCAGTGGCCACTGGCTCCACCTCACTGTTATAATTTCTTCCATTGCTAGAATCACCATATGTGTACAACAGAATACCATCAAGTCCACTCTAGTCCATAGTTCTTCCCCCAATCCTGAGGGGACTGGGATGGTGATGTCCACTCCACCTCTAAGTGAGAGAGGGCATATATCCCATGGATATGGTGGGTGGGATGATCCTGCCTGCAGATGCAGGCCCTCTCCATTCCCTGGGCTGGCCGTTGCCCATCCTTGTCTCCTCGCCAGGTGACTTGGATGAGTCCATTGAGCAGTAGGGTAGGAGTTGCAGCTCCACCGAGATTCCACGCACACCAGGCACATAGGTAGGCCAGAGGGTCCAGTCTCTGGAAGTATACCTAAAAACTCCACCATCACATATAGGTTTGAATAGAAGGGACTGATGAACTTATTTGAGTCCAATTCTGTCACTCTTAGGAGCACAGATTCCAAAATAGAGCCCACTGATAAGGCATCAGTCTCTGGGGCTATCCCCCCCCTATATAGGACCTGGGTGTCTCCAGAGCTCTCAGGAGCCCCTCTGTCTGGGGTGATAGGCACCTTGCTGTTCTATGAGCTCCTACTGAGGTGTGTGTTAAGTGTTACCTCTGGGATGACCTCCTGACTCTCTTTGAAGTCTCTTATCCACTTGAACTCATTTGTCTTTACCTTTTCCCCCTTTTATTCAAGGTCATTTTCCAGTTGTTTTGCCAGTTGGCACTTGGTATTAATCCCTCGTTGCCAGGGATGCTCATCCCCAGGAGTCATGTCCCACACTGGGGGGAAGGTAATGCATTCATATGCTGAGTTTTGCTTAGAGAGAGGCCACATTTGAGCAACAAGGAGGCTCTCAGGTGGCAACCCTTAGGTACCGCATAACAGTAAGCTCAGTTTCAGTTACAAGAGCAGAGACTCATAAGGGTAGTCATCAATAAAAAGAACTCATCAGTGGGTCATACTCTTTTGACACACATTGTCCCTGCACTCAGAGGACTATTGCTGCTCCCTTGGAGACTGTGGCAGAGCTCTCCAGGCTAGGAATTCAGATTCTCTCATTTATTGTGTAATTGTCCACCCATCGTGACCATGCCCCATCTTTTGATCTTTTGAAAAATTTTGTATATCTTTCATGTATATTCGGATGAACTAACTCCCATGAATCCCCCCTCCCAGACACCCCCCACCAATAATCCCCTGCAGTACCCATTGTAACCCTGCTGTGATCCAAATCCTCCATGAACATGTAGTCCATAAAATAATCAAATACACTTAATAGGAAAAAGAAACAACAATGATAAGCTTACATGCAAGAGACAAACATAAGGAAACTCAGGAAAAAAAAAAAAGAAAAAACAAACAAATAATCAAACAAAAAACAAAACAAAACAAAATATAATTAGCATATTGGGACATTCAAAAAAATGAGGAAAAAAGCAAAAGAAATGCCTTTAAAAAAAAAAATATATATATATATATATATACATATATTCTTGTTTTCCTTTTATCACTGTGTTATCGGATGTCCGGTGTGCTGTGACACCTTCCCCCTCTCAATCCCCATTGTCTCCCAAATTTTCATTTAATTTTCAAAGAAGTTTTAGGTCACAGCAAAGTCACACAGGGAGTACCAGAGACTCCCAGATAACAAACCACCCCCCTCTTCCCCACCCCATATTAATCTCCCCCCCATTTTTTGGATGTTAGCATTGTTATAACTGTTACACAGATAGCAAAATATAGCAACTAAACATTGTCAATGATTAACAGTATAGTTTACAATTTAGATGATACAGTTTAATAAGTTTTGTTTTTTTTTTAATTGTGGGTAAAAATCAAAATTTTCACAATACATACCAACATTTGCAAAATGATATATAAATATATATGCATATATGTGCATTTGCTTACAAAAATGTCATTTATGTATATATATAAATATATTTTAAGAGGTGCTTAGATTACCCAAAATATTACACGGGACCCACTGGGATTCCCATGTTGCCCACCTCCCACACCTCCCACCACATCCCAAACAAACATCTCCCAAAAGTGTGGCCCACCACCCTCAATGGACGTACACATCCTGGGGCCTTGCCACCAACCATAGATGGTATTCTGTTGTTCACATATGGTGATTCTAGCAATGGAAGAAATTATAACAATGAGGTGGAGCCAGTAGCCACTAGACACTTTTGGGGCAGGGAGGGGATGAGCAATTGAAATACAGGGGCTTCTTTGGGATTTGGAGGTTGTCCTGAGTACCTTTGTGGCAATGGATGTAGGCCATTTTAAATCAGCACACACCACTCAGAACTGTGTGGGAGAGAGTGTGGTCTACGGTGTGAACAGTTTAATAAGTTTTGATGATATTTACCATGCCCTGTGTCCATTACTGTAAGGTAATGAAAAACCTTTCCCATGACCACCAAACAACCCATTAGATATTAACTATTCCCTCCCCCCCAGCCCCTCTGTGCACATGACACCACCTGATCCCGACACATGGAATGTCAAGATTCACAGTTACATGCCCTGGGAATTTGAACCTGCCCTTCCTAATCCACCCACCAGCCAACGCTGCACCACCAAACCCAGGAACACCACCACTCATCTGCCCCATCCCCCAACATGCAACCACATTCTATCCATTTACCATAGATTATGTCCATATGGGTGATGGCTCAAAGCTTGCTCTTCTCTTACTCTCCTTTGTTAACCTATCTTTCAGACAATGGTTCTCAGAGACTGCTCACTTTCCTCAGTTCAGATCAGTGAGGTCATATACTGTTCATCCTTCAGTGCCTGGCTTGCTTCACTCAACATAAGGTCTTCAAGATTCATCCACGTTATTCCATGTGTTAGCACTTTGTTCCTTCTTACAGCTGAGTAATATTCCATTGTATGTATGTACCACATTTTGCTTATCCATTCGTCTGTTGATGGGACCGGGGCTGATTCCAACTTTTGGCAATGGTGAACAATGTCGCTATGAACATTGGTGTGCATATATCTGTTTGTATTTTTGTTTTCAGTTCTTCTGGGTATATACCCAGTAGTGGAATTGCTGGATCATACGGAAGATCTATTGTTAGTTTTCTGAGGAACCGCCAAACTGTCCTCCACAGTGGCTGGACCATACCACAGTCCCCCCAGCAGTGGATGAGGGTTCCTATTCCTCCACATCCTCTCCAACATTTAGTGTCTCCTGTTTTTTTAATAGCTGCCATTCTGATGGGTGTAAGATGGTATCTCATTGTAGTTTTGATTCGAATTTCCCTGATAGCAAGCGATGTTGAAAATTTGTCCACGTACTTTTTAGCCATTTGAATTTCTTCCTTGGAGAAGTGTCTTTTCAGGTCACTTGCCCATTTTTTAAATGGGTTGTTTGTCCTTTTATTTTCAAGGTGTAGGATTTCTTTATATATGCAGGATATTAGGCTCCTATCAGATATATGGTTGCCAAATATTTTCTCCCATTGGGTAGGCTGCCTTTTTATTTTCTTAATAACATCCTTTGAGGTGCAGAAGTTTTTAATTTTGAGGAGATCCCATTTATCTATATTTTTCTCTTGCTGCTTGTGCTTTGGCTGTGAAGTTCATGAAACCATTTCCTATTACAAGGTCCTGTAGATGCTTCCCTACATTATCTTCCAAGGTCTTTATGGTCTTGGCTCTTATATTTAGATCTTTGGTCCATCTTGAGTTGATTTTTGTATAAGGTGTGAGATGGTATTCTTCTCTCATTCTTTTGGATATGGATATCCAGTTCTCCAAGCACCACTTGTTAAAGAGGTCATTCTCTCCCAACTGAGTGGGCTTCATGGTCTTGTCAAATATCAGATACTTGTATATGCGAGGATCTATATCAGAACTCTCAATTCGGTTCCATTGGTCAGGAGGCCTATCCTTGTGCCAATACCACGCAATTTTGATCACTGTAGCTTTGTAGTATGTTTTAAAGCCAGGTAGTGTGATACCTCCAACTTTATTTTTCTTTTTCAATATGTGTTTGGCAATTCAGGGCCTCTTGCCTCTCCAAATATATTTTGTGGTTAGTTTTTACAGTTCCTTAAAAAATACAGTGTTGACTTTTATTGGGATTGCATTAAATATGTAGATTAGTTTGGGTAGGATAGACATCTTGATGATGTTTATTCTTCCTATCCATGAACAGGGAATATCTTTTCCATTTATTTAAGACTTCTTTGATTTCCTTTAACAGTGTTGTGCAGTTTTCTGTATATAAGTCCTTTACATCTTTAGTTAAATTTATTCCCAGGTATTTGATTCTTTTAGTTACTATTGTAAATGGTATTTTTTTCCTGATTTCTTCCTCAGTTTGCTCATTATTGGTTACAGAAATGCTACTGATTTTTGAGCATTGATCTTATAGCCTGCAACATTACTGAACTCCTTTATAAGTTCTAGAAGCCTTGTTGTAGATTTCTCAGGGCTTTCTATGTATAGGATCATGTCATCTGCAAATAATGAAATTTTTACTTCTTTTCCAATCTGTATGCCTTTTCTTGTCTCAGTGCTTGCGCAAGTACTTCTAAGACAATGTTAAATAGGAGTGGTGATAGTGGGCATCCTTGTCTAGTTCCAGATCTCAGAGGGAAGGCTTTTAGGATTTCACCATTGAAAATGATGTTAGTTTTGGGTTTTTCATATATACCCTTTATCATATTCAGAAAGTTTCCATCTATTCCTATCTTTTGTAGTGTTTTTATGAGGAAAGAGTGCTGTATTTTGTCGAATGCTTTTTCTGCATCTATAGAGATGATCATGTGATTTTTTTCTTTCAATCTGTTTATGTGGTGTATTACATTGATTGATTTTCTTATATTGAACCATCCTTGCATACCCGGGATGAAACCCACTTGGTCATGGTGTATAATCCTTTTGATATGTTGTTGAATGCGATTATCATGTATTTTGTTGAGGATTTTAGCATCTAGGTTCATTAGAGAAATTGGTCTGTAATTTTCCTTTCTTGTGGTATCTTTATTTGGTTTTGGTATTAGGGTAATGTTGGCATCATAGAATGAGTTAGGCAATATTCCTTCTACTTCTATTTTTTGGGAGATCTTAAGCAGAATTGGTGTTAGCTCTTTCCGGAATGTTTGGTAGAATTCAGCTTTGAAGCCAAATGGTCCTGGACTCTTCTTAGTTGGGAGGTTTTTGATGACTGAGTCTATTTCTTTACTTGTAATTGGACTGTTGAGTTCATCTATTTCTTCTTTCATCAATGTAGGCTGTTTGTGGGTTTCTAGAAACTTGTCCATTTCCTCTAAATTATCATTCTTGTTGGCATATAATTTTTCAAAGTATCCTCTTATGATACACTTTATTTCTGTGGGGTCAGTAGTGATATCCCCTTGCTCATTCCTTATTTTATGTATTTGCATCTGTTCTCTCTTTTTCTTTTTTTTTTTAAAAAAAAAATTCTCACAATACATACAAACATTTGCAAAATGATATATAAATATATATGCATATATGTGTATTTGCTTACAAAAATATTATTTATATATATATATACATATATTTTAAGAGGTGCTTAGATTACCCAAAATATTACACAGAACCCACTGGGATTCCCATGTTGCCCACCTCCCACACCTCCCACCACATCCCACACAAACATCTCCCACAAGTGGGGCCCACCACCCTCAATGAACTTACACATCCTGGAGCCTTGTCACCAACCATAGACCACAGTTCACACTGTAGACCACACTCTCTCCCACTCAGTTCTGAGTGGTGTGTGCTGATTTAAAATGGCCTACATCCGTTGCCACAACAGTACTCAGGACAACCTCCAACTCCCAAAGAAGCCCCTGTATTTCAACTGCTCATCCCCTCCCTACCCCAAAAGTGTCAAGTGGCCACTGGCTCCACCTCATTGTTATAATTTCTTACATTGCTAGAATCACCATATGTGAACAAGAGAATACCATCAAGTCCACTCTAGTCCATAGTTCTTCCCCCAATCCTGAGGGGACTGGGATGGTGATGTCTACTCCAACACCAAGTGAGAGAGTGCTTATATCCCATGGATATGGTGGGTGGGATGATCCTGCCTGCAGATGCAGGCCCTCTCCATTCCCTGGGATGGCCATTGCCCATCGTTATCTCCTCACCAGGTGACTTGGATGAGTCAATTGAGCTGTAGGGTAGGAGTTGCAGCTCCACCTAGATTTCATGCACACCTGGCACATAGGTAGGCGGGAGGCTCCAGTCTCTGGAAGTATTCCTAAAAACTCCAGCATCACATATAGATTTGAATAGAAGGGACTGGTGAGCCATGTGCAGGGAGGACTTATTTGAGTCTAATTCTGTCACTCTCAGGAGCCCAGATTCCAAAATAGAACCCACTGATAAGGCATCAGTCTCTGGGGCTATCCCCCCTTATATATATAGGACCAGGGTGTCTCCAGAGCTCTCAGGAACCCCTTTGTGTGGGGTGATAGGCACTTAGATATTCTATGAGCTTCTACTGTGGTGTGCATAAGAGTTACCTCTGGGATGACCTCCCGACTCTCTTTGAAGTCTCTTAGCCACTTGAGCTCATTTGTCTTTACCATTTCCCCCTTTTATTCAAGGCCTTTTTCCAGTTGTGTTGCCAGTTGGCACTTGGTATTAATCCCTCGTTGCCGGGGAGGCTCATCCCCAGGAGTCATGTCCCACGTTGGGGGGAAGGTAATGCAATCATATGCTGAGTTTGGCTTAGAGAGAGGCCACATTTGAGCAACAAGGAGGCTCTCAGGTGGCAACCCTTAGGCACCCCACAACTGCAGGCTAAGTCTCATTTACAAGAGCAAAGACTCACAAGGGTAGTCATCAATTAAAAAAAAACACATCAGTGGGTCATCCTATTTTGACAGGCACTGTCCCTACACTCAGAGGACTATTGCTGCTCCCTTGGAGACTGTGGCAGGGCTCTCCAGGCTAGGAATTCAGATTCCCTCATTTATTGTGTGATTATCCACCCATCATGACCATGCCCCATCCCCCGATCCTTTGGATGATTTTGTATATCTTTCATGTATATTCGGATGAACCAATCCCCACGAACCCCCCCCCAGACACCCCTCCCAATAATCCCCTGCAGTACCCATTGTAACCCCTTCTGTGATCCAAATCCTCCATGAACATTTAGTCCATTAAATAATCAAATACACTTACTAGGAAAAAGAAACAAGTGTGATAAATTTACATGCAAGAGACAAACATAAGGAAACTCAGGGGGAAAAAAAAAAAAGAGAAGGAAAAAAACCAAATAATCAAACAAAGAACAAAATAAAATATAATTAGTGGATTGCAGCATTAAAAAAAAGGGCAAAAAAGCAAAGGAAATGTCTTTAATATATATATATATATATAAATATATATTCTTTTTTTTTTCCTTTCTCTTTTCTTTTCTTTCTTTTTTCCTTCCCTTTATCACTGTGTTATGGGATGTCTGGTGTGCCATGACATCTTCCTCCTCTCAGTCCCCATTTTCTCCCAATTTTTCATTTAATTTTCAAAGAAGTTTTAGGTCACAGCAAAGTCACACACGGAGTGCCGAAGACTCCCAGATACCAAACCACCCCCCTTCCCCACCCCATATTAACTCCCCCCGCTTTTTTTTTTTGGTTGTTAGCATTGTTATAACTGTTATGCAGGTCGCAAAATATAGCAATTAAACATTTTCAGTGATTTAAAGTATAGTTTACAATTTAGATGGTACAGTTTAATAATTTTGATGAAATTTACCATGTCCTGTGTCCATTAATGTAAGGTAATGAAAAACCTTCCCCATGACCACCAAACAACCCATTAGATCTTGACTGTTCCCTTCTCCCCAGCCCCCCAGGGCCCGTGATACCCCCCTCTCCCAACCCATGGAATGTCAAGATTCACAGTTACATGCCCTGGGGATTTGAACTAGCCCTTCCTAATCCACCCACCCCCCAGTGCTGCACCACCAAACCCAGGAACACCACCTCTCTTTTTCTTTGTTAGTCTGGCTAAGGGTTTGTCAATTTTATTGATATTCTCGAAGAACCAACTTTTGGTTTTGTTTATTGTTTCCAGTGCTTTCTTATTCTCTATTTCATTTAGTTCTGCTCTAATCTAATCTTTGTTATTTCCTTCTTTCTACTCCCTTTAGGTTTAGTTTGATGTTGTTTTTCCAATTCCTCCAAGTGTGCAGTTAGGTCTTCAATTTTAGTTCTTTCTTCTTTTTTAATATATGAATTTATGGCTATGAACTTCCCTCTCAGGACTGCTTTCGCTGCATCCCATAGGTTTTGATATGTTGTGTTGTCGTTTTCATTAGTTTCAAAGTAGTTACTGATTTCTTCTGAGATTTTCTCTTTGACCCACTGTTTGTCTAAGAGTGTGTTGTTTAACTTCCATATCCTTGTGCCTAACCTGTTTCTCTGGCCCTTAGTGATTTCCAACTTCATTCCGTTGTGGTCAGAGAAATTACTTTGTATAATCTCAATCTTTCTGAATTCATTAAGAGTTGTTCTGTGGCCTAGCCTGTGGTCTATTTTGGAGTATGTTCCATGTGCACTCGAGAAGAATGTAACTCCTGCTGAATTAAGGTGTAGTGTTCTGTGTATGTCTATTAAGTCCAGGTCTTCTAATGTATTGTTTAGTGCCTTAGTTTCTTTATTGATTCTCTGTCTAGATGTTCTGTCTAATGATGATAGTGGTATGTTGAAGTCCCCTGCTATAATTGTAGAGGCATTTATTTCTCCTCTTAGTTTTTCCAGAGTTTGCCACACGTATTTTGAGGGACCCAATTAGGTGCGTAAATGTTGATGATTGTTCTCTCTTCTTGAGAGATTATTCCTTTTACTAATATGTAGTGTCCATCTTTGTCTCTTACAATAGTTTTGCATTTAAAGTCTATTTTGTCTGATATTAGAATAGCTACTCCTTCCCTTTTTTGGCTTTCAAGAGCAAAGGCTCATAAGCCTAGTTGTCAATATCAAGGGCCCATCAATGGATCATCCTCCTTCGCCAGTCATTGCCCTTGCACTTCAGGGACTGTTGCTGCTCCATTAGAGAATGTGGCTGAGCTCTCCAGGATGGAAATTCAATATTCTTTCAGTTATTGTGTGAGTCTCCACTCACTGTTACAATGCCCCATGAACATTTGAATATTTTTATTTACCTTATATAAGAAATCTGAGAAATCTATGAGAAAGTTTCAAGAACTTATAAATGAATTCAGTAAAGTCACAGGTTATAAGAGCAATGTGCTAAAATCAGTAGCATATCTGTACACCAATAATGAGCAAACTGAAGAGGTAATCAAGAAAATAATCCCATTTACAAACAACTAAAAGAACAAAATGCCTAGGAATAAAATTTAACTAAAGATGTAAATGACTTGTACATAGAAAACTACACAACACTGTTAAAGGAAATCAAAGATGACCTAAATAAATGGAAGAACGCTCCCTGTTCATGGATAAGAAGACTAAACATCATTAAGATGTCTATCCTACCCAAACTGATATACAGATTTAATGCAATTCCAATAAAAATTACCACAGCATTTTTTACTGATTTGGAAAAGTTAACTATGAAATTTATTTGGAAGGGCAAGGGGTCCCGAATAGCCAAAGAGATATGGAAAAAGATAAATGAAATTGGAAGAATCACACTACTTGAATTTAAAACATACTACAAAGCTACAGTGGTCAAAAGTGCATGGTATTGTCACAAGGATAGACATACTGACAAATGGAACTGAATTGAGTGTTCTGATATAGATCCCTACATATACAGTCAACTGATGTTCAAAAAGGCCACCAGGACCACTTTGTTAGTCTAGCTAAGAATTTGTCAATTTCTTTAATCTTTTCATAGAACCAGCTTTTGGTTTTGTTTATTTTTTTCTAGTGCTTTCTTATTTTCAATTTTATTTAGCTCTGCTCTAATATTTGTTATTTCCTTCTTTCTTCTTGCTTTGGTGTTAATTTGTTGTCCTTTTTAAAATTCCTCCAGGAATTTTAAAATTCCTGACTTCCTTGACTTTAGCTCTTTCTTTTTTTAAAATATAGGCTTTTAGGGCTATGGATTTCCCTTTCAGTACAGTTTTTGCTGCATCCCATAGGTTTTGATACATTATGTTGTTGTTTTCATTTGTTTCAAGGTATTTATTTATTTATTTTTGCTATTTTCTCCTTGACCAACTGTTTGTGTAAGAGTGTGTTGTTTAACTTCCATATCTTTGTGCCTAAACTGCTTCTCTGCCCTTTTCTGATTTCCAGCTTTATTCCATTGTGGTCAGAGAAATTACTTTGAATAATTTCAATCTTTCTGAATTTATTGAGAGTTGTTCTGTGGCCTAGAATGTGGTCTATCCTGGAGAATCATTCATGTGCACTCATGAAGAATGTATATCTCACTGTATTTGGGTGTATTGTTCTGTTTATGTCTATTAGGTACAGATCCTCAAATGTGTTATTCAAGGTCTTGGTTTCTTAATTGACTCTCTGTTTTCTCTGATGGTGATAACGGTGTGCTAAACTCCCTCATTATAATTGTAAAGGCATCTATTTCTCCACTTTGTTTTTCCAATATTTGCCTCATGTATTTTGAAACGCCCTGGTTAGGTCCATAAATGTTTATGATTGTTATTTCTTTTTGGTTGATTATCACTTTTATTAATATATAGGGGCCCTCTTTTTCTCTTACAATAGTTTTGTATTTAAAATCTTTTTTGTCTGATATTAGTAGCTACTCCTGTCCTTTTTTGATTATTGTTTGCACTTAAAATTGTTTTCCAACCATTCACTTTCAGCCTTCTTGCATCCCTGGGTCTAAGTTGGGTTTCTTGTAGACAGCATATAGATGGGTCATATTTTCTTAATCATTCTGCCAATTTATATCTCTAGACTGGAGAGTTTAATCCATTAACATTCAATGTTATTACTGTCAAAGTATTACTTACATTAGCCACATTTTATTTAGGTTTATGTATGCCATATATTGTTTTTATTCCTCTTTTTACCTTTTTCCTTGTTCTTACACTCTCCTTCATCTCTCTCTCTCTTGCTTTTTCCTTTGACATGCAGAACTCCCTTTAGCATTTCTCGAAGGGCAGGTTTCTTAATGACAAACTCTCTTAATTTCTGTTTATCTGTGAATATTTTGAACTCTCCCTCATTTTTGAATGTCAGTTTTGCTCGCTAGAGAATTCTTCACTGGAAGTTTTTTTCTTTTAGCACCGTAACGATGTCATATCATTGCCTTCTTGCCTCCATAGTTTCAGATGAGAAATCAACACTTAATCTTATCGAGCCTTGTATGTGCTGGATCTCTTTTCTTTTGTTGCCTTCAGTATTTTGTCTTTGTTTTGAGCATTGGATAATTTGACAAGTATATGTCTCAGAGTAGGCTTGTTAGGATTTATACTGTTTAGGGTGTGCTGTGCTTCCTGGACATGTATGTCCATGTCCCTCAATAGGGTTCAGAAATTTTCAGTTATTATTTCCTCCAACACACCTTCTGTCCCCTTTCCCTTCCCTTCTCCCTCTGGGATGACTATAATGTGTATGTTTGTACATTTTCTGTTGTCATTCAAATCCCTAAATCCCTTAGGAATTTTTTTCTATTTTTTTATCTATCTGTTCTATTACCTGTCTGATTTCAGCTGTAATGCCTTCCACATTGCTGATTCTTTCTTCTGCCTGTTTAAATCTGCTGTTGTGTGCTTCCAGTGTATTTTAGATTTCTTGCATTGTGCCATTCATCACCACCATGTCCATTGTCTTTTTATGTGTTTACAATTTTTTCAGTATGTTTTCCCAGTGTCTTCTTAATATCCTTACTCTCTTACTTCACTTCATTAAGATGACACATGATATTTGTTTGTACATCTCTGATTAGTTGTTCCATATTTTGTATCTCTTCCTGTTTTTCAGTTTGTTTGTTGGACTGGACCATTATCTTCCTCTTTCTTAGTATGGCTTGTAATTTATTGTTGGTGTCTAGGCATCTGTTTATCTTGATGAGTTTATTCAGTTGGTTAGCTTCTCTTTCTACTTTAGTGTTTTATTTAGTTGTTTATGTGTGTGTGATAAGGTTTCACTTTGACACTGCATTCCTCTTATTCTATTTTCTTGTTGTTGTCTATGTTTCCTTGAAGGAAAAGTAAATAGGACCAGAGAAAAAGAAAGACATAAGAAGAGAAAAAAATAATAGTAATAATTATAGTAAATGGTAGAAGAGGAACTGTACAAGACCTAGGAAAATGAATAGTGAACATGACTAAGAAGTACAGAGGAATAAGAATAAAAAAAGTGGAATAAAACTGAAATGAGAAACAAAATAGAAAAAAATAGTATGAATTAAAAGGCTTGAATGATGAGAAGAAAGGAAAAGAAAACAGAAAAGAGCAAAGAAAAAGTAAAAAAGCAAGAAAACAAAGGAAAAAAGAGAGAGAGAGAGAGAGAGAGAGAAATAAAAACAGGAAAAATTGTAGGCCAAACAAAAAGATGTGGAATGGAAGAAGAACTGCTAAAACCAAAGAAAAAAACATGAAGGAAAGAAAAGAAGTGTTCATAGAAAAAATCAGTAAAAGAAAAAACAGAGAAACAAAGAAATGGGAAACACAATAAAGAAGAAACAAGACAACAGCAACTAATTTTAAAAAGGAGAAAGAAAAATAAACCAAGGAAAAACAGCTTTCCCTCCTAGGCCCTTAGGAGCTTCTCAGGCTGCTGGTGTTTATCAATTAATCACCCTGAACTCTGCCCTCTGCAGGTTTTGAACCAGGTTTTATCGAGTAAAAGAAGGGAAAAAACAAGGAACTTTTTTTAAAAAAATAAGATATCTAAGAAAAGCTAATACAAAAAGAATGTCTATATGTTCCCTGTCATAAAGTATCAGCTGGATGCCCAATAAGTTGGTGGATCACTTCTCTAAGAAGAGCCAGAAATTGAATCAGGGACCTTGTATATGCAAGGCAGGAATTCCTCCACTGAGCTAAACTGTCTCCTTAGGTTAGTTAGTCTTTCAGAAATCTATCTGCCCCCATTCCTTCGGGCAAGTTAAGATTCCTAGCAGTTTGTCAGAGTCCTGCTGATTAGGTGCCTGTCTGTCCCTGCCCCTTCTCTAATCTAATTCCTTTCTTTACCTGGAGCAGCTGGTTGTGAGAGCCTGACTGAAGAGATCCCCCCTCCCCTTCCCTGTCTGGTTGGTGTCCCTTCTGAGACTGAAAGGGGGCTCAGCTGGCCAAACTCACTGCCAAGAAACCACTCCCCATCTTCCCAGACTCCTCTCCTCCAAGGGAATGCCCCCTCACACTCCATTCAGAGTAGTGAGCTAGAGTAACCACCTAGGCTATTTGTCCTGAGGGTGGGGCACCTGTGCCACTTCCAGCCACAAGATCTAGCAACTCATGGTTTTCTTTTGGCTTTCTTGTCTTTCCAGTACCCTCCTAGATGACTCAGAGCACCTTCCCATTCTATATACATCCAAAGCAGCTCCTTCAGTTAGGTCTCTGTCCTCTCTCTGCTCCTTTGTTGTGAGAGGGTCAGACTCTGCCTAACCACCTCAGTGCCATTTTCTCAGAACTGCCAAATGACTTTTGACAAGGGTACCAAGTCCACTCAACTGGGAAAACATAGTCTCTTCAACAAATGGTGATGGGAAAATTGGATGTCCATGTGCAAAAGAATGAAGGTAGATCCCTGTCTCATACCATATAAAAAATCAACACAAAATGTATCAGAGACCTAAATATAAGGACCAGAACTATAAAATTCTTAGAAGAAAAAGGAGGTAAGCATCTTCAGGACTTTCTGTTACAAATGGCTTCTTAAACTTTATGCTGAAAGCACAGGCAACAAAAGTAAAAATAGATAAATGGGACCACATCAAATTTAAAAACTTTTGTGCATAAAAGGACTCTACCATGAAATTAAAAATATGACCTACTCAGTGGGAGAAGGTATTTGGAAACCACATATATGATAAGGGTTTAATATCTAAAATATATAAAGAAATCCTACAACTCTATAATAAAAAGACAACTCATTGAAAAAATGGGCAAAAAACTTGAATAGACATTTCTCCAAAGAAGTTATACAAATGGTCAAAAAGCAGATGAAAATATGCTCAACATAATTAGCTATTAAGGAAATGCAAATCAAAACCACAGTGAAATAACATTTCACACCCATTAGAATGGCTACTATTAACAAAACAGAAAATGACAAATGTTGGAAAGGATATAGAGAAATAGGAACACTTGTTCATTTTTAGTGGGAGTGTCAAATGGTGCAGCTGCTGTAGAAGACAGTTTGGCAATTCCTCAGAAAGTTATATATAGAATTACCATATGACTCAGCAATCCCACTTCTAGGTATACACCCCAAATTTTTGAAAACAGGGACTCAGATATTTGCATACCAGTGTTCATAGTGGCATTATTTACAATTGATAAAAGATGGAAGCAACCCAAGTGTTCACAACTGATGAATGGATAAACAATTTGTGGTATATACATACAATGAAATAGTATATAGCTGTAAATAGGAATGACGCTCAACTGTTTTTTCTTAAGAAAAACAAAAAGCAGCACAATCTTGATTTAAGTAAAATTTGACATAAAATTTCAATATACAGAATGAATGAATGTAAAGATCTGAATGAAGCTGTTATGTTCTGTCTACTTGGCCTCCCTCTCACGTTCCCTGTATACCTCTATGTTGTGGAACACCATAATCATTGGTCTAATGGAAAGGATACTGGGCCTGAAATGAGGAATGTAACAAACTTGCTTTGGGACTTCATATGTATTGCTTAATGTCTCTTAGCCTTACTTTCAAAATCTATGAAAATGGGGAAAATAGAAAATAGTTTGTTATATATTGAGCACTTATTTTGCACAAAATTACTGTGCCGAGTGCTAGGGACGATACAAACAGTGCAAGAATCAGCCTTTGCCTTTAAGAGGTCTGTTATAGTTAACTTAATACCTGCTCTACTTTTGTTTTTGAGGTGCCAGGGCTGGGCATTGAACCTGGGACCATGTATGTGGGAAGTCAGTGCACAACCACTGAGCCACATTGGCTCCCCTGAGTTGGTTTTTTCACTTGATTGCTTGTTGTTTTTTTCTAATTTTATTTTGTTTTTAGGAGGCACCAGGAACCAAACTCAGGACCTCCCATGTGGGAAGCAGGTGCTGAACTCCTTGAACCACATCTGCTCCCCTCTACTTATCTTCTATGATGCCTATGAGATCCAATAAAATGCTAGATATAAATGAAAATGACAATGTGAAAATGGCAATGCAAAAAATCATAAAAATACAAAATAGTATTGTTCATATGAATTATCATTAATATTTTATTGGGTGCTCCCAAAAATCAGAATTTCCTTAAAGTTTGAATGAGGCTGGTTGTGAGTCAGCCAAAACAGGTGCTGATGCAAAGTACCAGAAATCTGTTGACTTTTATGAAGGGTATTTATTTGGGGTGGAAGCTTCCAGTTACAAGGCCCTAAAGGGTCCAACTCAAAGTTACTTCCTCACCAAAGTCTATTGCCATGTGTTGAAGAAAGATGGTGGGTGATGTCTGTGAGTGTTCAGTCTTCCTCTTCCTCTTAAAACTCTGTGGTCCCACCTTCTTCTGATTTCAGCTGTAGGCTGGTTTCTTTCCAGGCTCAGCTGCTCTGGTCTCTTCACAAGGTCAGCTGAAGACTATCAGGCTCATCTCTCTTCCCTGGGACTCTGTCATGTCTAATGAGCTGCCTCTGTTCCTCTGTGTTATTCTCCTGTGTGTCTACTTCTTTGTGAGAGTCTGTTTTATCAGCTCACCAAGGGGACAGGGACTCAACCCTGCATACCCTAACGATGTGATTGAATAAAGGTCCTAATCTTGATTTAATAAAGTAAAAGTGAAACTTCTGAATTTAATACAATCAAAGGGGTATCATGCCTAGAGGAACAGACCAGTTTACAAACATAATCAATATCTCTTTTTGGAATTCATAAATAATATCAAACTGCTACACTCCACCCTCTGAATTCCAAAAAAGATATTACAATATTCAAAAAACCCTTATTTCAGTAGCAATGTTAAGTACAAAATCACATCACAGTTGTTTATAGAAATGTAGTTTGTCTTGGGGCAAAGTCCTCTCTGGCTGTAGAACTGCAAATCTTAGAAAACAATTTATCTGCTTCCAATATACAAAAGGGCAGGCAAAGGATAAACATTTGCATTACCATAAGGAGAATTTTAGAAGGAAACATGAGTCACTGGTCCTCTACAGTTCCAAAAACCTGCAGGGCATACTTCACTAGATTTCAAAGTCTGAGAGTCATTCTCGAGATGATGGTTTCTTCTCCCTGGGGCCTCATGGGGACCCAACCTTTCCATAGGCTTGCCCAATGGCCTTTTTCTTGGTTCCACCTTCATCAAGTATCTGGGTGGAAACTGAGCTCCAGACCTCACCCTCCAAGAACATTGGCGTGATGGCCACAAACTTCCCTGAAGCAGTCTCAGCCCCTTTGGTACAGTGAGGTGAAGGCAAAATTCTCCCTAATCTCTGGTGTAAAGGCCCAACTATCTCAAGAGCAATGAGTTGGCAACCTGGGCTTCCCTAATCTATGGGGGACAAGCCCGCCCTTCTCAGACCTATGGGGTGATGACCTCACTCTTCCCAACCCTTGGGGAATGTGCTCCACCCTCTCTGTAGCCTGAGGTGGCAAAACTTCTCCTGAACATTGAGCTGGAACATCCACCCTCTTCAAGTGCTGGGACAAACTCACCCTCTCTGTACACATGGGTGGGGTTTCTCTCTTGACCCAAGAGATGTCTTAATTCCAGACCTCAGCTTCCACGACTTTCCTCTCAAATCCATTTTCCCTTCCATCTCTGCCCTGCATATCCCTTTTAGTCCAGGCTGACAAATTTTGCTCATAAAGCTCTCTCAAAAAGCTTGTTGGTTTAGCATACAGGAAGCAGGGGTCCAAGACAGTAAAACTTTTCACAAGTCTTTCCTGGATAACTGAATTTTCAATTCTGACTTTCAAGTTCCAAGCTTAGTTAATACCTCAAATGGAGCACTATCCTCTGGAGGCTTGATTTCCAGAGGTTTGGAATTTCCAAAATCAGTTTCTGGTTTTGTTGTGCTCAACAATTCAGTTTTCAGCTTATCTCTCTCGTATATCATTTTTCTATAAGCTGCAAGGAGATGCCAAGCCACATTCTCTGAGTTCACTTTGGAAAGCTCTTCAGCAAAATGCCCAGCCAGGCTTGCCATTTTCAAATTCTGCCTTCCATAAAACATCAGGAGTTAATATTGCTAAGTTCTCTGCAATTTTAAAACAAGATAGCCTTTCCTCCAGTTTCCAGTAATAGTTTCATCATTTACTTCTAAGGCCTCATAAAAAGTCTCTTTAGCGTCCATATTTCTATCAACAGTCTCTTCAAAGCAATCTAGACCTTTTCTATCAAGCCTCTCACAGTTCCTCCAAAAAAAAAAAATACCCCTTACCCATTTATAAAACCATTCTAGAATTTTGGTTGAGATCCCGGTGCCTCCTAAAAAAACAAAAGCAAACAACAAGCAAAACAAACGATAAAAACAACTTAGGGAAGCTGATGTGGCTCAGTGTTTGAGTGCTGTCTTCCCACCTACGAGATCCCAGGTTCAATCCCTGGCCCTCCGTACCTCAAAAAAAAAAAAAGATGAATTTTAGGTTTCTGGCTTTCATGCCTGGATATATGATAGTGCCATTAACTAGGAAGGGACACTAGAAGGAATTAGGTTTGGGGACAGAAAATTCTGAGTTTACTTTTGGACACACTGAATTTGCAGTGCTTTTGAGACTTTGAGAGGAAATGTTGAGTAGGGAAGTTTGAAGTTCAATAGAGAAGTCCAGGCTAGAGACTTAAATTAGGTGAGTCATTTATGAGTCACCCTATACATATACTTATGGAATTAGCTTTTCATCCTTATATGTTATGTGCATCCTCAATTTAATACATGTAGATGAATCTCATTTAATAACCTTATAGTATGCTGCAATACTTACACATATCTTTTGATATACTAGTACTTTTATACGTGATGGATAAATCCTCAGAAATAGTATTGCTGGATCAAAAGTTGTGTACATTTTAATTTTAATAAATATTTCCAGATTGCTGGAAATGTACAGTGGTTGAGAGCATATGCTCTGGAATAAAAGTGTCAGATATCAAATCTTTACTCTACCACTTACTAGCTGTGTGATTATTGCAAGTTATTTAATCTCTTCTGCTTCACTCAGTTTTCTCTTCTGTAATTAGAGTGCTTATCTATATGATGTTGTGAAGATTAAATGAGTTAATACATTTATATAAAGTGCTTAGAAATTCTGAAACACAATACGCTCAATAAATGTAACTTGTAATTTTTAAACTAATATTTATTTACAGTTCCACCCAGAGTGCTGGAAAATGCCTATTCCTCCCAAACTGAACAGCATAGTATGTTATAAATTTTTTTAAAAGTCGCCATGACTTCTGGTTCTGACCATGACACAATAGATGGCATCAGACTTACCTATCTGGCATGAACTACCATAAGAACTTGACAAATATGTAAAACAACTATTTACAGGCATTTGACAACAACAAAAGCAGGGCTGCTGTCCTTGAGAGAAAAGAGATACATGACTCAAGCCCAAAATTCACTCAGTATTCTCTCTGGTATTTTTCCCAGGAAGGTAGAGTCCAAGCAGGAAATGGTAGACTCACTGGGCAGAAAAGGCAGAGACCATGGTTTGGGGACTAAATGGATGGCTGTAATTTGTGGGCAGGTTTCCAGAGAGACTGGAGCCATGATGAGGTAACCCCAGAAGTCTGTGTATTACAGTGATAATTATCAATATGTGCCAAGAAGTTCCCTAAGTGCTTTTAACATTCATTTAATATTCACAATAATTCTACAAACTAGATTTAGTAGAATTAGGTTTAGTATTATTCCCATTTTACAGATGTAGGTTTGTTGTTATCCCTAATTTACAGATGAAGGAAAAATCTAAGGGCAGAGAGGCTAAGGAACTTTCCTAAAGTCAAATGATTTGCACTGTTGAGCTTAGCTTTGAACCCAGGCAGCTACTGTACCATACTGCATTTCTGAAGAGCACATACAGGTCTACATGCCTTACATAATAATCTATGGAAGTACTATCATTATAATTCCCATTTTATATTTGAGGAACTTGAGATACAGAAAGGTAATTCTAGGTAAAAAGTGCTGGAGCTGTGGTTCAAACCAAGGCAATTAGGGTCCAATGCCTTTGCTCTTAAACACCACATCACCCTTATTCTCTTATTCTTTGGAGTTTTTATCTGGAATGGCTGCAGAATTTAATATCTTTTTATTATTATCTGTGGACATACTATATTGATTTTCTCTTGATAATTTAAAAATGTAAATTATGTTGTTAGGTTTCCTAATGTCTTTTCATAAACTGCTGGATTCTTTTGCTAATATTTTATTTAGAAAAAATTCATTTTTGAATGTTTTGTATTTAGGGTATGAAAAAATTGTAAAATGAATAGAGAAGCTTGCCATCTTCTATTTTCCAAAGTAATTTTCAAAACATAGAGATTATTTGTTTTTGAAAGCCAGACAAACCATCTTTAAATCACCTGGGATTGGGGCTTTTCAAAAATTGTGTATCTTTAAAAATCTTTTCATTTTTTCCATAGTTTTTATTCTCAAGTTAAAAAATATCTTCTTGTATAAATTTTGCTAATCTTCCACTTAGATTTTCTAATTTATTGCCATAAAATTTCATATACTCTAGCCTCTGAAAATTCTTTAATCTCTTCAGTATTTGTAGTTATTCTCCTTTCTCCTATCTGAAATGTATATTTTAGTTTTTCCCATTTTTCCTAATCAAGATTTATCTATTTTTTTCAAAATCAATTTTTTTTGTTTATTTGTCATTTGAATTTTGCTTTGTTTTGTTTTCCATTTCAACTTCTGCCTTTATTATTTCTCTGCCTTATTTGCTTTCATTTTTGTTGATCTTTCAATTTTAATTTTTGCTAAATTTTAGATAACCCATCATTTTAATTTTGAGTTCCTCTTTTATCCAAGGATAATTTTAGAAAAGCATTTCTCAATTTCTAACTAAATAAAATATTGTTATATTTAAATTTATTCCTCATTTTTAAAGTAATATTATTTATTAGAGAAGTTGTGGGTTACAGAGCAATCATTCATAAAATACAGGATTCCCACATACCACCCCATCATTAACACCTTGCACCAGTGTGGAACACCTGCTAACGTTGATGGCGGCACATTTCCATGATTGTACTATTAACCGCAGTCTCCAGGGCTTAACTTAGGGATCACTGTTTGTGTAGTATAGTACCACAGATTTTTTAAAAAGAATTTATATTCTATTACAATATATACAATCTAACATTTCCCCCTTAAATCACATACAGATGTATATTTCAGTACTGTTAATTACATTCACAATGTTGTGCTGCCATCACCACCATCCATTACCATCATTCCAAATAGGAACCCTGCACATTTTAAGCTTACCTTCCCATTTGCTATGCCCATCCCATTCCCCAGTAACATATATTCTTGGTTCTGACACTATGAGTTTGTTAATTCTAATTATGTCATATCAGGGAGGTCATACAATATTTGTCTTTTTGTGTCTGGCTTATTTCACTCAACATGATGTCTTCAAGGTTCATCCATGTTGTCTCATGAATCAGAACTTCATTCCTTTTTACAGCTGAATAATATTCAATTGTAAGTATATACCATATTTTGTTTATCTACTCAACTGCTTATGGACAATTGGGTTGCTTCCATCTATTGGCAATCGTGAATAATGCTGCTATGAACATCAGTTTGCAAACACCTGTTTGAGTCACTGCTTTCAGTTATTTTGGTTATATACTTACTACTGGGATTGTCGGATCATATGGTATTTCTATATTTAGTTTTCTGAGGAACCATCAAATGATCTTCCACAGCGGCTGCCCAATTTTACATTGCCAACAACAAGGAATGAGTGCTCCTATTTCCCTGCATCCTATTCAACACTTGTTATTTTCCTTTTTTTAAAATAACATCCATTCCATTTGGTGCAATATGGTGTCTCATTGTGGTTTTGATTTGCAATTTCCCTAATTGCTAATGCTGTGCACATATTTTCATGTGTTTCCTGGCCATTTGTATACCTGCTTTGGAGAGATGTCTATTCAAGTCTTTTGTCTATTTTTAAATTGGGTTGTCTGTTTTTTATTGTTAAGTTGAAGGATTTTAAAAATATTTTCTACATATTAAACCTTTATTGGATATGTAGATTGCAAATATTTCCTCCCATTGTGTAAGTTGCCATTTTGCTTCTGTGATAATATTGTTTGAAATACAAAAGTTTTTTTTTTTTTACATTTTGATCAAGTCTCATTTGTCTATCTTTTCTTTTGCTGCTTGTGCTTTGGTTGTAAAGTCTAAGAAACCATTGCCTAAGAGAAGGTCATAAAGAGGCTTCCCTATGTTTCCTTCTAGGAGTTTTATAGTTCTGGCTCTTATATTTAAATCTTTGAAAGATATTGAGTTGATTTTTGTACATGGTATGAGGTAGGGGCCCTCTTTCTTTTTTTCAAAGGAAGATACAGTTTACACAGAACCATTTGTTGAAGAGGCTATTCTTTTTCAATTGAGTTGTCTTTGCTCTCTTGTCAAAAATCAGTTGGCCACAAGTGTGAGGGTTAATTTCTGTGATCTCAATTTGATTCCATTGGTCTATATTTTTGTCCTTATGCCAATATCATGCTGGTTTGACAAATGTGGCTTTGTATTTTTTTCTCTTTTAAACTAGTGTTTTTTTTTTTAGTTGAAAAAGTAATACACTACATGATAATTCATCAAGTATTAAAGTGGGAAATATAAGTCTTTTTTCCATCTTCATGCCTCCTTTGCTTTGGCGATCATTGTTATTACTTTCTTATGTATTCTTCTGGAATTATTTCATCCATAAGCAAGTGTGTGTCCTATTTTTTTTCTGTACAAATGAAACTATGCTATATACATGTTCTCAACCTTTTATCACTGTATTAGTCAGCCAAAGGGGTGCTGATGTGAAGTACCAGAAATCTGTGGGCTTTTATAAAGGGTATTTATTTGGGGTAAAAGTTTACAGTTACAAAGCACTAAGGAGTCCAACTCAAGGTGCCCTAAGAAGTACTTCCTTGCCCAAAGTCTGTTGTCACATGTTGAGGCAAGATGGCAGGCTATGTCTGCAAGGGTTCAGCCTTCCTCTCTCTCTTAAGGCTCCATGGGCCCAGATTTTTCCTATCTCAGCTGTAGGCTGGAGGGCTCATTTCTTTCTGGGCTCAGCTGCTCTGCTTGCTTCATGAGGTCAGCTGTAAACTATCAGGCTAATGGCTCATCTCTCTCTGGTGACCCAGGATCAAGTTTTCTCTTCTGCTGTGTCTATGGAGCTCTCTCTATTCCTGTGTATCTGCTCCTTCTGTGTTCTTGACTCAGCATCTATTTCTATAGCCCACCAAGGGAGTGGGGACTTAACCTTGCATTCCCTAATGATGTGGTCAAATAAAAGCCTTAATCTTAACATAATTTAATCAATGGCATCTCAGCTGACTCTAATACAATCAAAGCGTATCAGACCCAGAGGAACAGACTAATTTACAAACAAAATCAATATCTCTTTTTGGAATTCATAAATAATATCAAAATGCCACACTCCACCTTCTGAATTACAAAAAAGGTAATATTTTTTAAAAAACCTTAAATCAGTAACAATGTTATATACAAAATCGTATCACAATCAGTTTAAAGAAATATAGTTTGTCTGGGGGCAAAGTCCCATCTAGCTGTAGACCTCTGAAACTTACAAAACAATTTATCTCCTTCCAATATACAAGGGGACAGACAAAGTACAAACTTTTGCATTACCATAAGGAGAAATTGAGAAGGAAACATGAGTTACGGGTCCCCTACAGTTCCGTAAACCTGCAGGGCATACTTCATTAGATTTCAAAGTCTGAGAGTCATTCTCAAGATGATGGTTTCTTCTCATCCTTGGGGTCCCATGGGGGCCCACCCTTTCCACAGGCTTTCCCAATGGCAATTTTTTGGTTCCACTATCATCAAGCATCTGGGTGGCAACTGACCACCAGACCTCATCCTCCCTAACTCTTATGGAATATGCTCCACCCTCTCTGTAGCCTGGGGCAGCAAAACTTTCCCTGAACAGTGGGCTGGAACATCCACCCCCTTCAAGTGCTGGGGCAAACTCACCCTCGCTGTACACATGGGTGGGTTCCTATCTTGGCCCAAGCAGAAGTCTCATTTCCATACCTCAGCTTCCATGGTTTTCCTCTTAAAGCCATTTTCCCTTTAATTTCTCCCCTGTATGTCCCTTTTAGCCCAAGCTAACAGTGGTTTTTTTCATAAAGCTCTCTCAAAATGATTGTTGGTTTAACATGCAGGAAGCAGGGGTCCAAGTCTTCAGACAGTAAAACTTTTCACATGTCTTTCCTGGATAGTTGCATTTTCAATCCTGACTTACAAGTTCTAAGTTTAGTTAATTCCTTAAATGGGGCACTATCATCTGGGGGTGTGATTTCCAGAGGCTTGGAATTTCTGGAATCAGTTTCTGTTTGATTTGTGCTCAACAATTCTGTTATAAGCTTATCTTTTTCCTCTAATGTTATGCCATAAGCTGCAAGGAGAAGTCAGGCTGGATTTTCCACATTTAGTTTGGAAATGTCCGTGGCTAAAATGTCCAAGCTTGTGGTTTTCAAATTCTGCCTTCCATACAACATTAGGAGTCAATGTTGTTAAGTTCTCTGTGACTTTAAAACATGGATCACCTTTCCTCCAGTTTCCAATAATTGTTTCATCATTTCCTTCTAAGTCCTTACAAAAGAATCTTTAGCATCCATATTCCTAACAATAGTTTCGCCAATGCAATCTAGGCCTTTTTCTTCAAGCATCTCACAATTCCTCCAAAAAATACCCCTTACCCATTTATAAAACCATTCAAGCATTTTGGTAATTGTAAAAGTACTATCCCTCTTCTTGGTACCAAAATGTGTATTAATCGTCAAAGGGGTGCTGATGCAAAGAACCAGAAATCAATTTACAAACATAATCAATATTTCTTTTTGGAATTTATAAATAATATCAAACAGCCAGAGTTACTTAACAGTTTATCTTGGGGAAAATTCCATATTGGCAGGAAGATCCACTGAATTTCTTTACCAGCTGTCAGGTACTCCAGCTGTATTTCCTGTCTTCTCTTGATGTACATTAAAGTTGTTTCCAATAATTTTAGTGTTATTGTTTACATTGCTGCAATGACTAGTTTGTAAGAATCATCTTTGTAAACATAAAAGTTTCTATAACAGGAATTGCTGGATCAAATGTACATTTAAAAATTTTTTTAAATTTTTAATGTTTTTATTTTTAATATTTTTTATTTTTAACGAAGCTTTAGATTACATAAATGTTACATCAAATATATAGGGGAGAGAAGGACTGTAGGAAGATGAAGTTGGACTAACCAGCAGAGGTCAATGCTCTCACAAAAACAACAGAGAAAGAGACAAAAGCTGTCTGAGGGACCTACTTTGGGAGTCAGCAGACCAGGACAGTGCTACACAGCTCCCAGTAGGGGGAGGGATAGAGAGACAAAGAAGCCAAAACAATAAATGTGAGTCACCAAGCCCCCACAGTGGCTGGGAAGGGCTCCACTCTCCCACACCCAAGATTTTAGGCTGAGGTAAAACCACTGGGTCACTGCAGCTGACTGAGAGGGGAACAGATATCTTCCTCCCTGTCAGTTGTTTCAAGGGAAAAGGGAAGGGAGTCAGGGGGCTTTTCTTCAGTGAATTAGGCCAGCACAGCCTGCTTTGAATCTTCACTCTGGAAATTCACACAGGAACACAGGAAAGCGCAGATGGAAACAGCTTGGTGGAAAGGAGTGCTGGTGAGTGCCATCTGCTGGCCAGTCTGGAAATTGCATGGACAAAAACTGTTCTTGGTTCTATCTGTATCCTAACCCTTGTGAGAAAATCTGTGCCCCACTACTGAGTACCTGGCACAATTTTGATAACTTAAGCCATGCAATTTTAAAGTCATAGAATAACTTGAACCATATATCAAAGTAGAGCTATGATAAAATATAAGCAAAAGAGAGAATTTGGACATCAGAGTAAATTCAATAACATATTCAGATGCTTGGACATCAGCAAAACATTACAAGCCATACTAGAAAATAGGAAGGGATGGTGCAGACAAATGAACTAACCAAATATTCTGAAGAGATATAGGATTTAAGACAATTAATCAGTGATAATCACACAACTCTCCTAAAACACTTCAAAGAATTTAAAGAAAATATGACTAAAGAAATAATGGATATTAAGAAGACACTGGGTGAGCATAAAGAACACTTTGAAATCCTGCAAAGAAAAGTAACAGATTTTATGGGAATGAAAGGCATGATAGATGAAATTAAAAATGCATTAGAAGCATATGAGAACAGATTTGAACTGCTCAAAGTCAGAATTAGTGACTTCAAAGACAGAATATCTGAACTGAAAAAGACAAGAGAACAGAAAGAGAAGAGAATGGAAAAAGTGGAACACAGTCCTAGGGAATTGAATGGCAATGCAAAATGCACAAACATTTACATTAGTGGTGTCCCAGAAGAAGAGAAAGGAAAAGGGGCAGAAAGAATATCTGAGGAAATAATGACTGAAAACTTCCCAACCCTTAATGAAAGACATAAATACTAATATCCAAGAAGGACAATGCACCCCAAACAGAATAAATCTGAATAGACCTATCTCAAGATACCTACTATTCAGAATGACAAATATCAAAGATACAGAGAGGATTCTTAAAGCAGCAAGAGAAAATCAAAGCATTATGTACAGGGGAAACTTGATAAGATTAAGTGCCAACCTCTCAGCAGAAACCATGAATGTGAGAAGAAAGTAAAAGAAGAAATTGCAAGAGAATTCAGCAAATATCTTGACATGAATGAGAAGGAGAACACAACATATCAAAACCTATGGGACACTGCAAAGGCAGTGCTGAGAGGAACATTTATAGCCCAAATGCTTACATTAAAAAAGAAGAAAGTGCTAATATTGAAGATCTAACTGCACACTTGGAGGAACCAGAAAAAGAACAGCAAACTAACCCCAAACCAAGCTGAAGGAAAGAAATAGTGAAGATCAGTGCAGAAATAAATGAAATCAAGAACAAGAAAACAACAGAGAGAATCAATAAAACCAAAAGTAGGTCCTTTGAGAAGATAAACAAAATTGACAAACCCTTAGCTAGATTGAAAAAGAAAAAAAGAGAAAAAATGCAAATAAATCAAATCAGAAATTATAAGGGAGACATTACCACTGACCCCACAGAAATAAGAGAGATCATAAGAGGATACTATGAAAAACTGTATGCTAAAAAACTAGGCAATGTAGAGGAGATGGACAAATTCCTAGAAACACGCAAAGCACCTACACTGACCCTAGAAGAAATAGAAGATCTCAACAAACCAATTACAAGTGAAGAGATTGAAACAATCATCAAAAACCTCTCAAAGATGAAAAGCCTGGGACTAGATGGCTTCACAGATGAATTTTACCGATTATTCAAAGATGATCCAATCCAATCTTTCTCAAATTCTTCCAAAAAATTGAAAAGGAAAGAATGCTACCAAATTCATTCTATGCAGCCAAATCACCTTATTACCAAAACCAGATAAAGATACTACAAAAAAAGAAAATTATAGCAAGATGGCGTTAGTGTAGGAGGGCGCACACTGCAAGCTCCCAGAGCAAGGCGGATTGTGGACGGGGTCCTGCCCGGGGGTCTGTGCTGTGCACGCGTGGAGTGAGAAGCTTGGGACATCTATCTGCGCAGAGCGGCGGCGTGGACCGAACGGTGGAGATTCGTGAGTTTTGAGGCTGCCAGTGGAGGTTGGCACAGGCGGCTGAGCCCCGCGGTTAGGGAAAAAAAAATAAAACGGCCATTTGGAGCCGCGGGCGGGGCGAAGAAGTTTTATTTTCTGGGGATCTGGCTGCCTGGCGCCCCTTGGACCTTGTGTGAGAGCTAATTAGCACCCGGTGAACCGGAGGGGGGATTTTGGTCGGGGAACGGAGCTGATTTCCCTAGCCACCCAGGGATAAGACCCGGGCCGCTGCGGAGCCAGGAGGAAGGGACACTTCCCAAAAACGGGAGGGTTCTGTTGGAAGACAGGGAAGGGTATTTTATATTTTTAGACATCAATCTGGCTGCCTGCACGGCCCCATAGCTTTGGGGAGCAGATAAGCCGACCTGAAGCAGCATTAGGCTGAGAGCAGACGCGAATCTGCACTCAAACTGATTTACTGAGCAGCCCGGTGACACTCGAGCTCCGCGACAGAAGGGGCGGAATCCGCCATCTTTAGCACTCCTCACTGACTAACATCAGAGCTGAGTGGTGGTGTTCCTGAGTTTGGTGGTGCAGCACTGGGGGGTGGGTGGATTAGGAAGGGCTGGTTCAAATCCCCA
>JAKSZT010053809.1:493410-505761 GCA_026826555.1 Tolypeutes matacus
ATATCCAGTTCTCCAAGCACCACTTGTTAAAGAGGCCACTCTCTCCCTTTATTATTAATTTTATTTGTATATTTTAATGGCTTCATTTTTTAAGAAGTTTTGGATTACAGAACCGTTACAACTGTGGCAGGGAAGGATCATTGATGTGGGGTGTCAGTGACGGGGGATACATGGGAGGAAGCTCATCTGGGCATACACATACGACATATAAATGTGTTCAAATGTTCATGGGGCATTGTTATGGTGTTTGGAGATTCATACAATAACCAAAGGAATATCAAATTCCAATCCTGGGGTGCTCTGACACATTCTCAAATGGATCAGCAAGAATCCCCCAAGTACAGTGGCAATGACTAGTGAAGGTGGATGGTCCATTGATGGGCCCTTGATATTGATGACTGTGCATATGAACCTTTACTCTTGAAATTGAAACTTAGCCTAGGATTATAGAGTGCCTAAGATTTGCCTCCTTGGAGCCTCCTTGTTGCTCAAACGTGCCCATACACTTTTATAGTTTTTGACAAAGTTTAAAATGGTGTGTTTTTGTCATTGCAAGATTATGGAGAAGAAGTTCATTGCCCTGAAAATGCCCTATGTTCCATCTATTCTATTCTTACCTCCCCCACCCCTCCCTCGGAAACTATGGTAACCACTCAGTTTCAATTTTTGAAGAATAAGGTTCATAGTTGCATGTAATAATATTGAAGGCTTGACATATTAGTCTGTTTTCTTTTATTAGGCACTGCCATTGTTCTTGAGAGATTCTTGCTCCTCTAATTGAGGACATAACAGGACTCCCCAGGATGGGAAGTGTTGCATTTGGGCAGTTTTATGTAATTATGAATTCCAAAAATATAATTGGATCATGCTTGTAAACCGATCTGTTAATCTGGGCATGATTAAGTTATGATTAGGGTGTTGACTGGGCCACGTCAGTAGGGCATTGAGCCCCACCCCTTGGTGGGTGGGGAATCAAATATAAAAGGCATGGCAAGAACAGAGTTGAAGCAGTTTTTGAGAAGCAGTTTTGATGTTGGAGAAAAGGCCCCAGAAGAAGAGAAGTGAGCCGTTCGCCTGATAGTCTACAGCTGACCTTGTGGAGGAACCAGAAGAGCTAAGCCCGGAGAGAAATGCAGCCCTGGGAAGAGAGGAACCCAAGAAGCCTGAACCCTGGCAAACGTTTGCAGCTGTCTTGCTCCAACATGTGGCAATGAACTTTGGTGAAAGAAGAAACTTAACGCTTTATGGCCTGGTATCTGTGGACTTCTACCCCAAATAAATACCCTTTTTAAAGACCAATCCATTTTTGGTATTTCACATTAGCACCCTTTTGGCTGACTAATACAGGAAGTTAATGTTTTCTTGTTTATTGTGTGGTTCTCCAGCCACTGAGATAATACACTATGACAAGATAAACACTTCTAAATTCCATAGAGGCATGCCCCTGGTGTGCCCTATCCGGCATATCATCCCGCCCCTGGCACCCTGCACCGGTAATCCTCCCCTGCCATATTTGCCAAAAGAACATTCCCATCATTGTAGTTTTAACCGCAGACCTGCAAATTCCCAAAGTTCACCTGCTCCTTCCTCCAACCCTTTCCCCAGTTGCATGAATAATCCAAGACATGCACATTTTAAATTTTGATAATTAATGCCAAATTATCCACCAACGGGTTACCCTCCCATCAACTATACCTATTTTCCCACACTCTTTTATGTGTTAGTTATTATCAAACTTTAATCTTGAACAATCTGATAGTGAAGAGTAACTGATTTTAATTTAAAAAACATTTGTATATATTATTTCTATGAACTACCGGTTTATCTCTTGGGTTGTTTGCCTATTTACTAGTAACAGCTTTTTATTATTAAGGCTATATATTAGTATAATAATATGATATATTAATATTTTAACTATTATGGCCCTTCATTGATCTCATGTGCTGTATATTTTTTTCCAGTTTTGTCAATTATATTTTGATCTGTTATGCAGCTTTTTATGTATTTTATTTTATGGTCTTATTTTTACATAGTAAGGTTTTTTCATTTTAATAATAATTTAAGTATATCGTTCATACATGAACATACATAAACAATAAATGTATAGTAAAAGTTGTGAGCTTACTAAACAAACATGCATAACATCATACAGGGTTCCCATACATCAACCCACCACAAACACATTATATTGTTGTGAAACATTTGTAACAAATTATGAAAGAGCACCATCAAAATATTACTAGTAACTATAGCCCATATCTTACATTTGGTGTATTTTTCCTCAAACCCATCTTATTATATTTCATTGCCATAAACCATACAATTTATTCAAAGTGTACAAACTATGGCATTTGGTATAATCACCAAGTTGTGCATTCATCACTTCAATCAAAATGAGAGCATTTTCATTACTCCCCCCCAAAACCCAACCAAAAACATACCACTATCACACGCATATATTAGAGCTACTAATTACAAATCCTATGATGTGCTGTCACCATTTCTATTCATTTCCAAACATTTAGAAACAACATTTTACCAATTCTGCACAGAATAAACCTCAGCTTTCCATTCTCTAACAACATTCTGTTCTCTGGTGACTAATATTCTAGCTATTAACTCCATAAATTTGCACGTTATATTTAGTTCATAGTAGCGAGGTCATACAATATTTGTCTTTTTTGCCTGACTTGCATCACTCAACATAATGTCCTCCAGGTTCATCCACATTGTTATGTGCTTCATGACTTCATTTCGTCTTACAGCTGAATAATGTTCCATCATATGCATATACCACAGTTGTTTTACCTATTTGTCATTTGAGGCTATGAGGGTTGTTTCCATCTTTTGGTAATTGTTAATAATGTTACTGTGAACTTTGGTGTGCAGATGTCTACTAGTGTCATTGCTCTCAGTTCTTCTGCTTATAAACCTAGTAGTGATATTGCCGGGTCACATGGTAGATCTTTATCTACCTTCCTTCAGAACCACCAAACATTCTTTCACAGTGGCTGTACCATTCAACATTCACAGCAGTGAATAAGTGTTCCAATCTCTTCATATCCTCTCCAATACTTGGAGTTTTCTGTTTTGTTAATAGAGGCCATTCTACTAGGGATGAAATGATATCTCATTGTAGCTTTGATTTGTATTTTCCTAATAGCCAGTGATGCTGAGCATTTTTTCATGATTTTTCACCATTGTATTTCTTCTTTAGAAAAATGTCTATTCAGGTTTTTGCTAATTTTTTAATTGGGTCATTTCTCTTCTTATTGTTAAGTGTGTTTATATATCATGGATATTAAACTTTTGTTCGATGAGTGATTTCCAAATAATTTCTCCCATTGAGTAGGCTGCATTTTACACTTTTCACAAAGCCTTTGAGGTGAAGAAGTGTTTAATTTTGAGGAGGTCCCATTTATCTATTTTTTCTTTTGTTGCTTGTGCTTTCAATGTAAGTTTTAAAAGACCCCCACCTATTACAAGGTCTTGTAGAAGTTTCCTTATGTTATCTTCTCATAGTTTTATGGTCCTGGCTTTTATGTTTAGGTCTTTGATCCATTTTGATTTAATTCTTGTATGAGGAGTGTGATGGAGTCCTCTTTTCATTTGTTTGGTTAAGGATATCACCATTTATTGAAGAGACTGCTCTGTCCCAGAAAAGTGGACTTGGTAGGCTTATAAAAAATCAGTTGACCATAGAGGTCAGGGTCTATTTCTGAACTCTCAATTCAATTCCATAGATCAATGTGTCTATCTTTATGGCAATCCCATGCTGTTTTCACCATTGTAGCTTTATAATACTCTTCAAGGTCAGGGAGCGTGAGTCCTCCAATTTCGCTTATCTTTTTAAGGATATTTTTGGCTATTTGGTACCCTTTTCCCTTCCAAATAAATTTGATAACTGACATTTCTATTTCTCAAAACTAGATGTTGGAATTTTGACTGGTATTGCATTGAGTCTATAAATCAATTTGAGAAGAATTTACATTTTCACGATGTTTAGTCTTCCAATTCATGAACACAGGATGTGCTTCCATCTGTTTAGGTCTTCTTTGATTTCTTTTAGTGGTGTTTTGTAGTTTTCTGAATACAGATGCTATACATTCCTAATTAAATTAATTCCTAGATATTTGAGTCCTTTTGTTGCCATTGTAAATGGAATGTTTTCTTGATTTCCTTCTCAACTTGCTCATTACTAGTGTATTGAAAGGCTACTGATTTTTTACATATTGATCTTGTATTCTGCCACTTTGCTGAACTTATTACCTCAAGTAGCTTTGTTTTAGATATTTTGGGTTTTTCTATATATAGGATCATGTTATCTGTGAATAGTGAGAGTTTTTCTTCCTCTTTTCCCATTTGTATACCTTTTATTTCTTTTTCTTACCTAATTGCTCTAGCTAGAACTTCTAGCACAATGCTGAATAACTGTGCTGACAGTAGGTATACTTGTATTGTTCCTGATCTTAGAGGGACAGCTTTTAAACTCTCCCTGTTGAGTATGATGTTGGCTGTGGAATTTTTATATATGCTCTATATTATGTTGAGGAACTTTCCTTCTATCCCTAACTTTTGAAGCACTTTTTATCAAAAAGGATGCTGGATTTTGTCAAATGCCTTTTCTGCATCAATCAAGATGATCAGGTGGTGTTTTTTTTAACCTTCAATTTGAAAATGTAGTGTATTACATTAATGGATTTTCTTATTTTGAACCACTCTTGCATACCAGGAATAAAACCCACTTGATCATGATGTGTAATTGTTTTTATATGCTGTTGGATTTGAATTGCAAGTATTTTGTTGAGAACTTTTGCATCTATGATCATTAGAGGAATTGACCTGTAATTTTCTTTTCTTGTAGTATCTTTTTCTGGCTTTGGTATTAGGGTGATGCTGGCCTCATAAAATGTGTTGGGTAATTTTCCCGCTTTTTCAATGTTCTGGAAGAGTTTAAACAGGATTGGTATTAATTTTTCTTGAATTGTTCAGTAGAATTCACCTGTGAAGCCATCTGGTCCTGGACTCTTCTTTGTTGGAAGATTTTTGATGACTGATTCAATCTCTTTGCTTGGGATTGGTTTGTTAAGTTCCTATATTTTTTGTAAAGTTAATGTAGGTTGTGCATTTCTAGGAATTTTTGCATTTTTCTAGGTTGTCTAATTTGTTGTCATATAGTTTCTAATAATATCCTTTTATGATCATTTTTACTTCTGTGGCGTCAATGGTTATGTCCCCCTTTATGTTCCTGATTTTATTTATTTGCATCTTCTCATTTTTCCTTTGTTAGTTTTGCTAAGGTTTGTAGATTTTAATGATGTTCTCAAAGAGCCATCTTTTGCTTTTGTTGATTTCCTCTATTGTTTTTTATTTTTTGTTTGCAATTTCATTTATTTTTGCTCTAATTTTTGTTCTTTCTTTATGCTTGCTTTGGGATTGGTTTCCTGTTTTTTCTCTTTTCTTCAGTTCTTCATTTATGTCTTTGAGTTTTGCATTCTTCTTTTTTAATATAGGCATTTAAGGCTATAAATTTCCTTCTCAGCACTGCCTTCGCTGTATCCCACAAGTTTTGATAAGTCATGTTCTTGTTTTCATTTTTCTAAAGATATCTACTAATTTCTTTTGCAATATCTTCTTTGGCCCACTGCTTGTTTAGGAGCCTGTTGTTTAGCTTCCACATATTTGCAAATTTCCCCCTTTCTCACCTATTATTGATTTCCAGTTTCATTCCACTATGATCAGAGAAGGTGCTTTGTATAATTTCAATCTTCTTGAATTTATTGAGAGCTGTGTTGTGGCCCAACATGTGGTCTGTCCTGGAGAAAGATCCATGAGCACTTGAGAAGAATGTATAACCTGCCGATTTGGAGTGCAACATTCTGTATATCTGTCACATCCACCTCATTTCTCATATTGTTCAAGTTCTCTGTTTCCTTGTTGATCTTCTATCCAGTTGTTCTATCTATTGATGTAAGTGGAATGTTTTAGTCTCCAAATATTATTGTAGAGACATCTATTTCTCCTTTCAGTTTTGCCAGAATTTACCTCATGTATTTTAGGGCATAGATATTTATGATTGTTATTCCTTCCTGGTGGATTGTCCCTTTTATTAATATATAATGGCTTTCTGCATCTCTTATCATTTTTTTTTTTTGTATTTAAAGTCTGTTTTGTCTGACACCAGTATAGCTATTCATGCTTTCTTTTGGTTACTATTTGCATGAAATATCTTTCTCCAACTTTTCTTGGTCAAGGTCTTTTTCCAAATGCTTTGCTAGTTAGCACTTGGTTAGAATCCCTTGGTGCCAGGGAGGCTCATCCCTGGGAGTCATGTCCTACACTGGGGGGAAGGTAGTGAGTTTATATGCTGAGTTGGTTCAGAGAGAAGCCACATTTGAGCACAAGGAGGCTTTCAGGAGGTAACTCTTAGGCAATACATATTACTAGGCTAATTTTCAATTTTACCAGAATAAGGTTCATAAGTACTCACATTAATATCAAGGGCCTGGCATATTGGCCTGTCCTCTTTCACTAGGCACTACTTATGTACTCTAGAGATTATTGCCACTCTATTAGAGAATGTAGCAGGATTTCCCAAGATGTAAGTTTAATATTTTGTTAGTTATTGTGTGGGCCTCCAACCACTGATCTAGCACCCCATGGCCACATGAGCATATTCATATTTCATAAAGGCATGCTCCAAGTATATACTTCCTCATACATCTCCCTACTACTGACACCCTGCAACTCTGATCCTCCCCTGCCATAGTTTGCTTCTGTAATCCATAACCTCCCCAAAACCAAAGCCAAAAAAACATTTATTTTTGCATTGTGCCTTTCATCACTGTAAGATCTGTTATCTTTTATGTATATTGACAATTTCTTCTCTATATTCCCCCAGTGTCTTATTTTTTTCACTTTATTTTCAAAGAAGTTTTAGGTTACAGAAAAAAACACTTAAAAATATAGGGGATTCACATATACCCTACCCCCTCCCCTCTCACATTTTCCCCTGTTAATAACATCTTACATGAGTAGAGTACATTTATTATAATTAATGAACAAATTTTGAAGCATTGCTACTAACTATGGTCAATGGTTTACATTATGGTTTACACTTTGCACTGTACACTTTTTATAGGTTTTGAAAAATTGTGTAATGTGTCTGTCATTGTAAAATCATGCAGAAAAATTTCAGTGCCATAAAAATGCCCTATATTCTATCTGTTCTTCCTTCCCTGTCACTTTGGAACCTATGGTAAACATTAAGTTTTAATTTTTCAAGAATAAAGTTCATAGTTACATGCAAAAATATTGAGGGCTTGACATACTGGTCTGTTTTCATTTATTAGATGCTGCTTATGTACTTGAGAGATTCTTGCAACTCTATTTGAAAACATAAAAGGGCTCCCCAGGATGGGAGTTTAATATTTTCTTGTTTATTGTGTGTGTCTCCACCCACTGAGATAACACCCTATGACAAGATGAACAAATCCATAGTTTATAAAAGAATGCTCCATGTACACTCTTTCCCACATATCCCCCTTCCCACTGATGCCCTGCACAAGTGATCATCCCATGACATATTTGCCAAAAGATCATTCCCACCATTGTGGTTTCAATCACAGACCTACAAATTCACCTGTTCCTTCCTCCAGCCCTCTCCCTAGTTCCATGGATAGTCCAACCCAACCTCCTCCACCTTGCTCACCCTCACATTCCAGCACCATTGACTCCACTCACATCCCTGCACCATCATCATCCCCAACCACTCCCAAACCACCCCTTTCCACCTTATCATAGCTTCTTCCCACACTGAGCATCAGCTCACAACACTCTAATATCTTTCTGTCTCCTGAGAACCTATCTTTCAGATTCTATCTCTGATAGTCTGTTCAATATGCTTAGGTCATATCAGAGAGGTCATGCAATATTTGTCCTTTAGTGACTGGCTTACTTCACTTAACATAAGGTCTTAAAAATTTATCCATATTGTTGCATGTGTCAATACTTCACTTCTTCTTACAGCTGAATAATATTCCATTGTATGTATATATCACACTTTGCTTATCCATTCATTTGTTGATGGACACTTGGTTTGTTTCCAGCTTTTGTCAAGAGGGAATAATGCTGCTATGAAAAATGGTGTGCATCTATCTATTCATGTCCCTGCTTTCAATTCTTCTGGGTATATACTCTGCACTGAGATTGCTGGATCATATGGCAATTCTATAGTTAGCTTCCTGAGGAACTGCTAAACTGTCGTCCACAATGGCTACACCGTTCTACCTTCCCACCAGCCGGGGATGAAGTCTCACTTTCCTTAACATCCTCTCCAACACTTGTAATTTTCTGTTGATGTTTTTTTTAATAGCCACCAGTCTAATAGGTGTAAGATGATATCTCATTGTAGTTTTTATTTGCATTTCCCTAATACATAGTGATGTTGCACATCTTTTCATGCACTTTTTAGAAATGAAGAAATAAAAATCTCACTACTTGTAGATGACATGATCCTATATGTAGATAGCCCTGAAAAATCTACAACAAAGCTTCTAAAGCTGGTAAATGAGCTCAGTAAAGTGGCAGGATATAAGATCAACATGTAAAAATCAGTAGCATTTCTGTACAATAATAATAAGAAATCTGAGGAGGAAATCAAGAAAAAAATTCCATTTACAAGGCATCTAAAATATTCACATATCTAGGAATAAACTTAACTAAAGATGTAAAGGACTTGTACACAGAAAACTACACAACATTGTTTAAGGAAATGAAAAAAGACCTAAATAAATGGAAGCATATTTCATGTTCATACATCACTGTCTCCTCATTGTCTTTTATTTCTTTAGCCATGTTGTCCTTCAACTCCATGATTTGATTTAGGAGATTTGTATGAACCTCGTTGATTAGCTGTTTCAAGTCTTGTGTCTCATCTGGAGCTTTGATCTGTGACTTGCCTGAGTCATATCTTCTTTTTTCTTTGTATTGCTTGTAATTTTTTGCCGATGTCTAGGCATCTGATTCTGAGGCTTAGTTTATTCTGATGTTCAGTTTCTCTCTCTTACCTAGGGATTTACTGTTAAGTAGCTGTTTGCTACCACTGTTCTTTGACTCTTGGTTCAATTTGTTCTAGATATTTAGGACTACCCCTGTATACTTGTTCAAACCAGGGCTAAGGATCCAGTATTGGGATGCAGGCCAGTTTCCAAGGGTCTTGGAGAGGGTGGCAGTAAAGGAACCTGATTGCCTCTTTTATTTATTTATTATTATTTTTCTTTCTCATGCACTTTTATGGTATGGCCAGCAAATGGCACTCTTTTGCAGACCTCTCAGTTCAAACCCCAGGTTCTAGGAGGAATGCATTCAGTGTAACTTCTAAGGCAGGTGGGCAGTGTAAACGCAATGTCCTTAGGGTTGGCCAAGCCACACAAACTGTGTCAGAGGCCCTTCTTCACCCTTGACTGGCCACACCCTTCCTCCCTCTGCCTCTTAAGCAACCGGACTGGGGCAGTAAGGTTGGTGTTTGGGAAGGCAAATTATCTTTAGTTCCCTGCTGTTTCTCAGGGAAAACAATATCCTGGCAGCCCCACCTGGCCTGGAAGTGTGAGACCCGTCCAATGCAGCAGACCAAGTTTGCTGGCCAGAATCTGAATTTGCTGTAAGCGGTGTACCACCCTTTCCCCTTTCCTTGTGGAAGAAGACCACTGCAACTCTCTCAGTCTGCAGTCACTACTGTCCATAGCTGCTGCAGTCTGCAGACTGCTATTTGCTCCCTAGGTGGGGTGGGGGGAAGGGTGCCTCTGGCTGCTTTTGAAGCTCTGCTCACAGGATTTTTCAGCCAGCTGAGACTCTTTTCCTTCACCCCTCTTTCTTCTGGGTGGTGTCTTGCCTTCCCCTGGTGTATTGAGCTCCAGAGCAGCCTCCAGACACTCTCCACCTGTCCTTAAGCTAGTTTTTTTTCTGGGAGAGAAGTGATCCCTCCGTGTCTCTAATCCTCTATCCTCCCAGAAGTCCCTGTATTAAGTTTTAAGATCAGGAAGAGCGAGCCCTCCAAATTCATTCTTCTTTTGTAAGATGACTTTTGCTCTTCAGTGCGCCTCACCCTTCTGTATAAATTTGATGATTGGCTTTTCCATTTCTGCAAAGAATGTTGCTAGAATTTTAATTGGCATTGCAATGAACCTATGAATTTCTTTGGGTAGGGTTGACGTCTTAATGATATTTAGTCTTTCAAACCATGAAGACAGAATGTCATATTTATTTAGGTCTTCTTTTATTTCTTTTAACAATGTTTCATATTTTTCTGCATACAAGTCCTTTACGTCTGTCCTTGGTTAAATTTATTCCTAGATATTTGACTCTTTATTTTATTTATTTTACAAATTGTGAGTTTACAAAACAATCATGCATATCATAGAAGATTCCTATACATTGCCCCCCACCACCAAAACCTTACCTTGTTGTGACATATTTGTTACAACTGGTGAAAGAACATTGTCATCATATTGCTGCTATCTATAGTCCATAGCTTATATCTGGTGTAATATTTCCACAAACCAATCTATTATTAACACTATGTATTAGTATTGTGTATTTGTTATAGTTCATGAGAGAACTATATTTCTCATATTTGCACTGATAACCGCAGTTCATCGTTAACCATGGGGTTCACTGTGTTATACTGTACCCTGCCTTATACAATCCCTCCAAAGTGTACCATCAGTGGCTTTCAGTTTCATAACAGAGATGTGCAGTCATCATCTCTCTCCATTTCAGAACATTTTCTTTACTGCAAAAGGAAAAACCCCATACCTCCTTTTACCCCTCAATTATTGACCCTTAGCATTCATATACTACCTTCTTTGCCATTGTTGTAAAAACATTACAATATTACTGTTAAATAAAATCTGTATATTAGTTGTATTTTACCATTTATCTCCATATTCTTAATACCTTGTAATAGAGGAACATTTTGATTTTGTATTATTAACCATAATCTTCATCCACCACCGAAATCACTATGTAATACAGTCCCTAGATTATCCTTTAACTTTGTTTCCCTAGAGTACCTCATAATACTCACTGTAATGTGTTACCATCAACTCTATCCATTTCCCCAAATGTACAATCTACATTATTAAACATTCTACATTCATTCTGCATCAGCTCCCCCTTCCCAACCCACATTCTATCTCCTAGTTACCTGTAATCTAGAGTTTACTCATCATATTTAGTTTATATTAGTGAGACAATACAATATTTGTTTCTTTGTCCTCAATTTCTCTTATTTCTGATCTGATATTTATTATATATTTCTTTCCTTCAGCTTCATTTGGGATTAGTTTGCTGTTCTTTTACTAGTTCCTCCAGATGTGCATTTAGGTATTTGATTTTAGCTTTTTCTTCTTTTTACTATAAGCATTGAGGGCTATAAATTTCCTTCTCAGCACTACCTTTGCTTTATGTAATAGGTTTTGATATACGTGTTCCCATTTTCACAAGTCTCTAGCTATGTACTGATTTATCTTGCAATTTTTTCTATGATCCACTGATTATTTAAAAGTGTGTTGTTTAATCTCCATATATTTGTGAATTTTCTCTTTTCCACCCTTTATTGATTTTCAGCTTCATTCTATTATGGTAAGAGAAAGTGCTTATATAATTTCAATCTTTTAAAATATATTGAGACCAGTTTTGTGACCCAACATATGGTCTATCTTGGAGAAAAATCCAGAAGCACTTGAGAAGAATGTATATCCTGCTGTTTTGTGGTATAATGATCTATAAATGTGTTAGGTCTGTTTCATTTATTTTATTATTCAAGCTCTCAGTTTCCTTATTTATCCTCTGTCCACTTGTTCTACCCAATGCTGAGAGTGGTGTATTGAAGTCTCAAATTATTATTTTAGAGAGTTTATTTCTCCCTTCAGTTTGGCCAGTGTGTGCCTCATGTATCTTAGGGCCCCCAAGATAGAGGCATTAATATTTATTATAGATATTTTTTTCTTAGCGAATTGCTCCTTTTATTAATAAAGATGTCCTACTTCATCTCTTATAACAGGTTTGCATTTAAAATAGGTCTGCCCCGAATTGCCAAAGATATATTGAAAAAGAAAAATGAAGTTGGAGGTATCACATTACCTGACTTTAAAACATACTACAAAGCTACAGTGATCAAAACTGCGTGGTATTGGCACAAGGATAGACCTACTGACCAATGGTACCGGATTGAGAGTTCTGATATAGATCCTCGCATATACAGTCATCTGATATTTGACAAGGCCACGAAACCCACTCAGTTGGGAGAGAGTGGCCTCTTTAACAAGTGGTGCTTGGAGAACTGGATAT
>JAKSZT010053809.1:506161-590387 GCA_026826555.1 Tolypeutes matacus
ACAGTTATAACAATGCTAACAACCAAAAAAAAGGGGGGGGGAGTTAAAATGGGGTGGGGAAGGGGGGGTGGTTTGGTATCTGGGAGTCTCCGGCACTCTGTGTGTGACTTTGCTGTGACCTAAAACTTCTCTGAAATTTAAATGAAAAATTGGGAGACAATGGGGATTGAGAGGAGGAAGGTGTCATGGCACACCAGACATCCGATAACACAGTGATAAAGGGAAGGAAAAAAGGGAAAAAGGAAAAGAAAGGAAAAAAAAATGAATATATATATATATATTTTTTAAAGGCATTTCCTTTGCTTTTTTGCCCATTTTTTGAATGTCCCAATCCACTAATTATATTTTATTTTGTTTTGTTCCTTGTTTGATTATTTGTTTTTTTTTTCCTTCTCTCTTTTTTTTTTTTCCCCCCTGAGTTTCCTTATGTTTGTCTCTTGCATGTAAGCTTATCACACTTGTTTCTTTTTCCTAGTAAGTGTATTTGATTATTGTATGGTCTAAATGTTCATGGAGGATTTGGATCACAGAAGGGTTACAATGGGAACTGCGGGGGATTATTGGGGGGGGGGGTCTGGGGGGGATTTCGTGGGGATTGGTTCATCCGAATATACATGAAAGATATACAAAATCATTCAAAGGATCGGGGGATGGGGCATGGTCACGATGGGTGGATAATCACACAATAAATGAGGGAATCTGAATTCTTAGCCTGGAGAGCTCTGCCACAGTCTCCAAGGGAGCAGCAATATTCCTCTGAGTGTGGGGACAGTGCCTGTCAAAATAGGATGACCCACTGATGTGTTTTTTTTAATTGATGACTACCCTTGTGAGTCTTTGCTCTTGTAAATGAGACTAAGCCTGCAGTTGTGGGGTGCCTAAGGGTTGCCACCTGAGAGCCTTCTTGTTGCTCAAATGTGGCCTCTCTCTAAGCCAAACTCAGCATATGATTGCATTACCTTCCCCCCAACTTGGGACATGACTCCCGGGGATGAGCCTCCCTGGCAACGAGGGATTAATACCAAGTGCCCACGGGCAACACAACTGGAAAAAGACCTTGAATAAAAGGGGGAAATGGTAAAGACAAATGAGTTCAAGTGGCTAAAAGACTTCAAAGAGAGTCGGGAGGTCATCCCAGAGGTAACTCTTACGCACACCTCAGTAGGAGCTCATAGAACATCTAAGTGCCTATCACCCCACTCAGTGGGGTTCCTGAGAGCTCCGGAGACACCTTGGTCCTATATAGGGGGGGTGAGCTCCAGAGACTAATGCCTTATCAGTGGGTTCTATTTTGGAGTCTGTGCTCCTGAGAGTGACAGAATTAGACTCAAATAAGTCCTCCCTGCACATGGTTCACCAGTCCCTTCTATTCAAACCTATATGCGATGCTGGAGTTTTTAGGTATACTTCCAGAGACTGGAGCCTCCTGCCTACCTATGTGCCAGGTGTGCATGAAATCTAGGTGGAGCTGCAACTCCTACCCTACAGCTCAATGGACTCATCCAAGTCACCTGGTGAGGAGACAACGATGGGAAATGGCCATCCCAGGGAATGGAGAGGGCCTGCATCTGCAGGCAGGACCATCCCACCCACCATATCCATGGGATATAAGCCCTTTCTCACTTGGAGTTGGACTGGACATCACCATCCCAGTCCCCTCAGGATTGGGAGAAGAACTATGGACTAGAGTGGACTTGATGGTATTCTCTTGTTCACATATGGTGATTCTAGGAACGCAAGAAATTATAACAATGAGGTGGAGCCAGTGACCACTTGACACTTTTGTGGTAGGGAGGGGACCAGCAGTTGAAATACAGTGGCTTCTTTGGGAGTTGGAGGATGTCCTGAGTACTGTTGTGGCAACGGATGTAGGCCATTTTAAATCAGCACACACCACTCAGAACTGAGTGGGAGAGAGTGTGGTCTACAGTGTGAACTGTGGTCTATGGTTGGTGGCAAGGCTCCAGGATGTGTAAGTTCATTGAGGGTGGTGGGCCACAGTTGTGGGAGATGTTTGTGTGGGATGTGGTCGGAGGTGTGGGAGGTGGGCAACATGGGAATCCCAGTGGGTTCCGTGTAATATTTTGGGTAATCTAAGCACCTCTTAAAATATATGTATATATATATATATAAACAACATTTTTGTAAGCAAATACACATATATGCATATATATTTATATATCATTTTGCAAATGTTTATATGTATTGTGAGAATTTTGATTTTTACCCATAATAAAAAAAAATTAAAAAAATAAAATAAAATAGGTCTGATATTAATATTGTTACTCCATATCTTTTTTGGTTACTATTTGCATGGAATATCTTTTTCTAGCCTTTCAGTTTCAACCTGATTGTGTCCTTATGTCTGAGGTGAGTCTCTTGTACACAGCAAAAAGGTGGCTCATATTTTTTAATCCATTCTGTGTATATATTCTTTTTTAAGGCAAGGGTGTAAAGAGTTTATTAAGGAACTAAGAAATAAGAAGAGATAAGTACACCCCTAAAGCATGGGTGCAGGCCATGCTACTGGGTAAGACATGCACATGGGGCCCCAAGGTAAGTCTTTCTAATACCTTTCCTCCTCCTTTTTCCTAACGTTGGGGAGGGGCTCCAGTTGTTTGCTTGTGTGATTGGTTGCCCCACCTGTTAGTTTTCAGGGGGCCAATGATGTGGTCTTTTATTTGGAGTTATCTGGGACCAATGGGGAGGCCTATTTGGAGTTCTTCAGGTCTTCCTTTGACCCTAGAAAGAGTTCCAAATGGGACCTAGTGGCCAGGGTCTCAGAGGGGTCTTTCCAGCTTTGTTCTTACTAGTGGCCTTCCTTCAGGGGGTTTACAGGCAGGACCTCACAGCCATGTTCTTTGTCAGGTCCCAGCTGTCTTACCTCTTTACTTGTACTAACCTGCTTCAACTCACCCCCAGAAAGTTTATACCATTATTCTTAAGGGGGTGCTAAGGGCAATGGTCATTCTTCTGTAGCTTCTTCCTGATGGTTAGTAGAAGTAGTCCCTGCCTGACAGAGTGTAAAACCCTCTGGCTATTCTATTGAGATTGAGGGAAAATGGGTGTCACACCGTGGTTGGAAATGAATGAAATTCCAGCATGACAAATACCTTGTTATAGACGGTGTTGATTCTGGAAGAAATAAACTTAGAATTTTGTAGATACATGGTCCTACTAAAAGAATAAAGAAGATGGTGATAAGTTACCCCAAAAAAGGGGTCAGCCATAACATGCTGGACCATGAAAGTGCAAAAGGCCAGATGGCTTCAGAGGCTGTATCCTCCCAAAGTTGATGGGAAACAGCATTCTCTCTTGAGTTCTTTTATGCTGTTGGTTAATTCTAGGGAGAGATTTTGGTAGAATTGCTGGGTTTGGTATAAACTTCCAACCCCAGTTCCCACAGTGGTGGTTATGCCTAAAACAGTCAGGAGAAGGATGAGAAGAGGCACTGCCTTAGAAATAAACTCACATAGACAATATAGGTAACAAGACAAGCATATGGCAAGCAAAATAAAGATAGTAGTTAAGACAGCCATTCTTTTATCTTATAGACACATTCATTAACTACTTAAAAATGAATTAAGTTTACTAGGACTTTTAACATATTCAATATCCTTCTGCATATGATCTAGAATAGAAGGGATATCAAATTCATCAGGTATATATGTATAGTATTTAATACTAATCAATGCACTAATCAATGCATGAGTTTCTCTTTAAGCTGAAGTTAATAGATTTAAGCTCCAGGTATGTAATACCATACGTATTGTCTCTTCATGGGAGCAGGCCATAATGTCAATTCTTTTTAAGTTCTACTCACATCGTTCTGATAATTATTTCTCCACTTGGTATGTCCTTCACACATCCAGCATGCTGCAGCATTGTTGGTCCTTGAAGGGAAGCTCCAGTGGTTCACTGGCCTAGTGCATAGCACCCTTCAGCACTATAAAACCGAGCCAGTTTGGAGGCAATGTCCATTGTAAATCTATCCATATAGAGCCATCACCAGCTACTGCAGGAGTCCAAAGCTGCAACATACTCTCCAACCACTTCAGGAGCATGTCCAGAGATGTGGTAAATACTTTTAGTGTTTTAAGGGTGATAGTGACTGACTTAGCCAATAACTCAAATGGAGAAGCACGATGCAGGGTATTTGGGCTTGATTTGAATGCACAAGAGAGTTTGACAATACTGAAGTCTATCTCTTTTAATTTTTATACACTTTCTAAATACTTCCAATGCAGTTTATAACATATCAAATGAACTCAACTATTTTAGTACTTACTTTTTACTTTATACCTTTACCACAATTATATTAATAGATATTTTACTTTAGCAGAATAGAAAAACTTTCTCTATTATTTTATGAAAACCTAAGATTCACAATGGAATCAAAATTATCTTTCTCTTACCACCACCTTAACATGTAGATTGAGGTGGCCTCTGACAGGCTTCTCCTTTATGAAGCTACTTTTTGTTATTAATATCAGTTTATGTTTTTATTTAATAATGGCTTCCTGAAATTAGCCATTTAAATACTACAGTTTATACATTGCTTTTACAAACTTCTTATAATTAACTGTAAGTTACTTTTACCTTAAATAAGCTTATTAAATTACAGTTAGCAACCAATGAAATTTGCCTTCATCCATTTCAAAGTCTTGTCTTACATCCCTTATTCTGTTCTGTGAAAACTAGTCATTTCATTTTAGGACAGATCTATATTTCATTAAATACAAACTTATAATTTTCATCATCTTAAAGATTTAATACATAAAATATCAATTCATTTTATTAGTATCCTACAAGCCTAGAAAGATTACATCCAAACTAAATAAAATTGAAGCCATTATAGTTTTTGCAAGAAATGCTTTTGGACTTCCAGGAAGATAACATCAAAGTAGGTAGGCAGAGCTCAACTCTCTCACAAAGAACAATGGAGAAAGGGCAAAAAGCTACCCAAAGGAGCTGCCCTAGAATCTACAGAACAGGAAAGTGCTGAGCATCTTCCAGGGGTGAGTGGGACAGAGAGACAAGGAGGCCAAAGGAAAACCATGAGTTACTCACCCCAGTGGCTGGGAACAGCACATATATCCCACCCTCAAGGCAAATAATCTTGGTAAAACCCATGGCTTACTGCAGCCAACTGAGTGAGAAAGAACATTCCTTGGGAGGAAGAAGGGTCTGGCAGAGGGTGGAAAGTGATTTCTTTTCAATGAGTTTGGCCAGCTAGTCCCCTTTGAATCTCAAAATAGACCACAGGCAACATTGAAATTGTCCTAGGGAGAGGGGAGATGGGTATCCAATCAGGCTAGATGTCACATCCAGCCACCCAGAGAGAGAGAGGAACTAGGTCAAAGAGGGGACAGAGACAGGCATCTAAGCACCCTGGCTCTAGTAAACTGTTAGAAGCCCAACTCTCCTGAGGGAACAATAGTGGGAATAGCCAGATAAGCTTTTAGAAGCCTACTTAACATGTGAAGCTGGTGTAGCTCAGTGGAGGAACTCCTGCTTTGCATATATGAGGTCCCTGGTTTGATTCTATTTACCTCCTAAGAGAAGGGATCCAGAGAGTGATCCACTGGGTTATCAGGTACCCAGCCAGCACCTATGACAGGGAATATGTAGACTGAGACTTTTCTTTTGCTTTAGGCTTTTTTGATCTGTTGTTTTTAATTTTTTATCATTTAAAAATTTCTTCATTTTATTCACTAAAACTGGGTACCTTAACTGCTGAAGGAAGGCTACAGAGTGATTGATTGATGAGCACTGGAAGCCTGAAGAGCTCCCTAGGCACCTTAGAGGGAAGCTTGCTTTTCCTGGGTTGTTTTGTTGTTGTTGTTTTGTTTCTTGTTTGTTGTCTTTTCCCTTTCTTTATTTCATTTTTCTTTTACTTACATTTTCTACTTATTTTATGTTTTTTCTTTCCTTCCTTTTTCCATCTTCTGTTTTCTGTTGTTTTTCTTTCATTCTACCTCCTATTTCATCTTCATTCTCTCTCTCTCTCTCTCTCTCTCTCTCTGTGTGTGTGTGTTTTCCTTCTCTTTTCAGCTCATCTTTCTGTATTTTTAATTAATTCTATTTTTATTCTGTTTTGATTCTTGTTTCATTTTTTTTATTCCACTTTTTTATTCTTATATCTTTGAATTTTTAAAATTTTTTACTCATATTACCTATTTATTTCCTTGGCTCTTGTACTGTTCCTCTTCTACCTTTATTATTATTATTACTATTATTCTTTTCCTCTTCTTATGTCTTTCCTTTTTTTCTGGCCTTAATATTGTTTTTTCAAGAGAGCACAAACAATTGCAATGATATAGAATAAGAGGGACCAAGTGTCAAAAGGAACCATACTACAAAAAAATAACAACAAAATAAAACCTTAGAGTAGAAAGAGAAGCTAACCAACTGAATAAGCCCATCAAGGTAAACAGATTTCTAGACACCAACAAAAATTACAAGCCATACTAAGAAACAGGAATATATGTCCCAGTCTAATGAGCAAAGTAAAAAACAGGAGGAGAGGCAAAATGTGGAACAACTAATCAAAGATGTCCAAACAAATATCATGAATCAACTTAAAGAAGTGAAAGAAGATATAAAGGATATTAAGAAGACACTGGGAAAACATACTGAAGAAATTGTAGACATACATAAAAAGATAATGGATATGATGGTGATCAATGGCACAATGCAAGAAATCTAAAATACAATGGAAGCACATGACAGCAGACGTGAACAGGCAGAGGGAAAAATCAGTGATGCTGAAGACAGTACATTGGAAATCAGACAGACAATATAACAGATATATAAAAAGATAGAAAAAACCAGCAGGGACTCAGGGATTTTAACGACAACGCAAAACACACAAACATGCTTTATAGGCATCACAGAGGGAGAAAAGAAGGGAAAGGGGGCTAAAAGAGTGTTAGAGGAAATGATGGCTGAAAATTTCCCAACTTTTTTTGAGGGACATGGACGTACATGTCCAGGAAGTGCAGCACACGCCGAACAGTATAAATCTTAGAAATCCTATCCCGAGTCATATACTTATTAAATTGTCCAATGCTCAAGACAAAGAGAGAATACAGAAAACAGCAAGAGAAAAGAGATCCATAATATACAAGGGAAGCTCAATAAGATTAAGTACTGATTTTTCATCTGAAACCATTGAGGCAAGAAGGCAGTAGTATGACATAGTTAAGGTGGTAAAAAACAAACAAAATAGCAACCAAGCATTCTGTATCCAGCAGAGCTGGCATTCAAAAAAGAGGGAGAATTCAAAATAATCACAGATAAACAGAAATCAAGTGAGTTAGTCAACAAGAAACCTGCCCTTCAAGAAATACTAAATTAGTGGCAATGTTCCAAAATGTGTTCATCAATTGCAATGAATGTATGTCACTAATGAAGGATGTTGTTAATGTGGGAAAATGTAGGAGGTGTGGGGAACAGGGTATATGGGAATCCCCTATATTTTTTATGTGACATTTGCATAATCTAAGTATCTTTTAAAAATTAAAAAATAAAATAAAAAAGAGAGAAATACTAAAGGGAAACCTACAGGTTGAAAGGAAAAAAATAAGAGAGAGAGGGTTGAAGTATAGTGTAGGAAGGAATATTATTGGTAAGAATAACTACAGGGATAAAAGGGGAAATAAAAACAATATATGACAAATACAAACATTTGATATATACAAACCTAAAGTGATGTCTTGACAATAATAACATTGAATGTTAATGGATTAGACTCTCCAATCAGGAGACACAGATTGGCAGAATGGATAAGGAAATATGACCCATCTATATGCTGTCTACAAGAAACTCATCTTAGACCTAGGGTTACAAGGAGGTTGCAAGTGAATGGTTGGAAAACTATTTTACATGCAAATAATAACCAAGAAAAGCAGGAAGTAGTTATACTAAAATCAGACAAAATAGACTTTAAATGAAAAACTATTATAAGAGACAAAAAAGGACACTATATATTATTAAAAGGAGAAGTCTATCAAGAAGATAGAACAATCATAAACATTTATTCACTTAATCAGAGTACCTCAAAATACATGAGGCAAATATTGGAAAAACTAAGAGGAGAAATAGATGCTTCTACAATTATATTGGGGGACTTTAATACACCACTATCACCATTAGACAGAACATCTCTGCAGAGGGTCAGTAAAGAAACTCAGACCTTGCATAACATGTTAGAGGATCTAAACATAATAGACATGTACAGGACATTACACCTAAATACAGTGGGATATACATTCTTCTCGAATGTACATGGATCATTCTCTAGGGCAGATCACAGGCCAGACTACAGAACAATTCTCAATGAATTCAGAAAGATTGAACTTACCAAGTAATTTCTCTGACCACAGTAGAATGAAGCTGAAATTGGTAAGGAGCAGAGAACCAGATTAAGCACAAAGATATTGAATTTAAACAACACTATTCTTAGACAATCATTGGGTCAAGGAAGAGAAATCACAAAAGAAATCAGTAATTACCTTGAAATGAATGAAAATGAAAACGCAATGTATCAAAACCTATGGGATGCAGCAAAAGCAGTGCTGAGAGGGAAATACATAGCCATAAATGCCTATATTAAAAAAAGAAGAAAGAGCTAAATTCAAAGACCTAACTGAACACCTGGAGGAATTAGAAAAAGAACAACAAACTAATCCCAAAGCAGGTAGAAAGAAGAAAATAACAAAGATTAGAGCAGTGCTCAATGAAATAGAAAATAAAGTACTATAAAAAATTCACAAAACAAAAAGTTGGTACTTTGAGAAGATTAATAAAATTGATAAATCCTTATCTAGACTAATAAAGAAAAAAAGAGAGAAGATGCAAATATATAAAATAAGAAATGAGGAAGGCAAATATCAACACTGATCCCATAGTAAAAAAGAGTATCATAAGAGGATACTTTGAAAAATTGTATGCCAAGAAGATGGATAACTTAGATGAAAAGCACAAATTTCTAGAATTACACAAACAGCCTACATTGAAATTGGTGAACTCAAAAGACCAATCACAAGTAACAAGATAAAATTAGTCATCAAAAACCTCCCAACTAAGAAGAGCCCAGAACCAGATGTCTTCACAGGTGAATTCTACCAATCATTCCAGAAGGAACTAACACCAATCCTGCTTAAATTCTTCCAAAAAATGGAAGTGGAGGGAGCATTGCCTAGCTCATTCTATGATGCTAACATCACCCTAATACCAAAACCACATAAAGACCCCATAAGAAAGGAAAACTACAAGAAACTGGGTGCTAAAATTCTTGGTGAAATACTTGCTAATCATATTCAACAACACATCAAATGAATTATGTACCATGGAAATTTGTTTTTTTCCCCTCGTATGCAAGAATGGTTCAACATAAGTAAATCAATCAATGTAATACACCACATTAACAGATCAAAAGAAAAAAATCACACAATCATCTCTATTGATGCAGAAAAAGTATTCAACAAAATACAACACTGTTTCTTGATAAAAACACTTCAAAAGATAAGAATAGAAGGAATCTTCCTCAACACGATAAATGGCATATATGAAAAACCCACAGTTAACATCATATTCAAGGGTGAAATGCTGAAGTCTTTCTCTCTAAGATGTGGAACAAGACAAGGATGCCCACTGTCACAGCTCTTATTTAACATTGTGTTAGAAGTACTTGCTCAAGCACTTAAGCAAGGAAAAGATACAAAATGCATCCAAATTGGAAAGGAAGCAGTAAAAATTTAATTATTTGCAGGTGTCATGATCCTATACATAGAAAGCCCTGAGAAATCTACAACAAAGCTTCTAGAGCTACTAGATCAACATGCAAAAAACAGTAGCATTTCTGTAAACAATAATAAGCAATCTGAGGAGGAAATCAAGAAAAAAATTACATTTACAATACCAACTAAAAGAATCAAATACCTGGGAAGAAACTTAACTAAAGATGTAAATGACTTGTATGCAGAAAACTACATAACATTGTTAAAGGAAATCAAAGAAGACCTAAATAAATGGAATAATATTCCATGTTCATAGATTGGAAGACTAAACTTCATTAAGATGTCTGTCTTACCCAAATTTATTTACAGATATAATGCAATCCCAATAAAAATTACTACAGCATTTTTTACTGAACTGGAAAAGCTAATTATGAAATTTATTTGGAAGGGCAAGGGGCCCCAAAGAGTCAAAGACATATTGAAAAAGAAAAACAAAATTGGAGGAATCACACTACCTGACTTTAAAACATACTACAAACTGCAGTGGTCAAAACTGCATGGTATTGGCACTAGCATAGACATCCTGACCAATGGAACAGAAATGAGAGTTCTTATATAGATCGTCACATATATGGTCAACTGATATTTGACAAGGTCACTAAGCCCACTCAACTGGGAAAGAATGGCCTCTTCAACAAATGGTGCTTGGAGAACTGGATATCCATATCCAAAAGAATCAGAGAGGATCACCATCTCATGCCCTATACAAAAATTAATGCATAAAGAAAAACTCCACACCCCTTAGCATGCCTTTCCCAGCCCTACATAAACACTAATCATATTTCATTTTTATAAATTGATTTATATTTGCATTTTATATAAATGGAACCCTACAATATGATACACAATATATTTAGTTCATAGTATCACAATCATATAGTATTTGATTCTTTTTGGAGTAATGAAATAATTCTAAAGTTTTTTGTGATGATGAATGCAGAACATTGTGATTATATTAAAAGTCATTTATGATTCACTTTAAATAGATCATAGGGTATGTGGATATATGTCAATAAAACTGTTTAATAAATAAATAAATAATTGTGCAAGAATAGCCCGAAATAGCAGCTATGTACAGCACAGTAAACATAGAGATATTGAGAAGTGAAGAATTTTGTCTGTTGTTTATTATTATTATTATTATGGAAATAATGAAAATGCTCTAATGATTGAAGTGATGAATGCACAATTATGTGATTATACCAAATACCATTAATTGTACACTTTGGATGAGTTGTATGTTTTATTAATATGTATCAATAAATTGATTTGTTAAAAAAATTAACTCAAGATGGATCAAAGGTCAAAATATAAGAGCCAAGACCATAAAGCTCCTAGATGATAATTTAGGGAAGCATCTATGAGATCTTGTAGTAGGAAATGGTTTCATAAAATTTATACCCAAAGTGTGAGCAAGGAGAGAAAAAAATCAATAAATGGACCTCTTCAAAATTAAAAAGGTTTGTATTTCAATAGAGTTTGTCAATAAAGTGAAAAAGTAGCTTACTCACTGGGAGAAAATATTTGGTAACAATCTATCAAATAAGGGCCTAATATCCAGCATATATAAAGAAATCCTACATCTCAAAAATAAAAACACAAACAATCCATTTAAAAATGGGTAAGAGATTTGAATAGACTCTTCTCCAAAGAAAAAAAGCAAATAGCTAAAAAGCACATGAAAAAATGCTCATCATCACTAGCTATTAGGGAAATGCAAATCAAAACTACAATGAGATATCATCTTACAACCACTAGACTTGCAGCTATTAAAAAAACAGATGTTGGAGAGGGTGTGGAGGAAAGGGAACACTTATCCATTGCTGGTTGGAATGTAGAATGGTACAGCCATTGTGATGGACATTTTGGCCATTCTTCAGGAAGCTAAGTATAGAACTGCCATATGATCCAGCAATCCCACTGCTGGGTATATACCCAGAAGAATTGAATGCAGGGACATGAACAGATATATTCACACCAATGTTCATAGTGGCATCATTCATTATTGCCAAAAGTTGGAAGCAACCCAAATGTCCATCAACAGATTAATAGATAAACAAAAACACACACACACACACACACAAAACAATGGAATATTACTCATCTGTAAGAAGGAATGCAGTATTAACACACAGGATGACATGGTTGACTCTTCAAGACCTTATGTTAAGTGAAGTAAGCCAGACACTGAAGGACAAATATTACATGATCTCACTGATATGACTTAAACAAATTGAGCCGACTCACAGAGTTAGAGTCTGGAAGATAAGTTTACAGGAGACAGAAAGGGAGTAGAGGGTGGTGAGTTGATGCCTATATGGGCAAAATCTATAATAAGGTGGAAGAGTGTGGTTGGACAGTGGATGGGCATGAGAGCGGTACAGCGACGTGAATGGGTTCAGCAGTGCTAGTCTTTGAAGGGGAGTAGGTTGGGGGAGTTTGGACTCTCCATGGAACTGGGGTGAGAGTTGGAGGAAGGAGCAGGTGAAATCTGGGGGTTTGCAGATCTGTGGTTAAAACTACAATGTTGGAAATGTTCTTTTGATGAATATGGCGGGGAGGGGGTGTTACTGGTGTAGGGTGTCAGATGTGGGGAGATATACCAGATAGGGTGCACCTGGGGCATAGTTCTATGGAACATGTTAATGTTCACCTTGTCATAGCATGTTAACTTAGTGTAGAGAGACCCACACAGTAAACAAGAAAATATTAAACTCCCATCCTGGGTTCTCCTGCTGTGTTTTCAGTTAGAGGTCAAGAATCCCTTGAGAACTAGAAACCTAGTTTCTTTATCACATTACTCAAGCTCTCAGTTTCCTTATTTATCCTCTGTCCAGATATTCTATCTAATGCTGATAGTGGAGGGTTGAGGTCTTCAACTATTATTGTAGAGACACTTATTTCACCCTTCAGTTTTGCCAGTGTGGGTCTCATGAATTTTTGGACACCTATGTTAGGTGCATAAATATTTATTATTGTTATTTCTTCTTGGTGAATTGTCCCTTTTATTAATATATACTAGCTTACTTCATCTCTTGTAACAGTTTCACACTTAAAATAAATTTTGTTTGGTTTTAGTATATCGCCCCGCTTGCTCTATTCTATTGCTGTTAGTGTGGAATATATTTTCCCAACCTTACAATGGATATCCTCTCATACCATACAGAATCACCATTATTAGAGAAACAGAAAACTTCAAGTACTGGAGGAGATATGGAGAAATATGAACAGTCTTTCACAGTTGGTGGGACTGTTAAATGTTGCGACCTCACTGAAAGACGATCTGGAGGTTCTTCAAGAAACTAAATATACAGCTACCATATGATCCAGCAACTCCACTACTAGGAATATATTCAGAAGAAATGAAAGCAAGAATGCAAACAGATATTTGCACAACGTTCATGATGGCATTATTCACATTTGCTTAAAGATGGAAACAATCTAAGTGTCTGTGTGTTAACCAATGGATGGAAAAACAAGATGTGGTATATATATTCATACTATGGAATATTACTTAGCTGTGAGATAATCAACTGGCGAAGCACATGACAACATGGAGGAATCTTAAGGATATCTTGTTAAGTGAAACAAACTAGACCCAAAAGGACAAATACTGTATGGTCTCACTGATATGAACTAAATATAATCAGTAGACATGTGGAGTTAGACTATGAAGTGTAGGTTGTCAGAAGATGGAATGTGGGGTGAGAATGTATGTAGAATGTTTAATAAGGTCAAACGTAAATATAGGTAATTGTTGGACTTCGAACACATTATAACAAATGTGACAAACTGTTGGTTTATGGATGTAATTGTGGATGAAATGAGTAGCCTTGGAAGATTAATGTTTGGAGGACAGCTGAAGGATAATATGGGGAATGTATAAAAATGATTTTGGAAGTAGATGAAGATTGTGGTTTTAATACATATACAGGAAAGTTCTTCTACTACAGGGTATTAAGAATGTGGTGATACATGGGAAAAATATAACTAATGCAATTTATGGACTATAGTTAACAACAACATTGCAATATTTTTGTAGTAAAAGTAAAGTTGTGCTATATTAATCCTAAAGGTAAAAAAGAATATGGGGTACGGTTTTGTGTGATATGGATATGATTAAGCACTTTTTTCATTAAAAAGGAGACCTTGACTGTGTCATTTAACTAATCTGTGTTCACCTGTGTATCTTTCTGAATACTAGAGGAGCAACTGAGTTAGCAGTTAGAATTTAGATGTGATAAAATTGCCTGTAAAATAACTTTTTAGAAGTAATGTTTCCATAACTTTTTGATGTGTCTTTCTGTTTTATTTTGGTGAATTTGAAATAAAGCTGTTAATAAAAAAATTAAAGAAGAGCTGTGACACAAAAACACTAGGCTATAGAGATAAATTGACCTTAATAGTAAATGCACCAACATAATCAGATGCCTAGATATAAGCAATCAATTATGAATCATGCTAAGTAACAGGGAGATATGGCCCAGCTAAAGGAACAAACCAAAATCCTGATAAAATACAGGATTTAAGAAAACTAATCAATGATAATAACACAAACCTACTAAATCAATTCAAGGACTTGAAGGAAAATATGACTAAAGAGATAAAGGATATTAAAAAGAAACTGGGTGAGCATAAAGAACAATTAGAAAACTTTCAAAGACAAGTAACAGAGCTTATGGGAATGAAAGAAACAACGGATAAGATTAAAAATGCATTACAACTGTGGCAAGGGAGAATCACTGGTGTGTGGTGTTGGCAATCAGGAGATGTGTGGGGAAGAGTGCATCTGGGGCATGCCTCTATGGCATATTAATATATTCAAGTGCTCATGGTGCATTATCTTGGTGGGTGGAGACCCACACAATAACTGAAAGAATATTGAATTCCCATCATAGGAAGTCCTGCTGCATCCTATAATAGAGTGGCAAGAATCCCCTGAGTACATGGGCAGTGCCTAGCAAAGGAGGACAGACCATTTTGTCAGGCCCTTGATATTGATGGTTTTACTTATGAACCTTGATCTTGTGGAATTGAAATTTAGCCTAGTATTGCATATTGCCTAAGAGTTTCCTCCTGAAAGTCTCCTTGTGGCTCAAATATGGCCTCTTTCTAAGCCAAACTCAGCAAATAAATGTATTACCTCGCCCCCTCCCCCCCCCCCGGAATGGGACAAGACTCCTGGGGATGGTCCTCCCTGGCACCGAGGGATTATTACCCAGTACCAACTAGTGATGCATTTGGAAATGATCTTGACCAAAGAGGGGAAACATTAAATACAAATGAGTTTTTATAGCTAAGATATGTCAAAGTGAGTCATGAGGTCATTCCAGAGGTAACACTTATGCATGTCTCAGTCTCAGCAGGATCTCATTGACTGCCACAGTAAGCAGTGCCTCAAACAGTGGGGCTACTGAGGGCTCTAGAAACATCCACTATAAACAGGGCATACAATCTCAGAAACTTGGCACCCTGTAATTGGGCCTCACTTTGGAATATATGCTCCCCAAGGTAACAAAATTAGACTCATTTATAATTTCCCTACACATGGTTCTTCTGCCCCTTTTATTTGAACCTATGATTAGCACTATACCCATTAAATATATGTCCCAGAGACTTAAATCTTCAGTCTGTTCATATACCAGTTGAGCCCTGAATCTCAGCAGAGTTGCAACACCTACTCTCCAGTTAATTGAACTCACCCAGGACAACTATCAAAAGGATGATGATGGACAATGCCAATCATAAAAAACCAAAAGTATCCACAACTGCAAGCAAGACACTTACATCCATCTGCACCATTGGATCTAAGTCCTTTCTGAATCAGAAACAGAGTGTGCATCACCACCCCCAAATCCTCAAGATTAAGGAATGAATAAACATAAGGGGGAATGCAAACATGGGCTAAAGTAGACTTATGATTTTCCTAGCAATGGAAGAACTTGTGTCACTGATATAAAGGCAGTGACCACCAGAGGTTCAGAGGGGAGGGAGAAGGAAGAATAGGTGAAACATGGAGCATTTTTGGGACATTTGAATTGTCCTGCATGACATTGCAATGATAGGTGTAGGTCATTATATGTTTTCTCAAAACCTATAAAATTGTGTGGTGCAAAGTGTAAATGATAATGTAAACTATAAACCATATTTAGTAGCAATGTTTCAATATGTGTTCATCAATTGTAACAAATGTACCACACTAATGAAATATGTTATTAATGGGGGAAAGAAGAGGAGGAGAAGGGAGTGGGATAAATGGGAATACTCTATATTTTTGATGTAACATTTAGGTATTTAAAGCTTCTTTAAAAATAAAAAAATAAATACATTAGAGATATATAACAGCAGATTTGAAATGGCAGAAGAATGAATTAGTGAAATTGAAGACAGAACATTTGAACTTGAAAAGACAGGAGAACAGAGAGAAAAAAGAATGGGAAAAATGAACACTCAGGAGGGAATTGAATGACAAGATGAAATGCACAAACATACATGTTGTAGGTTTCCCAGAAGGAGAAGAGAACAGAAAAGGGACAGAAGGAATATTTGAGGCAATAATGACAAAAAATTTCCCAACCCTTATAGAAGACAGAAACATCAATATCCAAGAAGGGCAATGTGCCCCAAACAAAATAGATCTGAATAGACTTACTGCAAGTCACCTACTATTCAGAATATCAAATACTAGAGATTTTAAAAAGTATTTTGAATGTATCAAGAGAAAAGCAATGCCTCACATACAAGGGAAGCTCATTAAGACTAAGTGCCAATCTCTCATCAGAAACCATGGAGGCAAGAAGGCAGTGGTATGATATATTTAATGTACTGAAATAGAAAAACTGCCAGCCAAGAATTCTTTAAGTGGCAGAACTGTCCTTCAAAAATGAGGGTGAGTTTAAAGCCTTCACAGACAAACAAAAACTAAGAGAGTATGTTACCAAAAGACCAGATTTACAAGAGCTACTAAGGGGAATCCTGCAGCCAGAATGGAAAAGTCAAGTGCAAGAGACTTGGAGAAGATTGTAGAAATGTAGTTTGGGAAACAGAAGTGGCTCAAGTGATTATGCTCCTGTCTACCATATAGGAGGTCCAGGGTTCGATTCCTGGGGCCTCCTGGTGAAAGGCAAGTTGGCCCATGCAGTAAGCTGGCCCAAATGGAGAGCTGGTCCACACAGAGTGCTGGCCCACACGGAATGCTAGCCTGTGCAAGAGTGCTGGGCCACGCAGGGATGCTGGCCTGTGCAGAAGTGCTGGCCCACACTGAGTACTGGCCTGCATGGAGAGCTGGCACAGCAAGATGATGCAACAATAAAAGACACAGAGGAGAGACAATAAGAGACACAGCAGACCAGGAAGCTGAGGTGGTGCAAGAGATTGAGCTCCTTTATCCCATTCCAGAAGGTCACAGGATTGGTTCCCAGTGCCACTTAAAGGGAAGAGAAGCAGAGCACAGAAGAACATGCAGAGAGCAGACAGTGAGTACAAAACAGCGGGGGGGGGGGGCCCGGAATAAATCTTAAAAAAAAATACAGATTATTAGTAAAGATAACTTAAAGGGTAAAAAGACAATGGTAAGATATGACAATGGGAAGCCAAAGGATAAAATGGACAAAGTAAGCAATGCCATTACAGTAATAATGTTGCACATTAATGGATTGAACTTCCCAATCAAAAGACATAGATGGAGCATTTCATCCTGCAGCATGGCCCACACGTATGCCTCGAGTGTGTACTTAACTCTTTTCTCATTTCCTAGTTTCCTAATAAGGTCTTTACTCCCTTGCCTACTCTATGGTGTGTCCGTAAATTCTCTTATGTGACATAGCCAGGAACCTAGAAGCCCAGAACCCAGAGCATTCTCCCAACATATTTGGTAAGCCAAGCCAGGAGACAATGAGGCAAGTAACACTCCCTGACCACTGTTGAGGACTTGTGTATCTGTACCTTCCTTTGCTTTATTAGCAAGGCCCCCAAGACTTTCACCCTGGGCCCAGAGGTTCCTCTTAATCCATTACTTCTGAGGTCCCCAAAGCTGTTTGCATGTAAGCTGCAGAAAAATCAGTCTCTACTTTTTAATGTGCCTCTTTATGTCTGGTTTTAACTATAAAACTCAGTCCCTGGCAGTGGCCATAAAATGAGTTCTCTCATGGCCAACTTTTCTAAGACCTCTGGAAGAGTAGGCCAAAAGACAGGTCCCTACACAATCCCTCTTCCAGGGAGAAAATTTGGCTTGGCAGCTTTGGTCCAGAACCTAGATCCATGTGTCTCCCAAGTCCTAAGTCACCCTGGGGATTCACAGCTGCATGGGCTTTGCAATTCTCAGGATGCCAAGGACCACAGCATCAACTCCAGACACACTCCAAAACTTAAGCAACTTGGGTGCTTCAGTTTGCATACCAGCTCCAAATGCCCCCAAGACTTAAGCAGCTTGGGAGCTTCAGTTTGGAGGCTAAAAGTTTAGTCATGCCAGGAGCTAGAATGCTGGATCAGCTGACAGACTTTTTTCCATTTCTCCCTAGAAATATGGGTGCAGCCTTTAGCATTCCAGAAGACTCCCCATTGGGGAGTCTTCTCAGAAGTTGGGACAACCTGCCTACTCTTGGTCTAAAAAGGAAGAAGATAATTTTTTCCTGCCACACCACATGGTTGCAGTACAGCCAACAGTGGCCTCTGCATGGGATCCTGAATTCCAGTTAAACTTCCCATGTAAGAGGGAAGGAAATGACAGGCAGATCTGAGGGCCAGAGACCAAGTAGTCACATGTCTCCTCAAAGGGATGAGAATGTGCACTACCAAACTGGTCAATTAGAATAAGTTCAGGGAAACTACTCAGAAGCAGAACCTAAAAACTAAGCCTTATTTCAAGGAAAGATGTTAGAGGCCATAAAATACCCTCTGGTAGATCCTGACTCTAGAGAAGAACAGATCCTCCTAGGAGCTCTCTTTATTAACCAGTCTGCCTCAAATATCCATAGGAAGCTGCAAAAACTTTCCCTGGGCCCTTAAACTTGCATTAACTCCCTTTTAGAAACAGCCTTCACAATATTCAACAATCAAGACCAAGGTGCCAAGGGGAAGTGAGGAGGTGCAGGCCTGGGGATAGGCTTACCTTTTAGCTGCCACCATTAAAGGCACACTGTCACATCAGTGCCACCAGAATCCAGGCTTCATATCAGCAGGAACTTGTTTCAAGTGTGGAGAGGTGGATTCCTGGCCACAAGCTACCTCACCACCTGGACTGCCAGATCCTTGCTCCAGGGGAGGACAGAAGGGTTCTGAATCCCCACATGAACCATCAAACAGGAGGAACCTCAGATAACCTTTGACATGGACGTTGAGTTTTTTAATTTCTTAATTAACATGGGAACCACTGACTCAGTCTTAACCTGCCACTTCAGAACTCTCTAGCCTCCATTGTGCCTAATAAGGGGAGTAAATTGGGAATCAAGACCTAGGCCCATTACTAAACCTTTCCCCTGTAGAATAAGAAACCTCCAAGGGGAGTGGAAGTGGCTCAAGCAGTTGGGCACTTGCCTTCCACATGGGAAGTCCCAGGTTTGGTTACCAGTGCCTCCTGAAGAAGACAAGAAGACAACAAGCAGACAGACAAGGGAGCCATCTTGGTGGTGGTGGGAGTAAATAAATAAATAAATATTTTTTAAAAAAGATACCTCCTCATAAGCCATGAATTAAGCAGTAGCTCCTCAAGCGGGAAGCTGTTAAAGGGCTCCAGCATGGGAACTTTATGTGAAGGTGATTTTAAAGTCAGGTCTTTCCCTATGCTAAGTATGTAAAATTCTCTCTTCTGTTCTAATCTGTGCTTACTTTAACTTTGTCAGTCTGCTCATGCCTAGGAACTCATAAATCAGATGTGGGGATCACTCATTACAAATTGGGTAACAATGAAAAGTAACTTAAAAAATGAGTCTTTAAATTTCAATACTTTCTTTTTTTTTTAAATTTTTTATTTATTTTTATTGTGGGTAAAAATCAAAATTCTCACAATACATACAAACCTAGTAAGTGTATTTGATTATTTTATGGACTAAATGTTCATGGAGGATTTGGATCACAGAAGGGTTACAATGGGTACTGCGGGGGATTATTGGGGGGGGTGTCTGGGGGGGTTTCGTGGGGGTTGGTTCATCCAAATATACATGAAAGATATACAAAATTGTTCAAAGGATCGGGGGATGGGGCATGGTCACGATGGGTGGATAATCACACAATACTTTCTTGCAATTGGATTTGATGTATAAAAGAAATCACAAGTGGAATTAGTTCAACTGCTGGAAAAGCAGAAAAACTTAGCAACATTAATGTTACTAATAAAATAGTTTTAGTTGCTTAGTTAATAAATGCAAGTGCTCAATTTGTTTTGAAGTAAAAACTTACTAGAAACTGTAACTAAAAGTTAAGTTCATTATATAGATGCCTTTATTATAAAACAGAAAAAGGATAATACTGAAATTGCTCTAACTGGGTTGACTTAGCTTAGATCTATTATTGTGGTGTTAATCTTAGATGGTTACTTCAGGTCTAGCCTCACCCTAGGTATGCTTGCTTTAGTAATGGTAATTATAAACTGAATTTATCTGTGCTTATGATTAGTTTGTGACAAGCTTACTAGCTTCACTCTGAGACTTGAACTATTGTGATGGTAATTCTAAATTAAACTTATCTTTATTTGTGGTTATTTCAAGTAAAGCCTCACCCTACAGTATGCTTGCTATTGTGATGGTGATTCTAAATTTAGTTTACCTTTGCTTATGGTTATTTCAGGACTGGCCTCACCTTGGGTGTACTTGCTTGCCTTTGTAATGATAACTACTCTATTCTCCCCTATTTGTAGCCATGGCAACTTCTGCCCACCCCCTGGCTCAGAGGAAGGCAACTTTGAGACACCCTTGTCTCCCATCCTTCCACTGGTTAATAACCCTGCTTTCTCTCCTGAGTATCCAGGTGTGGACTGTAATTTACCTATTCCAGGCAAAAGCCCAGAGGGACCACATGAACTTTGAGAATATTGCTGTCTCATGGAATCCTTGGCCCTCAGGGTTGGACATCCATTCTTCCAGTCCAGTGGTTGCCAGAGTCCTGTTATCTCCAAGGACTGGGGAGTGGGGGGCCTCCTACCTTGACTGTTGAGATTCCTAAAAGCAGCAGGTCATGAGAAAAACCAATTTTCCCTGAGACTTCAATGACATCATTGAGTATATAATGGAAGTATTGTTGCTTATCCAAGGTCTGTCAAAGTCAAAGTGGGAAATATGAAGAGCTCTGAAGTAAAGAAGTATTGTAGATTGTATCTTAAAGCATTGGGAACAATATGGTTGTAAGCCAATAACTAAAAAGAATAAAATTCTTGTGCAAAACTGCATGGTCACAGTGCAGATTAATTAGAAATAGCCTTCAAAGAGATCTTTTAAAAATGTTATTTTACAGCTAAACTTATTTTGTAAGGGAATGAAAATTATAAGTAACATTAATGAGTTGTGTGTTTCTATGTCTAGCTCTCTATTTGTGTCTCCCTATTTGCTCAGCATATATTTTCCTACATCAGGATGGTAATATCAAATTAACAAATGAAAATTCTAAAAACAGCTTTATCCAATTTGTTAAAAATCAAATAAGCACTCATAAGTAAATGGTTATATAACCAAATTAGAGAGGCTAAGCAGGATGGAAAGGTCATATAGAAATATGACTATATAAACTACTGGGAGAGGAAAAGGGGTTTCTTAAGCTTTTTGACTTATCCAAGTCCCACGGGGCCTCCTTTTGGCAAGAGCTATGGGGGAAGGGCTAGGTGTGACAAGATAGGAAAATGGAAGCTTAATGAAAAACCCTGTCAACTAAGCTTGGGAATTAAGAATCAGATCGTCTGGTAATTCCTCAATTTAAACTTTTAACAGCCTTAAAATGAGAATAATTAGTAATCCAAATACCAAATTTCAGTAAAGAAAATGTCCTGGAAAGCTATGGAAAGATTTTTCTAAATAATAATTAAAACAAATTAAACAATTATAATAAATTCCAAAACCTGGCAGTCAGTATGCTATTAAGGTTATAGCAGGTTTAGAATTTTGTTAATGAAAAAAAGAGGTTTTAGTCTCCTGTGAAGGAAAAAGAATATTATTTTTTAATTTTTTATGAATTTTCTTTCTTTTTTTCTTTTTTAAAATTTTTGATTTTTAAAGAAGATTTAGATTACATAAAAGTTACATACAAAATATAGGGGATTCCCATATTCCCCCCTCCCCTTTCCCACATTAACAACATCTTTCATTAGTGTGGTATATTTGATGCAATTGATGAACACATATTGAAGGATTTTGACTAACCATGGACTATAGTTTACATTATAGCAGGGGCTCTTAAACTTTTTTGCTCAATGGAACCCTTTGCCAGTCAGATGAAATGAATACTACTGTAATTTATCTTTTATATACATTCATAAGTGAAGGGAATGCTAGATATCAGAGGTCACAGATAATAAAAATAATAACTTGATTATTTTTCAATTTGAGCTCACAGACCCTCTGAAATTTTTTCACAGACCCCTTGGGGCTCAATGAACCCCTGGCAAAGAAATGCATATGTTATAGTTTGTACTCTATCCCACAGAGTTTTGTAGGTTATGACAAACTATATAATAGCCTGTATCCATCATTGCATTTTCATGCAGGACAAATCCCATGTCCCAAAAATGACCCCATATTACACCTATTCTTCCCTCTCCCTCCCCTCAGAAGCTCTTGTGGCCATTGCCTTCCATTGCTAGAATAATAATGTCTATAATAGAATAATAAAAAGTCTACTTTAGTCCATTGCTCATTCTCCAATATTGAGGATTTGGTGATGGTGATGCCAACTCTGTTTCTAATTCAGAGGGGACTACGGTTCTGTGGGGAAAATGGCTAGAGCTATCTTGCTTGCAGTTGCAGACACTCTCTGTTCCTTAGGAGGAGCATTGTCTATCATCATCTCCTTTTAGTTGTCAATTTTGTTAATATTGATGACCTGTACTTGTGAACCTTTACTCTTGAAATGGAAACTTAGCCTAGTATTATAAGGTGTGCAAGAGTTACTCCTGAGAGCCTCCTTGTTGCTCAAATATGGCCTCTTTCTAAGCCAAACTCAGCATATAAATGCATTACATTCCCCCCAGTGCAGGACATGACTCCCAGGGATTAGCCTCCCTGGCACTGTGGGATTATTACTCAGCACCATCTAGCAATGCAACTGGAAAAAGACATTCACCAAAAGGGGGAAAAGGTAAAGACAAATGATTTCATATGGTTAAGAGACTTCAAAGTGAGTCAGGAGTTCACTCCAGAGGTTACAATTATGCACATCTCAACAGGATCTCATTGACTGCCAAAGTAAATATTGTCTCAAAGAGCTGGGCTCCCGAGGGCTCTGGAGACATCCTCACTATATGCAAGGCAGACAGCTCAGGAGTTTGATGCCTTGCCAGTGGGCCCTACTTTGGAATTTATGCTCCACAGTGTGACAGAGTTGGAATCAGTTGTGGTTTCACTAAACATGGCTCTTCTGGCCTTTCTATTTGAACCTATAATTAGTACTAGGATTGAATGGTCTATGTCCAAGAGACTAAAATCTTTGGGCTGTTCTTGTGTCAGCTGAGCCATGAATCTCAACAGAGTTGCAACACCTACTCTCCAGTTCATTGAACTCACCCAGGACAACAAATAAGGAGATGATAATGGACAACGATCATCCCAAGGAACAGAGTCTAAAACTGCAAGCAAGAGAGTCCCAATTACCTGCCCATTGGGATCAAAGCCCCCTCTCAATTAGAGGTGAAATGGGCATGATCATCCCAGAATCCTCAGGTTTGGGGAATGAACTATGGACTAAAGTAGAGTTCTGGTATTCTACTATAGACTTTTTGTGATTCTAGCATTGGAAGAAATTATATCATTGATGTGGAGGCAGGGGCCACTGGAGGTTCTGAGGGCAGGGAGAGGGAAAAACAGGTGAAATATGGGTCAATTATTAGGACTTGAGAATTGTCCTGAATGACATTACAATGACAGATAGAGGACATTACATATCTTGCCATAACCTACAAAATTGTGTGGGAGAGAGTGTAAACTACAATGTAAACTATAATCCATGATTAGTGGAATGTTCCAAAATGTTTTCATCAATTGTAATGAATGTACCACACTAAGGAAGTATATTGTTAATGTGGGAAAATATGAGAGGTGTAGGGAATGGGGCATATGGTAATACCCTATATTTTTATGTAACATTTATGTAATCTAAATATCTTTTTTTTAAAAAATAAAAAATATATTAAAAAGTAAATAAAATAAAGCAAAAAAAAAAAAAAGGAAAAAAGAGAAATCCATAACTACCTCAAGACAAATGAAAATAAGAGCACAACAAGTCAAAAAACATACAGACAATCACTGTACATATAGGACAACAGATCTTATAGTGAAGAAAGACACAAGGTCAAAATCATATTTTTTATTATTTCAAATTTTTTCATTTTTTTGTATTTTATCCATTATTTTTAAAACTATTACTATTTCATCTTATTAATTTTATTTGGTTATTATGTTGGTTTCATTTTTGAAGAAGTCTTGGATCACAGAAGTGTTACAACTGTGGTAGGGGAGGATCATTGGTATGGAATGTCAGTGACAGGGGATGCATGGGAGGAGGTTCACCTGGGGCTTACCACTAAGGCATGTGAATGTGTTCAAGCATTCATAGGGCATTGTCACTGTGGGCGGAGATCCACACAATAACTGAAAGACTACCAAATTCCCATCCTGGGGAGTTCTGCCACATACTCTAATGGGACAGCAAGAATCCCCCAAGTAGAGGAACAGTAACTAGTGAAGGAGGATGGACTATTGTGATGGGCCCTTGATATTGAGGACTGTACTTATGAACCTTTTCTTTTGAAATAGAAACTTAGCCTAGTATTATATGTTACTTAAGAGTTTCCTCCTGAGAGTCTCCTTGTTGCTCAAATGTGGCCTCTCTCTAAGCCAAATTCAGCATATAAATACATTACTTTCCCCCCGGAATGGGACATTACTCCCTGGGATGAACCTCCCTGGCACCGAGGGATTATTACCAAGCACCAAGTAGCAATGCGTCTGGAAAAAGGCCTTTACCAAAAGGGTTCTTATATGGCTAAGAGATTTCAAAGTGAGTCTGGAGGTCAATCCAGAGCTTACATTTATGCATGTCTCAGAAGGATCTTATTGACTGCCACAACAAATATTCCCTCAAATAGCAGGGCTCCTGAGGGCTCTAGAGACATCCAGACACTACAGACAGGGCACACAGCTCATGAGTATGGTGCCCTGCCAGTGTGCCCTACTTTGGAACTTATGTTCCTCAGTGTGACAGAGTTGGACTCATTTGTGGTTTCCCTACAAATGGCTCTTCTGTCCCTTCTATTTGAACCTATAGTTAGTACTAGACTAGATAGGTGTATGTTCAAGAGACTTAAATCTTTGGGATATCCATGTGCCAGTTGGGCCCTCAATCTCAACAGAGCTGTACCACCTACTCTCCAGTTTATTGGATTCACCCAGGACAGCTATCAAGGAGATGATGATGAACAGAGAGAGTATGCAACTGCAAGCAAGATAGTTTCATCAATCAGCCCCATGGGATCAAAGCCCCTTCTCAATTAGAGGCAGAGTGGGCATCACCATGACAGAATCCTCAGGATTGGGGAATGAACAATGGACTAGAGTAGACTTATTGTTATTCTACTATAGACTTATTGTTATTCTAGCAATATCATTGATATGGATGCAGTGGCCACCGGAAGTTCTGAGGGGAGGGAGAGGGAAAAATAAGTGTAATATGGGGGAATTTTTGGGACAGTAGAATTGTCCTGAGTGATGTTGCAATGACACATACAGGCCATTATATATTTTCTCATAAATTACAAAATTGTGTGGGACAGAATGAAAACTATAATGTAAATTATAATCCATGCTTATTGGCAATGCTCCAACAGGTGTCCAGAAGTTGTAACAAATGTACCACACTAACGAAGGATGTTGTTAATATGGGAAAGTGTGTGAGAGGTAGGGAGTGGGGCATATGGGAATCCCCTATATATATTTTTAAACAATTTATTGAAGTATAACATTCGTACATGAACATACATAAACTATAAGTGTTCAGTAAATATCATGAACTTACAAAACAAACATGCATAATGTCATACAGGGTTCCCACACATCACCCCCCCCACAACTCTGCAGTGTTGTGAAACATTTGTTAATGAAAGAGCATCATCAAAGTATTACTACTAACTATAGTCCATATCTTCCTCCCCTATACATTTTTTTAAGGATTTATTTATTTATTTATTTACTTTTATCTATTTTTACCCTGTCCCCCATTTTTGCTGTTTCTGTGTCCTTTCGCTGGGCAACTCTCTGTGTCTATTTCCTGCCCTCTCTTCTCATCCTTCTCCTGTCTTCACTGGGATTTGATCCTCAGAATCTCTGATGTGGGAGATAGGCATCCTATCACCTGCACCACCTTAGCTCCTGGTTTTTCGGTGTGGCTTGTCTTGGCTCTCCCTTTTGTCACTCTCCTGTTACGTCATCATCTTGCTGCGTGGCTAATGGGGCCTAATGATGCACCTGTGCACAGGGCCTGGTGGCTTACCCACTCGAGGGGCCTGGCGTTTCACCTGCACACGGGGCCTGGAGGCTCACCCCCTCATGGGGCCTGGTGACCCATGTACCTTTTATATTTTTCTTTTTAAAATTTTTACCAGGAGGTCCCAGGGATCGAACCCAGGTCCCTCCATATGGAAGACAGATGCCCAACCACCTGAGCCACATTTGTCCCCCTGCTATATCTCTGAAGGTTGACCAAATATACCCAAAGTTACAGTCTTTGCATACAGGATGGTCATATAATAAATCAGGCTTAGCTTATCACCAGCATTCTAAAAACCAGACCTGGGGAGAAAAACTAGGTCTGAAGAAACATTACGGTTTCTAATATAGCGAAAGTTTAACCTACCCTGATTATCACAAAATCAGGACAGTGAGAATATTCACATCCCTATATTTTTAATGTAACATTTATGTAATCTAAAGTATTTTTAAAAAAATAAAAATGTGTTTAAAAAATATATGGAATACAGAAAGGCTGGGCTGAGAGGAAAATGTATACTCCTCCATGCATGTATTAAAAAAGAGAAACCACTCTCTGCCCTCTGCTGCACCCTCCCTTTTCCCAATGGAGAAAGATATCTGTTCCCCTCTCAGTTGGCTGCAGTGAGCCATGGATTTTATCCAGGCTGTTTGCTTTGCAGGTGGGAGATGGGTGCCATTTTGCTATGGGGGGTTAATAGCTCATTGTTTTCATTTTAGCTTCTTTGTTTCTCTGTCCCTTGCCCTATTTGATGATGTGCAGCACTCTCTTGGTCTACACATGCCCTAAGCAGCTCTTTTGGAGAGCTTTTGGCCCTTCCTCCATTGTTTTTCTAATGGAGTTGAGCTCCGCCCACCTACTCCAGCACTGTCTTTCCAGAAGTTCTTGATTCTTTTAGTTGCAATTTTAAATGGGATTTTCTTTTTTTCTCTTCTTCTGATAATTCTTTTCTTGTATATAGAAACACTACTGATTTGGAAGTATGGATGGTGTCCCCCACACCTTTGCTGAATTCATTTATTACCTTTAAGAGATTCATTGTGGATTTTTTCAGGAGTTTCTGAGTATATGATCATGCCATCTGCAAATAGGGAATCTTTTACTTTTTCCTTTCCAATTTGGATGTGTTTTATTTCTTTTTCTTGCCTAATTGGTCTGGCTAGAACCTCCAGGACAATGTTGAATAACAGTAGTGACAGTGGGCATCCTTGTCACGTTCCTGATGTTAGAGGGAAAGTTTCATCATTAAGTAGGATGTTGGCTGTGGGTTTTTCATATATGCCTTTTATCATGTTGAAGAAGTTTCCTTTTAGTGCTAGTGTTCTAAGTGTTTTTCTAAAGAAATGGTGCTGGATTTTGTCAGATGCCTTTACTGCATCAGTTGAGATGATTATGTAATTTTTTCCCTTTATTCTGTTAATTTGGTGAATTACATTAATTCATTTTCTTATGTTCTTACATGCCAGGGATAAATCCCACTTGATCTTCTTGTATAATTCTTTGAAGTGCTGTTGGATTTGGTTTGCTAGTATTTAGGTGAAGATTTTTGCATCTATATTTATAAGAGATGTTGGTCTGTAATTTTTTTCTTGTGCTACCTTTTTCTGGCTTTGATATGAGGATGATGCTGGCCTCATAGAATTAATAAGGTAGTGTTCCCTCCTCTTTTTTTTTTTTTTGGTGAATTTGAGCAGAAAGTTAAGTCTTCTTGGAATGTTTGGTAAAATGCCCCTGTGAAGCCATCTGTTCTTGGGCTTTTCTTTGCTGGGAGGTTTTTGTTGACTGATTCAATCTCTTTACTACTAAATAGTTTGTTGAGATCTTCTATTTCTTCTTGATTTAGTGTAGGTCTTATGTGTCTTTCTAAGAATTTGTCTATTTCACCTAGGTTATCTAATTTGTTGGCATACAGTTGTTCATAATATCCTTGTATAGTCCTTTTTATATCAGCAGGATCAGTGGTAATTACTCCCTTTTTATTTCTGGTTTTCATTATTTGTATCCTCTGTCCAGACCAGAACCACAGGCAAGTAGAGGTTGAAAGAGACACCTCCATGAGAAGATTCGCTAAAGATTGACATCTTTTTGCAGGCTACGAAACTGCAAGAAAAAAAGAAGCCTTTTGTAGTCTCTTTTCCCAGACCCCTTTGATCTAACCTGTGCTCACATAGTGGTCCCTGGCCCTATATAAATAAGTTAAGCTGGGCAATTTTGAAGACTTAGAATAAGTTGAACCAAAAATCAATTAAGAACCAACTTTTAGTTATGTTGATTTTTGCTATTTTTCTCCATTTCATTTATTTCTGCTAAAATCTATATAATTTATTTCTTTCTGCTTGCTTTGAGATTGATTTGCTGTTCTTTTACTAATTCCTCCAAATGTGTAGTTAGTTTTTTTTATTTTAGCTTCTCCATTTCACCTAGGTTATCTAGTTTGTTGGCATACAGTTGTTCATAATATCCTCATATAGTCCTTTTTATATCAGCAGGATCAGTAGTAATTACCCCCTTTTTATTTCTGGTTTGCATTATTTGTATCCTCTGTGTTTTTTCTTTATCTGTCTAGCTAAAGGCTTGTCAATTTTATTGATCTTTTCAAAGAACCACCCTTTTGTTTTCTTGATTCTATTTTTTTGTTTCCATTTTATTTATTTTCACTCTAATATTGTTATTTCTTTCTTTTAGCCACTTTGAGTACATTTTCTCTTCTTTTTCTAGTTCTTTCAGTTTGGAGGTTAGGTCTTTGATTTCATGGTTTTTTTTTTTTTTTTTAATGGAAGCATTTAGAGCTATATTTTTCCATCTTGTTACAGGATGCCTTTGCTGCATCCAGTAGGTTTGGTATGTTGTATTTTCATTTGACTCAAGATATTTCCTAATTTCCCTTGTGATTTCCTCTTTAACTCTTTGGTTGTTTAAGAGTAAGTTGTTTAATTTCCACATATTTGTGAATTTTCAATTTCTCCCTCTATTATTGATTTCTATCTTCCTTCCATTGTGGTCATAGTAGATACGCTGTATGTTTTCAATGTTTTTGGATTTATTGAAACTTGTTTTGTGAACAAAAATATGGCCTATTATGGAGAATGATCCATGTGTACTCAAGAAGAATGTGTATTCTGTTTTATTGGGTGAAGTGTTCTATTTATGTTTGTTATGACTAGGTAGTTTAGAGTAACATTCAATTCTTGTATTTCCTTATTGATCTTCTAATTGGTGTTCCATCCATTATTGAAAGTAGAATATTAAAGTCTCCTACGATTAATATAGAATCATCAATTTCTCCCTTCAAAATCTGTCAATGTTTGCTTAATATATTTTGGTGCTCTGCTGTTAGGCACATATATATTTATAATCATTGCATATTCTTTTTTAATTGATATCTTAACCAGTATATAATCACCACCTTTCTCCCTCATAACTGTTTTTGTCTTAATATCTATTTTATCTGATATTGGTATACTCAACCTACCTCTCTTTTGGTGACTATTTGCATGGTATATTTTTCCCTCCTTTCATTTTTAACCTACTTGCATCATTGAATTTAAGGTGACTTTCTTGCAGACACATATAGTCGCATCTTGCTTTCAATACTGCCAATCTCTGCCTTTTGACAGGAGAATTTAATCCATTTACACTTAAAGTAATTATTGATAATACAGGACTTTCTTCTGCCATTTTCCTATTTAGTCATTGTAAGTCTATTACATTTTTGTCCCTCAGTTCTTTGTTAATGCTTACTTTTATATTTATTTGTGGTTTTTGTTTTGTTTTGTTTTTTTTTTGGTAACATATTGTGTGTCTTCTCTTTTCTTTGGATATATTTTTCATATACGTTTTTGTGGTTACCATGCAGTTCAAGTTTAATATCTTGAATACATAACAATCTTATTTGGTTTGATACCAACTTGACTTCAATGACATACACATACAATTTTCCTATACCCCTCCATACCCCCACCTTCTGTTGAAATTGTTATTACTTCTATCTTTCTACACTGTAAGATCAAAACCATAGTTTTATAATTACTTTTATTTATTTGTTTTTTAGCACTTGTAGTAATTAAAAAGTGCTTACATACCAAATAATAAAATACAATAATTCTGGTATTTATAATTAAGTAAATGGTTGCCTTTACTGGAGATCTTTATTTCTTTATCCTGCTTTGAACCAATGTCTGTTGATCTTTCCTTTCAGTCTGGAGAAGTCCCTTTAGCATTTCTTGTAGGGCAGGTCTTGTGGCAATGAACTCTTCAGCTTTTAAAAATCAGGTAATGTCTTAATCTCTCCCTCATGTTTGAAAGAGATTTTTGCTGGATATAAACCTATTGACTGGCAGGTGTTTTTTTTCAGCATATTAAGTATTTCAACCCACTGCTTTTTGCCTTCATGGATTCTGATGGGAAGTCAACACAGTCTAACTGACACTACCTTGATTATCACATGTTGATTTCCTCTTGCAGTTTTCAGAACTCTGTCCATGTTCTTTGCATTCTATAGTGTGATCAATATATGATGGAATATTTTTTCTTCATTTTCTTCCTGTTTGATGTTCTCTGGGCTTCAAGGATGTGCATACTCACATCTGTCATTAAGTTCAGGAAGTTTTATCTCCTTATTTCTTTTTTAAATATACTTAAAATAATAAAAAAAGATACTTAGATTACATAAATGTTACATAAATATGTAGGGGATTCCCATATGCCCCACTCCCTACCCCTCTTACACTTTCCTACCATAACAACATCTTTAACTAGTGTGATACATTTGTTACAATTGATGAACATATATTGTAGCATTGCCACTAAATGTGGATTATACTTTTCATTAGAGTTTACACTCTCTCCTGCACATTTGGTAAGTTATGACAAAATATATGTTGGAATGTATCTGTCATTGCAATGTCATTCAGGACAATTCCAATGTCCTGAAAATGCCCTCATATTACACTTATTTTTTCCTCTTCCTCCCCTCAGAACCTCCAGTGGCCACTGCTTCCACATCAATGATAAAAGTTCTTCCATTGCTATAATCACAATAAGTCTATAGTAGAATAACAGTAAGTCTACTTTAGTTGATCATTCATTCCCCAATCTTGAGGATTCTGGGGTGGTGATGCCCACTCCACCTCTAATTGAGAGGGGCCTTAGATCTCATGAGACAGATGGATGGGGCTCTCCTGCTTGCAGTTTTAGACTCTCTCAGCCCCTTGGGACTATCGCTGTCCATTGTCATCTACTTGTTTGTTGTCCTGGGTGAGTTCAATGAACTGGAGAGGGGGAGTTGCAACTCTGTTGAGATTCAGGGCCCAACTGGCACATGGAAGGCCCAAAGATTTTAGTCTCTTGTACATAAACCTATCAACTCTAGTACTAACTATAGGTTCAAATAGAAGGGACAGAAGAGCCATGTGTAGGGAAACCAAGACTGATTCCAACTCGGTCACACTGTGGAGCATAAACACCAATGTAGGGCCCATTGGCAGGGTGCCAAACTTTTGAGTAGTCAGCCCTGCCTGTATTGTCTGATTGCCTCCAGAGCACTCTATCTGATGCAGTATTTACTGTGGCAGTCAATGAGATCCTGCTGAGATGTGCATAAGCATAACCTCTGGAATGATCTCCTGACTTACTTTGAAGTCTCTTAGCCATATAAACTCATTTGTCTTTTGGTCATGCTATTTTTTCCAGTTGCATTGCCAGTTGATGCTTGGTAATAATCCCTAGGTGTCAGGGAGGCTCATTCCCAGGAGTCATGTCACACAATGGGGAGAATGTAATGCATTTATATGCCAAGTTTGCCTTAGAGAGAGGCCACATTTGAGCAATAAAGATGCTCTCAGGAGGTAACTGTTAAGTAACATATAATACTAGACTACATTGCAATTTCACAAGAAAAGATTCATAAGTACAGTCATCAATATCAAGGGCCCATCAATGGTCCATCCTCCTTCACTAGTCACTGCTCCTGTACTTGGGGATTCTTGCTATCCCATTAGAGAATGTGACAGAGCCCCCCAGGATGGGAATTTGGTATTCTTTTAGTTATTGTGTGGATCTCCACCCATCGTGACAATGACCCATGACCACTTGAACTCACTAGTATGCCTTAGTGTACAAAATGAACTTTTGTACATTTTTACAGGGGTGCCCCTCCCCACAACCCCCCTTCCTGGTTAAATCCTCAGACTGGTGCTGTGTTCCTAGCCCCTGGACTCTCTGTAGGGGAAGGGAGACTGCAGGGCTAACCCGAGAGGGATCAGGCAAGCACCCTAGACTTCTCCCTTGGAATGTGGGGTCCAGCAGGAGGTGGACCAACAGGGAAAGGGGCCTAGGCTGGAGGGAAGGGCATGTATTTCCTGCTTGGATGACAGCCCTAATAGTGATGCTGAGCATTTTTTCATGTGCTTTTTAGCCATTTGTATTTCTTCTTTGATGAAGTGTCTATTCAAATCACTGGCCCATTTTTAAAAAAAGGTTTGTCTTTTTATTCTCAAAGTGTAAAATTTCTTTCTATATGCTGGATATTAGGCCCCTATCAGACATACGGTTACCCAATATTTTCTCCCATTGAGTAGGCTGCCTTTTCACTTTCTTGACAAACTCCTTTGAGGTGCAAAAGTTTTTAATTTTGAGGAGGTCCCCTTTATTTATTTATTTTTTCATTGGTCATGTTTTGGGTGTTTAAAGTTCATGAAACCATTTCCTAAGATAAGATCTTGTAGATACTTCCCTACATTATCTTCCAAGATCTTTACGGTCTTGGCTTTTATGTTGAGATCTTTGATCCATCTTGAGATAATTTTTGTGTAAGGTGTGAGATGGTGTTCCTCTCTCCATCTTTTGGATACGAATATACATTTCTCTAAGCTCCATTTGTTGAAGAGGTCATTCTCTCCCAGTTGAGTGGGCTTGGTGGCCTTGTCAAATATCAGTTAACTGAATATGAAAGAATCTATATCAGAACTCTCAATTCAGTTCCATTGGTCAGTAAATCTTTCCTTGTGCCAATATCATGCAGTTTTGAGCACTATAGCTTTGTAGTATGTTTTAAAGTCAGGTAGTGTGATTCCTCCATTTCCATTTTTCTTTTTCCATATGTCTTTGACTATTTGGGGTGCCTTGCCCTTCCAATTAAATTTCATAGTTAGCATTTCTAATTCAGTAAAAAAGGTTGTGGTAATTTTTATTGGGATTTTGTTAAATGTGTAAGTCAGTTTGGGTAGGGTAGACATCTTAATGATGTTTAGTCTTCCTATCCATGAACAGGGAATATTCCATTAATTTAGGTCTTCTTTGATTTCCTTTAACAGTGTTGTGTAGTTTTCTACATACAAGTCCTTCTACACCTTTAGTTAAATTTATTCCTAGGTATTTGATTCTTTTAGTTGCTATTGTAAATGGGATTTTTTTTCTTGATTTCCTCCTCAATTCACTCATCATTGGTGTACAGAAATGCTACTGATTTTTGCACATTAATACTATAACCTACCAATTTACTGAACTCATTTATAAGCTCTAGAAGCTTTGTTGTAGATTTCTCAGGGCTTTTGAGTTATGAGATCATGTCATCTGCAAATAGTGAAATTTTTACTTCTTCCTTTCCAATTTGGATGTCTTTTATATTTTTTCCTTGCCTAAGTGGTAGAACAAATACTTCTAATACAATATTAAACAAGAAAGGTGACAGTGAGCATACTTGTCTTGTTCCAGATCTTAGAGGGAAAGTTTTAGTATTTCACCATTGAATGTAATGTTAGCTGTGGGTTTTTCATAGATGCCCTTTATCATGTTGAGGATGTTTCCTTCTATTCCTGTCTTTGGAAGTGTTTTTACCAGGAAACCATGTTGTATTTTGTTTATGTGGTGTATTGCATTGATTGATTTTCTTATGTTGAACCATACTTGCATACCAGGGAGGAAATCCACTTGGTCATGGTGCATAATTCATTTGAGGTGTTGTGGAATATGATTAGCAAGTATTTTGTTGAGGATTTTAACATCTAGATTCATTAGAGAGATTTCTCTATGGTTTTCCTTTCTTGTGGTGTCTTTGTTTGGCTTTGGTATTAAGGTGATGTTGGCATTATATTATGAGTTATACAATATTCTCTATTCTATTTTTTTGGAAGACCGTAAGCAGGATTTGTGTTAGTTGTCTCCAGAATATTTCATAAAATTCACATATGAAGCCATCTGGTCCTATGGTCTTCTTAATTGGAAGGTTTTTGATGACTGAGTTTATCTCTTTACTTGTAATTGGGCTATTGAGTTCATCAGTTTCTTCTTTTGTCAATGTAGTCTGCTCTTTTGTTTTTAGCAATTTGTCCATTTCCTCTAAATTATCCATCTTTTTGGCATATAATTTTTCAAAGTATCTTCTTATGATACTTTATTTCTGTGGGGTCACTGGTGATATCTCCTTCCTCATTTCTTATTATGATACTTTATTTCTGTGGGGTCACTGGTGATATCTCCTTCCTCATTTCTTATTTTGTGTTTTTGCATCTTCACTCTTTTTTTCTTTGTTAGTCTAGCTAAGGATTTGTCAATATTTTTTAATCTTCTCAAAGAACAAGCTTTTGATTTTATTTTTTCTAGTGCTTTCTTATTTTCAATTTCATTTAATTCTTCTCTAATCTTTGTTATTTCTTTCTTTCTCCTTCTTCCGATAGCTATCTGCTTCCTTTCGCTCAGGTTTTTTAGAATTCTACAGCTTGCTATAGTTTTACTGTTTATGCACCTGTCCCTGCCCCCTCTCTAATTTGGTTCCACTCTCTTCCAGTGTGGCTGGACGTGACAGCTTGCTAAGTAGGTCCCTCCTCCCCTCTCCCTTCCAGGTTAGTGTCCCTTCCAAGTTTCAAAGGGGCTCAGCTGACCAAACTCACTGCTGAGAAACCATTCTCCACCCTCTGTGAGACCCCTCTTCCTCCCATGGAACACCCCCTCCCAGTACGTTGACAGCGGTGAGCCGGGGGCTCCATTGAGGCTACTTGTCCTGTGGGTGGGGTATATGTGCCATTTCTAGGCACAGGGGTGAGCAACTCATGGTTTTCTTTATCTTTCCAGTACCCTCCTAAATAACTCAGAACACCTTCTTACACTATATATACAAAGCAGCTCCATTAGATAGGACCCTGCCTTCTCTCCACTTTTTTTTTTGTGAGAGGGTCAGACTCTGATTACCTACTTCAGTGCCATTTTCCCAGAAGTCCTTCCTCTCTTTTCTTTATACTAATCTGTTTGGTCTGTTCTGGTGTCTGTAAGATTTTACTTTTCTCTGTAGCTCAGAAATATCAATGGACTTTCTAGTTGCACCTCTCTTTTCAATAATTATTTATGGGTTTTGGGGATCACTTCCAATCTAATAACTAATGTCTTTCTAGTTAAGCAAAGTTTTCCTTTACTTTTTCTTTGATTACTGATTCTTTATATATTATTTTTCCTCTTGTACATCTATTATTTAGTTATTAGCTTTTTTGAACCTGCTCTCAATATATATTATCTTTTTATTAATAAATTCTATTTCATCATATTTTTCTTTGTGTTTAAAAATATTTATTATTTATATTTTAATATATTTTTTATTTTTTAAAGATACTTAGATTACACAAATGTTACACAAAAATATAAGGATTCTCATATGTCCTGCTGCCCACACCTCCCACATAAACAACACATACTACGTTTGTGTGACACATTCATTGCAATTGATAAATGAATACTGGGGTATTGCCATTGAACATGGACCATAGTTCACATTGTAGTTTACACTGTCTCCCACACAATTCTGCAGGTTATGGGAAGATATAAAATGACCTATATCTGTCATTGCAATGTCATTCAGGATGATTTCCAAGTCCTGAAAAGGCCCCCATATATACACCTGTTTTTCCCTATCCTTGCCCCAAGAGCCTTCAGTGGCCACTGCCTCCACATCAATGCTGTAATTTCTTCCATTGCTAGAATCACAACAAGTTTATTGTAGAATACGAGTAAGTCCACTCTAGTCCATAGTTCATTCCCCAAACCTGAGGATTCTGGGCTGCTGATGTCCACTCTATCTCTATTTGACAGGGGACAAAGGGTGGACTGTGATGGTTAGGCAAATGTGTCAACTCAGCCAGGTAATTGTGCCTATTTGTTTAATCAATCAAGCACTGGGCTAACTGTAATACAAGGATATTTATAGACTTTAGTCATTAGTGAGTTTACTGCATAGATGGCTCATTACATCTACAATCAACCAGGGAAAGGGCGTCAGCAATGAGTGATGTTTTATCCAATCAGTTGAATACCTTTAAAGTGGAAGTGATTTCAACATTCAAAGAATTTCCCAACTCAGCTTTGGACAGCCAAGGTCTCCTGGGAACTCATCAAGGGCCTTCATTGGACTTTCACTGGAACCCATCGTTTGCAGCATCCCTATGGAATCTGGACTTGTGCATCCCCACATTTATGTGAGAGAATTTTATAAATACTCATATTATTTACAAAAACAAATATTTTATTTGGACTTCCAGTTTTCAGCATTGGCCACCATATTTTTCATTTTTTCTCCTGAATACTTTAAATTGTGAAATCATGTTTTTGGTTCCTGTTTTATTGCATCATAATTTCATCTCCTTAAGGTTTCTCACTAGTTTTTAAAAATTTTTTTAAAAGATACTTAGATTACATAAATATTACACAAAAAATATAGGGATGCCCATATGCCCCACCTCCCACACCTCCCACAACCTCCCACATAAACATCCTTCATTACTGTGGCACATTAATTGCAATTGATAAATACATCCTGGGCCTTTGCCATTAAGCATGGACCATAGTTCACATTGTAGACCACACTCTCTCCCACACAGTTCTTCATGTTATATGATGATATAAAATGGCCTATATCTGTCATTGCAACGTCACTTAGGACAATTCCCAAGTTCTGAAACAGTCCCTGTTTACAACTGCTTTTCCCTCTCCTTGCCTTCAGAGCCTCCAGTGGCCACTGGCTCCACCTCAATGTCCATTGCTTGAATCAAAATATGTCTATAGTAGAATACCAATAAGTCCACTCTAGTCCATAGCTCTTCCCCCTATCCTGAGGAGTCAGGGATGGTGATGTCCAATAGACCTCCAAATGACAGGGGATTATATCCCAAGGGGAAGATGGAAGGGAATATCCTGCCTGTAGCTGCTGACTCTCTCCATTCCCTGGGATGGCTGTTGTCTATTATAATCTCCCTGCCAGTTGTCCTGGGTAAGTCCAATGAGCTGTAGAGTAAGAGTTGCTACTCCACCAAGGTTCCAAGCCCAGCTGGCACATGGACAATCCAAAGACTCACATCTCTGGATGTACACCTACAAACTCCAGCACCAAGTATAGATTTGAATAGAAAGGAAAGATGAGCCATGTGCAGGGAAGACATAGTTGAGTCCAACTCTGTCACTCTCAGGAACACAAACTCCAAAGTAGGGTCTCCTGACAAGGCACCAAATTCCGGCACTATCTGCCCTGACATAGGACCTGGGTGTCTCCAGAGCCCTCAGGAGCCCCACTATTTGGGGTGATATCCACTTTGGAACTCTATGAGATCCTACTGAGATATGCATAAGCGTTACTTCTGGGATGACCTCCGACTCATTTTGAAGTCCCTTAGCAATAAAAACTCATTTGTCTTTACCTTTTCCCCCTTTTATTCAAGGTCTTTTTCCAGTCGCATTGCCAGTTGGCACTTGGTAGCAATCCCTAGGTGCCAGGGAGGCTCAACCCTGGCAGTCATGTCCCACACTGGGAGAAAGGTAATGCATTCATATGCTGAGTTTGGCTTAAAGAGAGGCCACATTTGAGCAACAAGGAGGCTCTCAGGAGGCAACCCTTAGGCACCCCAAAACAATAGGCTAAGTGTCAATTTCAAGAGCAAAGACTCATAAGGCTAGTCATCAATATCAAGGACCCATCAGTGGATCATCCTCCCTCACCAGTCACTGCCCCTGCACTTGGGGGACAGTTGCTGCTCCCTTAGAGAATGTGGCAGAGCTCTCCAGGATGGGAATTCTGTATTGCCTCATTAATTAAGTGATTCTCCACTCACTGTGACAATGCCCTGTGAATATTTGAACATTATTAAATACTTTATATTTATGCTCAGATGAACTTCCTCCCATGCATCCCCCATCCCTGACATCCCACACCAACAATGCTCCCCAGCCACATTTGTAACCCTTCTGTGATCCAAAACTTCTTCAAAGATGAAGCCATTACAATAGCTGAATATAAGTAATAGGAAAATGAAATAATAATGATAAGTTTTAATGTAAGAGATAAAATACATAAAAATTTTAAAAAATTAAAAATAAAATTATATTAAAAGATTGGGATATTTAAAAAATGAAAAATATAAAAAAAATGTTTTTTGACTTTTTGCCTTTCATCACTGCAATATCTGGTGTCCAGTCTGTACCGTGGCACCTTCCCTTTCTCATTCCCCAGTGTCTCACTCTTTTTCATTTTGTTTTCAAAGAGGTTTTAGGTCACAGCAAAGTCACTCACATAATAGAGGAGACTCTCATATACCCAACATCCTCCTCCTTTCCTCCCCCCCCCATATTAATACATTTTTATATGTGGATGGTAGCATTGTTATAACTGATATAAAAACAGTGAAACATAGCTACTAAACATTGAAAATGGTTTACACTATGGTTTAAATTTTAGACGGTACTATTTTATAAATTTTGATGATATTTAAGATGTCCTGTGTCCATTACAGTATGGTAATGAAGAACATTTCCACTGACCACTAAATATCCCTTGTTTGATCTATTTTATTCCTCCCATCCCATCCTTCTGGGGCCCATGAGGAACCCCTGGCTTGACTCGTTGGATGACAAGATTCATACTTACATGCAACAAGAGGTCTTGACACACTAGTTTGTCCTCCCCTATTAGGAACCACCCTTGCTCTTGAGAGAGTCCCACCTGCCTATACTGAGCAAATTGGTCCTCCTAAAGGTGGGAGTACAACTCCTTCCTGCTCATTATGTGGGTCTCCAGCCACTGATACAACACATTATGACAGAATGAACACTCACACAGTACTTAGAAGCCTGCTCCAGGTGCACCCTGTCCCGAATGCCCCCCCAACCAACACCCTAAACCAGTGACCCTTCCTTGTCTTATTGCCATAAGATCATTCCCACTTCTGTACTTTAAACCTCATACCCACAAATCCCCAGTGTTCACTTGGTCCCTCTCACAACCCTCCCCCCAGTATCCTGGACCTTCTAACCCACCCTTCCCAATCTACCCACCTGTCAACCCTGCACCATCCACCTCAATATCACTACACTCATGTCTTATCCCTTCAATAAATAACTACACTCTATCACTTTGCCATAGATTACGTGCATATGGGTGATGGCTCACAACCTTCTCTTCTCTTTCTATTTCTTATAAACCTAACTTAAAGACAATAGCTCACTGAGACTGCTCAATTTCCTTAATTCATACCACTGAGGTTATGTAGTGTTCATCCTTCAATGCCTGCCTTTCTTCACTCCACATAAGGTCTTCAAGGTTCATCCATGTTATCCCGTGTGTTAGCACTTTATTCCTTCTTAAAGCTGAGTAATATTCCATTGTATGTATGTACCAGATTTTGTTTATCCATTCATCTGTTGATGGGCACCTGGGTTGATTCCAACTTTTGGTAATAGTGAACAATGCTGATATGAACAATGGTGTGCTTATATCTGTTCGTGTCTTTGCTTTCAGTTCTTCAGGGTATATACCAAGCAGTGGAATTGCTGGATCATGTGGAAGTTCTTTGGTTAATTTTTGAGGAACCGTCAAACTGTCCTACATAGTGGCTGGACCATTCTACAATCCCACCAGCAGTGGATGAGGGTTCCCATACCTCCACATCCTCTGCAACACTTATAGTCTGCTGTTTTTAATAGCCAGCATTCTAATTGGTGTAAGATGGTATCTCATTGTAGTTTGAATTTGCAATTCCCTAATAGCTAGCGATGTTGAGCATCTTTTCATGTGCTTCTTAGCCATTTGTATTTCTTCCTTGGAGAAGTGTCATTTCAGGTCGCTTGCCCATTTTTTTTAAATGGTTTGTTTTTCTTTTTCTTTTTGAGACGTAGGATTTCTTTATATATGCAGGATATTAGGCTCCTATCAGATATATGGTTGCCAAATATTTTCTCCCATTGGGTAGGCTGCCATTTTACTTTCTTGATAACATCCTTTGAGTTGCAGAGGTTTTTATATTTGAAGAGATCCCATTTATCTATGTTTTCTTTTGCTACTCATGATTTGGGTGTGAAGTTCATGAAACCATTTTCTATTACAAGGTCCTGTAGATGTTTCCCTACATTATCTTCCAAGGTCTTTATGGTCTTGGCTCTTATATTTAGATCTTTGATCCATCATGAGTTAATTTTTGTATCAGGTGTGAGACGGTGTTCCTCTCTCATTCTTTTGGATATGGATAACCAGTTCTCCAAGCACCGTTTGTTGAAGAGGCCATTCTCTCCCAACTGAGTGGGCTTGGTGGCCTTGTTGAATATCAGATGACTGTATATGTGAGGAACTATATTGGAAATCTCAGTTTGGTTCCATTGGTCAGTATGTCTATTCTTGTGCCAATACCATGTATTTTTTTTTAAAGATTTTATTTTATTTATTCATTTATCCCCCCCTTGCTGCTTGTGCTCGATGGGTCAGCTAACCACTCCGTGCGGGCAGGCTTGCCTTCACCAGGAGGCCCCGGGAACCGAACCCGGGGCCTCCCATATGGTAAACGGGAGCCCTACTGATTGAGCCAAAGCCGCTTCCCCCAGTACCATGTATTTTTGACCACTGTAGTTTTGTAGTATGTTTTAAAGTCAGTTAGGTGATACCTCTAAGCTCATTTTTCTTTTTCAATATGTCTTTGGCGATTCAGGGCTGCTTACTCTTCCAAATAAATTTTGTAGTTAGTTTTTCCAATTCATTAAAAATATAGTGTTGATTTTTATTGGGATTGTATTAAATCTGTAGATTAGTTTGGGTAGGATAGACATCTTGATGATGTTTAGTCTTCCTATCCATGAACAGGGAATATTCTTCCTTTTATTTAACTCTTCTTTGATTTCCTTTAACAGTGTTGTGTAATTTTCTGTATATAAGTCCTTTATATCTTTTTAAAAATTTATTCCTAGGTATTTGATACTTTTAGTTACTATTGTAAATAGTATTTTTTTTTCTTGATTTCCTCCTTAGATTGCTCGTTTTTGGTGTACAGAAAAGCTACTGATTTAATTTTTATTTTTATTTTTTTATTATTATTTTTAAAGATTCTTAGATTACATAAATGTTACACAAAAAATATAGGGATTCCCATATGCCCCACCTTCCACACCTCCCACAACCTCCCACAACCTCCCTTCATTAGTGTGGCACATCACCTGCAATAGGTATACACCATCTGGGACTTTGCCATTAAGCATGGACCTTAGTTCACATTGTAGACCACACTCTGTCCCACAAAGGTCTGCATGTTATATGATGATATAAAATGGCCTATATCTTTCATTGCAATGTCACTCAGGACAATTCCCAAGTCCTGAAAAAGCCCCTGTTTTACAACTGCTTTTCCCTCTCCCTGCCCCCAGAGCATCCAGTGGACACTGGCTCCACATTAATGTTGTAATTTCTTCCATTGATCAAATCACAATATGTCTATAATAGAATACCAGTAAGTCCACTCTAGTCCATAACTCTTCCCCCAATCCTGAGGAGTCTGGGATGGTGATGTCCACTCCACCTCCAATTGAGAGGGAGCTTATATCCCATGGATGAGATGGATGGGATTATCCTGCCTGCAGCTTCAGACTCTATCCATTCCATGGGATGGCTGCTGTCCATCATCATTTCCCCACCAGGTGTCCTGGGTGAGTCCATTGAGCTGTAGATTAGGAATTGCAGCTCCACCAAGATTCTGGACCCAGCTGGCACATGGACTGCCAAAATAATCCAGTCTCTGGATGTATACCTACAAACTCTAGCACCACATATAGGTTAGAGTAGAAGGGACAGATGAACCATGGGCAGGGAAGACATATTTGAGTCCAACTCTGTCACTCTCAGGAGCACAAATTCCAAAGTAGAGCCCCCTGGCAAGCCACCAAACTCTGGAGTTATCCGCCCTGACATAGGACCTTGGTGTCTCCAGAGCCCTCTGGAGTCCCTCTATTTTGGGAGATATCCACTTTGGAAGTCTATGAGGCCCTACTGAGTTGTGCATAAGCGTTACCTGTGGGATGACCACATGATTCACTTAAAGTCTCTTAGCCATATATTTTTTTACATTTTTCCCCTTATCATTGCAATATCTGGTGTCCAGTCTGTACCGTGGCACCTTCCCACTCTTATGCCCCAGTGTTTCATTACTTTTCATTTTGTTATCAAAGAAATTTTACGTCTCAGCAAAGTCACACACAGAATACAAAAGACTCTCATATACCCAACCTCTTCCCCCTTTCCTCACCCTATAATAAAAAATTTTTATATGTGGATGGTAGCATTGTTATAACTGATATACAAATAGTGAAACATAGCTACTAAACATTCTCAATGGTTTACAGTATGGTTTATATTTTAGACCTTACACTTTTATAAATTTTGATGATATTTATGATGTTCTGTGTCCATCACTGTAAAGTTAATGAAGAACATTTCCAATGACCACTAAATACCCCCTGTTTCATCTATTCTATTCCTCCCTCCCTATTCCCCAAGGGCCCATGACAACCCCCTGGCTTGACTCATTGGATGAGCTAGCAATTCCACTGCTGTGTATATACCCAGAAGAATTGAAAGCAAAGACACAAACAGATATATGCCCCCCAATGTTCATAGCAGCTACAGATTTTTGAACATTGCTCTTGTAGCCTGTGACATTACTGAACTCCTTTATAAGTTCTAGAAGCTTTGTTGTGGATTTCTCAGGACTTTCTTTGTATAGGATCATGTCGATTGCAAATAGTGAAATTTTTATTTCTTCTTTTCCCTTTTCTTACCTCAGCACTCAAGTAAGTACTTCTAAGACAATGTTAAATAGGAGTGGTGATGGTGGGCATTCTTGTCTTGTTCCCGATTGTAGGGGGAAAGCTTTTAGGATTTCACATTGAAGATTATGTTAGCTGTGGGTTTTTCATATATACCCTTTATCATGTTCAGAAAGTATCCTTCTATTCCTATCATTTTCAGTGTTTTTCTCAGGAAAGAGTGCTATATTTTGTCGAATGCTTTTTCTGCATCTATAGAGATGATCATGTGATTTTTTTCTTTCAACCTGTTTATGTGGTGTATTACATAGATTGATTTTCTTATGATGAACCACCCTTGCATACCCAGGATGAAACCCTCTTGGTCATGATGTATAATTCGTTTGATATATTGTTGAATGTGATTAGCAAGTATTTTTTTGAGGATTTTAGCATCTAGGTTTATTAGAGAGATTGCTCTGTCATTTTCCTTTCTTGTGGCATCTTTGTTTGGCTTGGTATTAAGGTAATGTTGGCATCATAAATTGAGTTAGGCAATGTTATTTCTACTTCTATTTTTTAGAGGAGCTTAAGCAGGATTGGTGATAGCTCTTTCAGAATGTTTGGAAGAATTCACTTGGGAAGCTGTCTGGACCTGGGCTCTTCTTAGTTGAGAGGTTTTTGACGACTGAGTCTATCTCTTTACTTGTAATTGGACTGTTGAGTTCATCATTTCTTCTTTTGTCAAAGTAGGCTGCTTGTAAGTTTCTAAGAATTTGTCCATTTCTTCTAAATTACCATTATTGTTGGCATATAATTTTTCAAAGTATCCTCTTATGATACTCTTTATTTCTGTGGGGTCAGTGGCAATATTCCCTTCCTCATTTCTTATTTTTGTGTATTTGCATCTGTTCTCTCTTTTTCTTTGTTAGTCTGGCTAAGGGTTTGTCAATTTTATTGATCTTCTCAAAGAACCAGCTTTTGGTTTTGTTTATTTTTTTCTAGGGTGTTCTTATTTTTTATTTCATTTAGTTCTGCTCTAATCTTTGCTATTGCCTTCTTTCTATTTCCCTTGGGGTTAGTTTGTTGTTGTTTTTACAGTTCCTGAGGTGTGCAGTAAGGTCTTCAATTTTAGCTTTCTTCTTTTTTGAGATATACATTCATGGCTATGAATTTCCTTCTCAGTACCACTTTGGCTGCATCCCATAAGTTTTGATATGTTGTGTTGTTATTATCATTCATTTCAAATTAGTTACTGATTTCTTTTGTGATTTTCTCCTTGACCCACTGTTTGTCTAAGAGTGTGTTGTTTAACTTCCATACCTTTGTGCCTAATCTAGTTCTCTGGCCCTTTGTGATTTCCAATTTCATTGCATTGTGGTCAGAGAAATTACTTTGAATAATCTCAGTCTTTCTGAATTCATTGAGAGTTGTTCAATGGCCAAGCATATGGTTTATCTTGGAGTATGATCCATGTGCACTTGAGAAGAATGTATATTCTGCTGTATTTGGGTGTAGAGTTCTGTATTTATCTATTAGGTCCATATTCTGTAATGTATTATTCTGAGTCTTTGTTTCTTTATTGATTCTCTGGTAAGATGTTATGTCTAATGGTGATAATGGTGTATTAAAATCCCCCACATTAACTGTAGGGTCATTTATGTCTCCACTTAGTCTTTCCAGTGTTTGCCTCATGTATTTTGAGGCACCCTGGTTAGGTGCATAAATGTTTAAGATTGCTCATTCTTCTTGAAAAATTACCCCTTTTACTAATATATAGTGTCCATCTTTGTCTCTTACAATAGTTTTGCATTTAAAGTCTATTTTGTCCTATATTAGTATATCTACACCTGCCCATTTTTGGTTGTTGTTTGCTTTTAAAATTGTTTTCCAGCCATTCACTTTCAGCGTCCATGAATCCCTGGGTCTAAGGTGGGTTTATTGTAGACATCATATAGATGGGTCATATTTTCTTGTCCGTTCTGCCAATCTGTGACTCTTGACTGGTGAGTTTAATCCATTAACATTTAGTGTTATTACTCTCAGGGAATTTCTTACATCAGCCATATTTTCTTCGGTTTTATGTATGTTATATGTTGTTTTTATTTCTCTTTTTGTCTTTTTAGTCATTCTTACACTCTCCTCCAACTCTCTATCTCCTGTTTTTTTTTTTTTTTCTTTTCAACCTGTAGAACTTACTTTAGTATTTCTTGAAAGGCTGGTTTCTTATTAGCATTCTCTCTTAATTTCTGTTTATCTGTGAATATTTTGAAGTCTCCATAATTTTTGAATGCCAGCTTTGCTGGATAAAAAATTCATGGCTGGAGGTTTTTCCTTTGAGTACCTTGACTATGTCATACCACTGCCTTCTGCTTCCATGGTTTCAGATGAGAAATCAACACTTAATCTTATTGAGCTTCCCTTTTATGTGATGGTTCTCTTTTCTCTTGCTCCCTTGAATATTTTCTCTTTGTCTTGAGCATTGGACAATTTGACAAGTATATGTGTTGGAGTAGGCCTGTTAGGATTTATACTGTTAGGGGTGTGCTGTGTTTCCTGGACATGTACATCCATCTCCTTCAATAGGGTTGGCATGTTTTCAGCCATTATTTCCATCAACAGTCCTTCTGTTCTCATTCTCTTCTCTTCTCCCTCTGGGATGCGTATAATGTATATGTTTGTGCATTTTTGCTGTTGTTTAAATCCTTAAGTCCCTGCTGGATATTTTCTATCTTTTTATTTATCTGTTCTAATATCTGTTTGATTTCAGATATACTGTCTTCCACATCACTAATTCTTCTGCCTGTTCAAATCTGCTGTTATGTGTTTCCAGTGTCTTTTTGATTTCTTTGATTGTGCCATTAATCACCATCATATCTGTTATCTTTTTATGTATGTTTACAAATTCTTCAGTATATTCTCCCACTGTCTTCTTAATATCCTTAATCTCTTCCTTCACTTCATTAAGTTGGTCCATGATATTTGTTTGTACAGCTGTGATTAATTTTTCAATATTCTGAATCTCTTCCTGGCTTTTAGTTTTTTCATTGGACTGGTCCATGTCTTCCTGTTTCTTAATATGGTTTGCAATTTTCTGTTGCCCTCTGGTCATCATTTATCTTTATGAGTTTATTCAGTTTATAAGCTTCACTCTGTGCTCTAGAGTTTTGTTTAGCTGCTGGTTTTATGTGTGTGTTATGTTTTCTCTTTGACACTTTGTTCTTCTTGTTCTATTTCCTTGCGGTTTTCTATGTTTCCTTGAAGAAAAAAGATTAGGGCCAGAGAAATAAAAAAAAGGTAAGAAAAGAAAAAAGATAATAGTAATAATAATAAAAGTTAGAAGAAGGGCTGTATAAGACTTAGTAAAATGAATATTTAACTCATGTAAGCAGTGTAGAGTAACAGGAATAAAAAAATGGGATACCTACAATTAAATGTGTAACTGAATAGAGAAAAGTATAATGAATGATTTAAAAGGCTAGAATGATGAGGAGAGAGAGAAAGAGAAAAGAAAGGACATAGAGAAAAAAGTTAATTAAAAAAAACAGAATAGACAAGATAGAAATCAAAACCAGTAAAGTTGAGGACTAATAAAAAAAAGTGGAATGTAGGAACCACAATAGAAAGGAGAAGATAGAAAGATGAAGGAAGGAGAAGAGATAGCATTGCTAAGCAAAATCAGTATACAAAAAATGGGAAATCAAGGAAGAAGAAGCACAGCAAAGAAGAAATAAGCTAGCAGCACCTAATTTTTAAAAAAAGGAGTGAGAAATGAGGAAAGAAAAACAAGAAACAAGCAAACAAAATACCCCCAAAGAAACACATTAGCAAGCAGTAGAATAAAGCTAAGGAAGAACAGTGTTCCTTCTTGGGCCTTTGTGGAGCCTCTCAGGCTGCCTGTGGTCATCAATCAATTACTCTGCAGGCTTCTTTCTGCAGGTTTTGAGGGGGGGGGGTTTAGTGAGTAAACTAAGTTAAAAAAAATTTTAAGTGACCTTTTTTTTTGGAAAAATAAGCAACCCAGAAGAAGCTAGTGCAAAAATATTATCTATGTTTTCCCTGTCCTGTGGTATCAGCTGGATGTTAAATATTCTGGTGGATCACTACTCTTAATAGGAGCCGGGATTCTCGAACTAGAGACCTCATATATTCAAGGCAGAACTTCCTTAACTGAGCTACTTTTCTAATTGGTTCCGTTAGCTCTTCAGAAAGCTATTCAGTCACTTTCCCCTGGGCAAGTTTTACTCTCCTAGGGCAGCTGGATTCAGCAGGGTGTATGAGCAGATCCCCCCTCCCCTCTCCTGGTCACATTGAGTTCTCTTTTGAAATTCAAATGGGACCCTGATGACTGAGTACACTGCACCAAACTGATTTTCAAGTCTCTTCTAGACCACCTCTTCCTCCCAGGGGACCTTAAATAGGCTCTTGAAAACTTATTAAGCACTTCCCACGGCCTGACTCCTTTAGGGGAGATGAAATTCTGATCGTTCTCAGCACAGAACTATTAAATTGGCTGACTCCGCCCTGTCTCAAGCCAAACTTCTGTATTCCAGGCCTTTAGTTAAATCAGGCTTCCTCAGCAGATTTGCCTCTCCCCTCAGGCTGGTGCTACTTTGAGCTGGCTGGTGTGCTCCCCAAAACTCTAAGGGGGTCCAAGCAACTAAACCCACAGAAAGGAAACCCCTCTCCTCCCTTTGTTAGAACCCTCCCCCTCTCAGAGAATGCTTCCTCTCACTGGGTGGCTGGGGGGAGTCCGGGCTTACCCTTGCTCCCTGTCCTTAGGGTGGGGTTTAGCTGTCCGTGTTTTTCTGGAACGGGACTAAAAACTCACGTTTTTATCTTGAGCAATTTATCTCTCTGTACAGCCCCCTCCAGATCAATGCCCCAAAGTCTCCTGCGTGGTGCACTCTCAGAACAGCTCACTTGGGCAGGATCCTGTCCCCAATCCGCTGTCTTTTGCGAGAGAATTGTTGAACATTCATTTAAACCAATGCCATCTTGCCTTCTTCTCAACTGAATTTTAATTTAGAATCTTCATACCACCAAGGTGATGGACATTTAATCATATTTAATTCAGTCAGTTTAGGGCTTTCATATTTTTAAAAAAGTATTTTTGAAATATATCATTCATATGTGAACACATGAAAGAATAAGTATATAGTAAAATTTGTTAATTTACAAAACAAACATGTATATCATATAAGATTCCTATACACCTACTCACCACCCACCCCTGGCATTGTTGTGAAACATTGGTTACAAACTATGAAGGAGCTCATCAAAATATTACTACTAACTATAGCCCATATCTTACATTTGATGTATTTTCTCCCCAACCCACCCAATTATTAACACCTTATATTAGTATTATATATTTGTTATCATTCAGGAGAAAACATTCTCATATTTGTCCTGTTAACAAGTCCATTATCCACTACTGGATTCCCTGTGATATACAGTCCTGTGCTTTGTACAAGCCATTCAATGTGTACACTCAGTGGCTTTCATTTTCATCACAAAGTTGTGCTGTCATCACCTCAGTCAATTTTAGAAGGTTTTCATTACTCCAAAAGGAAAAACCTATTTCCCCTTATAACCTCCTATTCTTGTCCCTTAGTGTTGAAAAATATCTACTTGCCATTGCTGCTAAATATTGCAGTATTACAGTTAACTATCATCCATAAATTACATTAGTTGTAAATTTTCCATGTATCACCATATTCCTAGCACTTTGTAAAAGAAGAACATCCTTATAGTTATACTATTAACCACAATCTTCATCCACCACCAAAATCACTGTCATACAGTCCCTAGAGTATTCTTTAGTTTCCTTTCATTATCATTCTCTTCCATATACTACCCCTTTCAACCACAATTACATTTATAAATCACCAGTGTTAGCTATACTCATTATAATGTGTTACTCTCAACTCATTTCCAATTATTACAATTAACCTTATTAATAATATGACATACATTAAGCATCATCTCCTATTCTCAACTCACTTTCTATTTCCTAGTAACCTATACTCTAGAGTTTATGTCCCTGAGTATATCCATCATATTTAGTTCATGTTAGTGAGACCATACAATATTTATCCTTTTGTGTCTGGCTTATTTCATACAACATAATATCCTTTAGGTTCATCCATGTTGTCATATGCATCCTGATGTAATTTCTTTTTACAGCTGAATAGTATTACATCATTTGTATATACCTCATTTTGTTTATCCATTTATCAGTTGATAAATGGATGGTCCCATATTTTAGCAATTGGGGATTTCACACTTTTTTCATTTTATTAAGGGCTTGGTAGAGAACATATATAGTGCTAAGGTATCCAATATATCCTCAATATTATCTGTCCATGTATACATTTGCTGGGGTATCCATGTAACACATTGCATGTGTCTCCAGCAATGATTTGTAAACATGAGCAGGGGAGATGCTCCTTGCTTTTTTCTTCATGGCTTCTTTAAGTTAATTGTTTATTTCCTACTTTCGTTTCACTGTTGTGCTCACAAGAATCACTCAGATGATCATGTACCATGATGAGGTGTACTAAACCTTTATGAGCCTATCTAAGGTCCCTTCTTCCTAGACACATATAAAATCCACTTTTTCTCTGGAGTATATATTGTTTCTTTGGGGATTAACATGAAAATAAGACACAAATTCCTTATCTCTTGTACAGTTATGTAGCTTTTTATTTTTGACTATGTAGCATTTTATTTCTGTCTCTCTGGGATCATTTGACATTTCATTGATTCCTCTCAACCTTCCTTACTTCTCTCATCCTTGGAAATCTTTTTCTGTCCATGTAGGGGATTGTTGGGGTAAACTTTGCTTTCTCACAAATATTAGTTGTCTATATTGTGAGCTCTTTGTTAGGCTTTTGAAACCCAAATGACAAAATGAGACACCTTTTACTCCCCACTGCTTTATGTTGTTTATGTTTTCTGATATCTGCCAAAGCAAGTGAGTACAGAACTGTTTAGCTGCTCACATGAGGGGAAGAGCAAAGAGAAAATAGAACTCTCAAGAATGAATTATTACTATTTTAAAAATATTAGACTGCCATAATGAAAATGCTCTAATAATGATTGAAGTGATGAATGCATAACTATGTGATTGTAACAAATGTCATTAATTTTTCATTTTGGATGTATTGTATGCTTTATTAATATGTATAAATAAAATTGATTTGATTAAAAATATTATCTTACCAAAAAGGTACATCACTATCACTTAATGATCATGAATTAGCATACATGTTGCTATATTGTCATTGTTTCCTCCTTTCTAACAAGTTTCTTTGTCTTTCTCAGTTAGGTCTCTAAAGAACTTAAAGAGTTCTCCTTCAACTTATTAACATTTATTAAGTATTTTTTTTAAAGCTCTACCTTGTTACCTTGAAGTTACTCAGGCAATGAATAAATGTGTAACCCCATTTGTTTGCTTCTGTGGTTTCCTCAGATACTTATTTTTCTTGGAATGGTCAATGTTTATAAAAGGTTGAGTCCCTGGTGGGTGGAAACGTAAATCTGGGTAAGCAGTAGAAGGTAAATAAACTACCTAAAAATATATGGAAATATTAAAAAAATTCAGTTATTCCTTTAGTTATCAGGTTAAATATCCCATAGAGACAGTAAGTGAACTATATATCTTGCTCTCAGAATTTTGTATTCTGGATTTCCTCTTGTAGCAGTCTATTATGTTAATGTGCAAAATGCAGTGAGTTAACAACTGGATAAAAATGTCTCACTTTTGAAATTCATGTTTGTTATTTTCTCCTTCCTCAAACAGAGCTTTTTGCATTGGTTTGATGTATTGTAGCTACTTGGGGTTTAATCTTGTATAATAATTAACTTAATTGATCCACTGCAGTGTGTTAGCAAAGTGCCCAAGCCTATAAAATCTGACTAAGAATCTTTCATTGCTTTCCTAATTTCCAGGATCATTATGCTGCCAGGAAAGCTGATTAAGATAAAGACATTCCAAACTGGGGCTTTTGCCTGGTGAAATTTTGGAGAGGGCGCACATGTATTTCATTTTACAGTATTGCATCTAATAAATACTCACCATTCTTAGGAGAGTGCTGGATCAATGAGGGGGTTTCTGTTACTTATAAAAGAATTCTTCCTTTAAAGAGGGAAGCCAGAACCATCAGAACTTTATTTCTTAAATGGGGCACATATGGTTGACTTAAAAACAAGAAGACAAAGAATATTATTGAAAATGTGCCATGCCTCCAGTAAAGAAAACAAAAGACTGCCAATGCAGAAAAAAAAAAAAAAAAAAAAAAGAAAAAAAAAGAAAAAAAGAAGGAGGAAGAAATTCCCTCCACCAAAATATTAAGATAACTGTAAATGAAACTGTTAAATTGAAAACTCACAGCATCATTTTCAGTCTTTGGGGAGATTTTAAATAAATCATCTAAACTCCTCTATTGAAAAAGCTATGGGAAGGGAGTTTCTAAAAAAAATAATAAAATTCAAAAACTTTACTGAGACCTTACTCTATGTTAGGGGAGATGGAAGAATAATACTTGGTTCCTATCTTCAAGGAGCTCATTTTTTCTTTGAAATAGTCTGTCTTGGTTGCCTTCAGGAATTGAAATCCTAGTTTGTTCTCTCCTACATTCTTGGAAATTTTTTAGTTTGAATTTATGTTCTTGCCTTAGTGAGTAAAATCTAGTGAATATCTTGACTTTTGAAGATTCACAGGCTCATCATCTCAAGAATTAGTGATCAATCTCCAAGAATGGTTGGAAGAGATATTTGACAGAAGCTGAGTGTCTGCCAAGATGAAGATGACTGAAAATTAAATTAGCTTATTTTCTTTTGATTTGTTTTATTATCTTAAATATTTCATGCAAAAAATTCTACTAAATAAAGGGTTTAGGGTAGTTTTGTTTTAAATTAAATATATTTTTAAGTATAAATTATGATATTATAATTGTTAAATTTATCATCAGAAAGAGATACTAGGGAGATTATCATGATGATTTAATTAAAATTATGAAGAAGACCAGAGGTGGTGAAAGTACTAAAATTTGGGTTCCTGCCAAAACATCCTTCTCTAACACATGAATTGCACTCTCATTGATGTATTCTTTATTTTCTATCATGTTGCAGTTGGAATCCAATGAAGGGAGAAGGGACTGATGATGCAGTTTTGGAGGAAAGTTTTATGGACTATGTGGGATTTTAATTATGCCTTAAGGGGAGGAAAGAATTTCTCTTGAGTGTTATGGATTGAATTGTGTCCCCTGTTAAATTTGCTAAAGGTTGCCAATGCAATATACCAGAAATGGCTTGGCTTTTACAGTAGGGATTGATTACCTTATAAACTTACAGTTCCAAGGCTGTGAAAATGTCCAAATCAAGGCTTCAGCAGGAGATGCCTTCTCCTCAAGTTACAGCTGTGGGTGATGAGGTACATATCAAGGCACAATGGCTGTTTCTGCCTGTCTCTGCTTCCATGGGTTCCATTGATTTCAGCTTCTGTCTCCAGGGCCTTCTCTCTCAGCCTCTGGCTGTTTGCCATCTGTCTCTGTGATTTTGCTGATTTCAGTTTATAAAGGATATCATTAAGAAGATTAAGACCTACCCTGGGTCACACAACCTATTCAGAGCCTCTTAACTGAAGTAATTTAATTAAAAGATCTCATTTACAATAGGTATGCATGCACAGGAGTGGCTTAGCTTAAGAACATAATTTTCTGGAGTCCACCAAAACTTCAAACTGACACATACTCACAAATATATGCTCATGTCTTAAACTCTGGTCTCATTAATGTTGTTTTATTTAGTAATAAGATCTTTGAAGTACTATTAAGATGAGGCTAAACTGGATTAGGAAGGGTTCTATGACAATATGACATGGTGTCCTTATAAGGAGAGGAAATTGAACACAGCCAATAAGAGACAGAGAGAAGATGACTGTGAGATGGGGACAGACATTGAATTATGCCATGTATTGATGGTAAGCCTCCTCCAGAAATCTACAAACTTCAGAGGAAGCATGACCCTGTGATACTTTAGTTTCAGAATTCTTGTTTCTAAAACTGTGAAACAGTAAGTTGCTGTTTGTATTAGTCAGCCAAAGGGGTGCTAATGTGAAATACCAAAAATGGGTTGGTTTTTATAAAGGGTATTTATTTGGGATAGAAATCCAGATACCAGGCCATAAAGCATTAACTTTCATCTCTCACCACAGTTCATTGCCATGTGTTAGAGCAAGACAGCTGCAAGCGTTTGCCAGTGTTCAGGTTTCTTGGGTTCCTCTCTTCCCGGGCCTGCGTTTCTCTCCGGGCTTAGCTCCCGTTTCCTCCACAAGGTCAACTGTAGACAATCAGGTGAACGGCTTGCTTCTCTTCTCCTGGGGCCTTCTTTCCAACATCAAAACTGCTTCTCAAAAGACTGCTTCAACTGTCCTTTGCCTTGCCTTTAATATTCGATTCCCCCACCCACCAAGGGGTGGGGCTCAACGCCCTGCTGACGTGGTCCTGTCAATGCTCTAATCATAACTTAATCATGCCCAGATTAACAGATCAGTTTACAAGCATGATCCAATTATATTTTTGCAATTCATAATTACATCAAATTCCCCAACGGTTACACTGTTGTTTTAAGTGATTCAGTTTGTGGTACTTGTTATGATAGCCCCAGTAAACTAAGACAGAGGAAAAGAAAGGAAAATGCATTTCCAATGAAGGGATAGCATGAGCAAAGCTCTTGAGGTGATAGTGCTTATGATGTATAAGGAAAATAATAAAGAAACATGTTTGACTTGAGGGCAGGGTTTATATGGGAAAATAATTTTTGGTTGAAGAGTAGGATGAAAGTGAAATTGTATGATGGCAGTTTTGAATACTATACTTAGGAGTTTGTATATCAGATCTGAAGTATTGTGGGGGACATCTGTAGTGATTTCTAGTGGGATGTTATAAACATTGACCATCTATTTAGGCTTTTGCCTTAGTGTCTGTTGCCACATGGATTCTAAACTGATTCAGAATAATTACTTGAATGAGTTTGATGAAAGGCAGGTAAGCCAGACAATGCTTCATCATAGATAAACTGGAAAATATATTTTTAAATCTTTTGGAGAACTTGGAAGCTGCCAAAAATAATTTGGTAACATGTCCTTACAATATGATTTATACAAATGATTTTATGATTATGAGGCAATATTAAGTAATCAATGGATTGGATTAAGATTAGAAGGACTTTAAGATCTGGTACTGGTTTTACTACTAATTTATTCCCTGAGACCTTGGGCAAGTCACTTAACTTTTCTGAACTTCACTTTCCTTATCTGTAAAATGGTAGTAATTATACCTGTCTTACTGTGGTGTTATAAGACACAAATGAAATAATGTGTCATATGAACTTTAAAGAGCTACACAAGAGTAAATGATGCCGATGAATTTTCATCAAATAATTAATAAGCCATTGGCCAATTTAATGTTATTATGAATTCCAAAAATATAATTGGATCATGCTTGTAAACTGATCTGTTAATCTGGGCATGATTAAGTTATGATTAGGGCATTGACTGGGCCACGTCAGTAGGGCATTGAGCCCCACCCCTTGGTGGGTGGAGAATCAAATATAAAAGGCATGGCAAGAACAGAGTTGAAGCAGTTTTTTGAGAAGCAGTTTTGATGTTGGAAAGAAGGCCCCAGGAGAAGAGAAGTGAGCCATTTGCCTAATCTTCTACAGCTGACCTTGTGGAGGAAACAGGAGCTAAGTCCAGAGAGAAACACAGCCCCGGGAAGAGAGGAACCCCAGAAGCCTGAACCCTAGCAAACGCTGGCAGCTGTCTTCCTCTAACACGTGGTAATAGACTCTGGTAAGAGAAGAAACTTAATGTTTTATGGCCTGGTATCTGTGGACTTCTACCCCAAATAAATACCCTTTATAAAGACCAACCCATTATTGGTATTTCACATTAGCACCCCTTTTGGCTGACTAATACAATAAGTAATTATAACTTGAATGCTGAAGCCATCAAAAAGATATAATTATATTGGTTTGTATATGAAACTGAAATATATGGTGGGGGCCTCTCAGTAGAAAGTTTTCATAGGGTGAGGTCAGTAAGGTAGGAGTTGGAAGTAGGACTGGACATAGGGGACACTGAACGTGCTGGTGGTTTGCCCCAGAAAATTGTAGCCAATAGTCCAAGTAGTGTTTCTAGGAGTTGTCATGAAATCTCTGTTAGTCTCAAACAACAGCACCAATATGAGAAGAGGACCAATGAAGAGCACTTTTCTGCATTCAAATTAGTAGACAAGGTGTTCAACTGCAGCTCCTAGCTCTATAACAAACCAGGAGTGCATTGTCTTTACACATATATGGTAATCAATAGATTTTTATTGAGTGAATAGATAGAGTCATATACCTAGTCTCAGGGGTATGGAGGGCTGCAGTTCAGTGGGCATATGGTAGAGGTGCAGATGATAAAATTTTGTCTGAATGGTAAATGCCTAAGTGATAAAATCAATACTCAGGAGTGACATCAGTGAAAATGGTGACACAAGGATCTCTTAAAATTATCTTCTCTGAAACAGAAGAGTAAAAATCTACTACAGAAAGTGAAGTAAAAACAAGAAAAGTATGATATAAGGGATGTAGGGAGGGGCCTAGGAATTATTGTAATAATGCCAGATACATACAGTTACACCAACAGTTCAAGGACGGGGTGGCCATCTTTTTCAGATCATATTCACCTTCTTTAGCATTTTAATTACTAGAATTGCCCAGGAATTCCTTTCTGGTTTACTCTTTCTTCCACAGAGGTCTTCTCTCCAGCCAGGATTTTAACAATGATTTTCTTTCCTTGGAGAAAATGCTATCAATATAAATGTTTATGAACTAGTGATATTGACTAAACTGCATTGATTTACATCTTACAGATCATTAAGCTCACTATTGAAGGCCTGTTATGTGTAAGATATTGCATAGTGAGAATAAAAATTCTAAATGAGAAAAAATTATCTTCCCCATAAAAGCAATGAGAACACTAGCAAAAATTGTCAAAAACAAATTTTCAAAAATCTAAAAATTAACCAAAAGCTTGCAGCAGTCTGGGGAGCATTTATTCAATAAAACAGCTGAATCTCAATAAGTAACATGAGCTTTGTGGTGTTTTAACTTCCGGTATTCTTATCACACCTCCTGTGTTATACAGTAGACTTGAAAACTAGCAGCTTGCAATTATGGTGAAAAACCAGCAGCCTGGAAGGCACTAGAGGGAGGAGAACAAGGTTGGAATTCTTTCAAATCCCCATTCTAAGACAACTGTCATTATTTGTCTTTTCAGGTGGTTCCCTGTAATACCTCCCTCACAAAATTGTGTTTATTTTACCTAACAGTTCATTGAGTACAAAAAGCCCTTTCCCCAGATGCATTGTTAAAGAAATTAGAGAAAAATGACTAACATTGAGGCTTTTTACGACAATAGATAAGAGCTGGAAAACAACAGGCCAATCACAAGATTAAAACCAAGAAGTGAAATGTATTGAATATGGGAGATTTGAAAATTTCTGACATATCATTGGATATCTAGACAGCCACATAAATGTATAGGGCTGTGCACAAGCTCAGGAAAGACCTGAGAAGGCCATAAGCTCAAATCTCTGGCAAGCCTTAAGGCTTTGCTCAAGCAGGAAGTGAAAGTGAAGGTAAAGTAGTAAACTACTTGGTGGAAGGTAGGTCGTAACATACACAGAGAGCCCCTCAGCAAAGATTAAGAACTTAGTTCCTAGCACTAAAGTAATCCATGTCCAATCATTAGCTGATGACTAAGATAACCAAGCAGACCCCACAGTGGCCACACACAGCAGATAATTAGTTTTAGTTTTCAGAATTACCTCAGATAAGTCATTAAAACAACAACAACAAAAACAGCAAGAAACGCTGGTGTGGGGGAATCTGATTTCCAGAGTTGCATCATTTTAAAAATATCTAGATTTCAAAGAAAATTTTACGATGAAAAGAAATAATAAAGTATGGCCCATACATAGCAAAAAAGCAGTCAATAGAAACTATTAGTGAGGAAACACAGATGTTGGGCTTCCAAGACATAAATCTTAAATCAGCTATTTAAAATATATTCAAAGAACTAAAGGAAACCATGTATAAAGAATAAAATGAAAGTATGAAAACAATGTTTCATCAAGCAGAGAATATCAGTAAAGAGATAGAAATGATTTAAAAAAGAACCAAATAGAAATTCTGCAGTTGAGAAGTACAATAATGGAAATAAAAAATTCCCTAGATTAGCTCAAAAGCAGATTTAATTAGGCAGAAGAAAGCCCATGAACTTGAAGATAGGTTAATTGAGATTATCCATTCTGAAAAACATAAAGGAAAACAATTGAAAAATAAATGAACAGAGACTCACAGACTTGTGGGATACCATTGAAAGTACCAACATGTATATGAGGAGAGTACCATAGAGGAGAGAAAGGGGCAGAAAGAATATTTGCAGAAATAATGGCTGAAGACTTCCCAACTTTGAAGAAAAAGTTTAATCTTTACATCCAAGAAGCCCAATAAACTTAAAGTAGGAGAAACTCAGAGTTCCACACCTAGACATATTCAAATTAGTGAAAGGCAAAGACAAAGAGAGAATCTTGAAAGCAGCAAGAGGGAAGATTACCAGCTGTGGTAGTTTAAGGCTTTTATAGATCCTAGAAAAGATAATGTCCTTAGAGCTAATCCATTCCTGTGGGTGTTAACCTATTATAGGTGGGATCTTCCTTTTCATTAGATTACTTCAGGAGGGTGTGACCTAACGTGTGTGTTAATCCTCTTCCTGGAGTTCTTTATAAATTGGATGAATACAGAAAGAGATGGCCACAGATACCAAGAGAAATATCCAGAAGTTGAAAAAGAAAGCCACAAGAGCAAGAAATTGACATCAATTGTATTTGGGAGAAAGCAACAGGAACAGAGAGAAAGCCAGAGGAAACCAGAAGTTGAAAGCAATGAGACCTAAAGTAGAAGGGAAAGACAGCAGACAACAACATTGTCCCCTGTAATGTGACAGGAGTCCAGAATGACCCACAGTTGGTATTTGGGGAGAAAATCATCACCTGATGCAACCTTGATTTGGATGTTTTCACAGCCTCAAAACTGTAAGATTATAAGTTAATAAATCTTCACTGTAAAATCCACCCCACTTCTGGCAGTTTTTAGCAAACTAAACAACAGCTGATTTCTCATTGCAAATCATGGAGGCCATAAAGCAGTAGGATGACATATTCAAAGTAATGAGAGGAAATGACAGCCAACCAAGAAGTCTATGCCTGCAAAACTATACTTCAAAAATGAAGGAAAAATTATGACATTACCATAAAAACAAAAAAAGGAGAGAAGCAGTTTCTAGCATATCTGCCTTACAATAAATGCTAGAGTCCTTCAGACTGAAATGAAGGGACACTGGATTTTAACTTGAATCCATATGAATAAAGAGCACAGATAAAGGTAACTATATAGACAAACATAAAGGACAATATAGATGTATTTTTTTTGTAACTCTTTCTTTCTCCTTACTGATTTTAAAGATAAACTGCATAAAACAATAATTATAAATATATATTGGTTATAATATATATAAAGATATAGTTTTCATGACAATAATAACACAAAGGAGGAGGGTGGGGATGGGACTATATAGGATAAAGTTTTGGAAAATGTTGTGATTAACTTGGTGTAATCTGAACTAGATGGTTGTAAATTAAGATGTTAATTGTAATGCCAAGGACAATTTATTTTAAGAAAATTAATTAAAAATATTTTGATGCTTTCTCATAAATTGTTACAAATGTTTCACAACAATGCAAGGTATTGTGGTGGGGTGATGTATGGGAGCACTGTATGATGTTATGCATGTTTTTTTGGTAAGTTCACAACTTTTACTAAAAACATATTGTTTTCAAAATGAAAATATATATAGTAAAAGAAATGACAAGAGGATTAAAATTGTTCACTAGAAAATGTCTATTTAACACAAATGACAGTAGTAATGGAAGAATTGAGGAACAAAAACTCATAAGATATATTGATTTTAAAAACAAAATGGAGATGAAAATCTGAATTTATCAGTAATTAAATTAGATGTAAACTGATTAAACAGTCCAATAAAAAGGAAGATTGGAAGAATGCATATAAAAGCAGAATTCAACTACATGCTATATATAGGAGACACCCTTTAGATTCAAAGACACTAATAGATTGAAAGAGAAAGAATGGAAAAAGATATAACATGCAAACAGTAACCATAGTAGAGCTGGAAAGGGTATACTAATATTAGATAAAGTAGATGATAATATAAAAATTGTTAAAAGAGACAAAGAGAAATATTTGATAATGATAAAAATGTCAACTCCTAAAAATATTACAATTATAAACATATATGCACCTAACAGTAGAAGCCTTAAATGCCTAAAGCTAAAATTGAAAAAATTGAAGAGAAGAATGTACAATTTAACAATAATAGTTGGAGTCTTCATTACCCCCTTTTAAAATGAATAGAACAATGTGAAAGAAGATCAACAGGGAAACAGAAGTCTTGACCAACAGTATAAATGACTATAAACCAGCTATAAACTATAACTTAACTAGTCCTAACATATGTAGAACACACCACCCCAAAAACCTGAATACATATTCTACTCAAGTGTATATAGAACATTGTCCAGTGTTGACTATATGTTTACTATAAAACAAGTCTCATATTAAATTTAAATAGGATTGAAATAATACAAAGTCTATTTTATGTATACAATAGGATGAGATTAGAAATAAATTACAGAAAAAATTTGGAAAATAAAAAATAAGTGAAAATTAAACACCATAGTTCTACAAACCAATGGATCAAGAAATATATCACAAGGTAAATTAGAAAAAGGAATACAGACCAATATCTCTTATGAAGTAGATACAAAAATCTTCAAGAAAATACCAGCAAACCAATACCAGCAACAAATAAAAGGAATCATGCACTATGACCTAATGGATTTTATCCCAGTAATGCAACATTGATTCAACACCCTAAAAACAATCAATACAATTGTTTTAGTTAGCTATAGACTGCCTAGTCAATATAACAGAAATGGGTGGGCTTTTAAAATGGGGGTTTATTAACTTACAAGCTTACATTTACAAGACTGAGGGAAAAAAATATCCAAATCAAGGCAACAGGCAAAGCTCTCTACCCAAAGACATGGCTACCAGTGACCCTGGACTCCTGTCACATGGCAGGGTACATCTGGTGTGCCTCTCCCTTCTCCTCTGGGTTTCATTGCTTTCAGCTTCTGGCTTCCTCCAGATTCCTCTCTGTTCCTGTGGCATTCTCTCTCCCAGATTCCATTGATTTCAGCTTCTGGCTTCCATGACTTTCCCAGCTTCTGTGGATTTCTGTCTGTCTATCTCTCCAAATATATCCCTTTTATAAAGGAAGCCAGTAAGATTATCAAGATGTACCCTAGGCCATGCCTTACAGAAGTAATCTAATCAAAGGCCATTGACCAAAGTAACCTAATCAAAGGTTCCCACCTACAATAGGTTCACACCCAAAGAAATGTATTAGCTCTAAGGCCATGATCTCTTCTGGGGTTCACAAAAGCCTCAAACTACTACACCCTACCCTCTGGACTCCAAAAGGACATTTTTGGGTCTACTTCATAATCAAATACATTCATTCCATCACAATATCCCATAGCCTTAAAGTATTTCAGTAACAATATTAAGTACAAAGTCTCATCAAAACTGGTTATAGATGTGGTCTGTCGTAGGGCAAAATTCTCCTCTAGCTGTGTATCCATGAAACTTATAAGTTATCTGCTTCCAATATACAAAGGAGGGACAGACATAGGATAAAAATTCTCATTGTCATAGGGAAAAATTGAAAGGAAAACAGGGGTCAAGGGTTCTAAACAGTTCCCAAAACCTGCAGGGCATAATGCATTAGATTTCAAGGTGTGAGAATCATCTATAGAACCATGGCTTCTTCTCTTCAGGTCCTGATGGAGCAGCAGCCCTACCCTATCCAAGGACTTGCCAAGTGGCCAGGTTCTTGGTTTCACCCTCTTCAAGCATCTGAGTGGTGGCTGAAATCTAGGCCTCACCCTCTGAGAATACTGGCATGATGGCCAAACTCTCCCCAATCTCCAGGGCACAGGCTCAAACCCTTCAGAATAGTGGGATGGTGGCCAGACTCGCCCCAATCACTGGAGAATGTACCCCACCCTCTCTGAAGCCTGGGGCGGTAGCATTCTCCCTGAACAACAGGGAGGAAGGCCCACCCTCTCCAAGGTCCAGGGAATACTCACCCTTTCCACACACATGTGTGGAATTGCTCTCTTGGCTTGAGATGTCTTCGGACCAGACCTCAGATTCCATGATTCTGCCTTTGAGGTCATTTTTCCTTTAATCTGTCCCTTTCTGTTCCTTTAATCCAAGCTGGTAGTGATTCCATTCATACAGACCCTGCAAAAATACTGTATATTTCACATGTAGCATGCAGGGATCCAAACCATAAGATAGTAAGATCTCCCACAGTTCCTTCCTGGGTAACTGCATTTCCAATCCTGACTTGTAGTGAAATGGCTGGCTTGCTCCATGTTCAGTTAAATCGTCATATAGGGCCCTATTCTCTGGGGACTCACCTTCCAGAAGCTCAGAATTTCCCAAACCATCAATTTCTGGTTTCTTTGTGCCCAAGAGTTCAGTTTTCACTTTAACCCTTTTCTCTTGCTGCAAGAAGTCAGGCCACACTTTCCATGTTTAGTTTGGAAATCTCAGCTAAATTTCCAAGCTCATCACTTTCAAAATTCTGCCTTCCAGCTAACATCAGAACACCATTTTGCCAAGTTCATTGCCACTTCAAAACAAGGATCACTGGGATGGTGATGTCCACTCCAACTCCAAGTGAGAGAGGGCTTATATCCCATGGATATGGTGGGTGGGATGATCCTGCCTGCAGATGCAGGCCCTCTCCATTCCCTGGGATGGCCATTTCCCATCGTTGTCTCCTCACCAGGTGACTTGGATGAGTCCATTGAGCTGTAGGGTAGGAGTTGCAGCTCCACCTAGATTTCATGCACACCTGGCACATGGGTAGGCGGGAGGCTCCAGTCTCTGGAAGTATACCTAAGAAACTCCAGCATCACATGTAGGTTTGAATAGAAGGGACTGGTGAACCATGTGCAGGGAGGACTTATTTGAGTCTAATTCTGTCACTCTCAGGAGCACAGATTCCAAAATAGAACCCACTGATAAGGCATCAGTCTCTGGGACTATCCCCCCTTATATAGGACCAGGGTGTCTCCGGAGCTCTCAGGAACCCCACTGAGTGGGGTGATAGGCACTTAGATGTTCTATGAGCTCCTACTGAGGTGTGCGTAAGCGTTACCTCTGGGATGACCTCCCGACTCTCTTTGAAGTCTCTTAGCCACTTGAACTCATTTGTCTTTACCGTTTCCCCCTTTTATTCAAGGTCTTTTTCCAGTTGTGTTGCCAGTTGGCACTTGGGAAAAGTTTTCAATTAGCAATAATCGTGCCTCGGATAAACCTCATTGGCTACGATACTGCCACTGCACAAAGCTGCCAGTTGGCACTTGGTATTAATCCCTCGTTGCCAGGGAGGCTCATCCCCAGGAGTCATGTCCCACGTTGGGGGGAAGGTAATGCAATCATATGCTGAGTTTGGCTTAGAGAGAGGCCACATTTGAGCAACAAGGAGGCTCTCAGGTGGCAACCCTTAGGCACCCCACAACTGCAGGCTAAGTCTCATTTACAAGAGCAAAGACTCAAAGGGTATCCCAGTCGCCTCTGGATTGGGGGAAGAACTATGGACTAGAGTGGACTTGATGGTATTCTCTTGCTCACATATGGTGATTCTAGCAATGCAAGAAATTATAACAATGAGGTGGAGCCAGTGGCCACTTGACAGTTTTTGGGTAGGGAGGGGATGAGCAGTTGAAATACAGGGGCTTCTTTGGGAGTTGGAGGTTGTCCTGAGTACTGTTGTGGCAATGGATGTAGGTCATTTTAAATCAGCACACACCACTCAGAACTGAGTGGGAGAGAGTGTGGTCTACAGTGTGAACTGTGGTCTATGGTTGGTGGCAAGGCTCCAGGATGTAAGTTCATTGAGGTTGGGGCCACACTGTGGGAGATGTTTGTGTTGGATGTGGTGGGAGGTGTGGGAGGTGGGCAACATGGGAATCCCAGTAGGTTCCGTGTAATATTTTAGGTAATCTAAGCACCTCTTAAAATATATGTATATATATATATATAAATAACATTTTTGTAAGCAAATACACATATATGCATATATATTTACATATCATTTTGCAAATGTTTGTATGTATTGTGAGAATTTTGATTTTTACCCATAATAAAAAAATAAAAAAATAAAAAAATAAATAAATAAAAAAAATATATAGATGGCAGTCTGGGACAAAGGCCTGCCAGCTTCAGGTACCCAGGAGAGGGATGTTTGTTCTCTGAGAAATAGAAGGGAAAAACTCCTGTAAACAGTGAAACTCCAAAACAACTAACAATCAAAAGTCCATGAAAAGACAGAGGCCCAGAAAGTCAGAGAAAACTCTGTACACTGCATTCCCTCTGGGCATACGTTCCTTCTGGGAGGGATGAAGTGCAAGAAAATCTCTTATCACCAGCTGGTTACAAAACTAGAAACAAACAACTCATGAATAAAGCCCAGAGTTAACATATTAAAATATAAAAATGAAGTGTGCAACAAAAGAGTACAAGACAAATAGGAAATGATAGCCCATTAAAAGGAAGAGGACTAAAATACAGAAAATACAGTGAAGAAGATGAGAATGTGGACATACTGAAAAAGGACATTAAAAAAATAATCTTAAAAATGCTCAAGAAGATGAAGTAAATTACAGGGAAATAACTAAGGGATATCAAGAAAACAATGAATGAACAATGTCAGTCTAAGTAAAGAGATAGAAATTTTGAAAAGTAACCAAACAGGACTACTGGAGTTGAAGACCACAATGACGGAAATGAAAAATGCTCAGGAGGGTTTGAAGAACATACTGAAAGTGGCAGAAGAAAGAGCCAGTAAACTTGGAGGCAAGACACTTGAAATGATTCAGGCTGAGGAGTAAAAAGAAAAAATTAATATTAAAAACAAAAATATCCTAAGAAAACTATTGAACACCATCAAGCACACCAATACACCCATTAGGGGATACCAAAAGGAGAAGAAAGAGAGAAAGGAACAGAAGGAATAGTAAAAAAAAATAATGACAGGGGGCAGATGTGACTCAAATGGTTGGGTGTCTGTCTCCCATATGGAGGGACCTGGGTTCGATCCCTGGGATCTCCCGGTAAAATAAAATAAAAAATAATAATAATGACAAAGAACTTCCCAAACTTAACAAAATATGTGAATAGGCACATCGAAGAAGAACACCAAACAAGATAAACATGAAGAAAAATATGCCCCATTGTGTATTATTGATCCCACCATCAAATGCAAAGGACAAGGAGAGCATTCTAAAAGGTTCAAGAGAAAAACAATGTGATGATAAAGGGATTCCCACTTAGATTGAGTGTTGATTTCTCATAAGAAACCATGGAGTCAAGCAGTCGTGGGTTGAAATACTTAAAGTGCTGAAAGAAATCAACTTTCAACCAAGAATTTTATATTTGGCAAGATTCTTTCAAAACTGAGGGGTAGGTTAAGACGTTCTCAATTAAACAAAAGATGAAGGAGTTCATCACCACTATACCTGCCCTACAAACAATGCTAAAGGGAGTTCTTCAGAGTGAAAGGAAAGGACATTACACAAGGGTTCAAAGCAGCATAAAGAAACAAAAACCTGTGGTAGTAGTAACCATTTTTGTATTGTATTGTTTGGTATGTAACTCACTTCTTACATCCTAGAGGTGCTAAAATGCAAAGGAATTAAAAAGTTATGATAAATGTATGTTTTGGACACACAATGTACAAAGATATAAGTGGTAAGAAGTACAAAACACTGGGGAAGAAAGGCATATAGGAAAAGTATATGTGCATGATATTGAAGTCAACTTGGTATCAAACAAAATATGATTGTTGCATATTTAGGATGTTAAATTTAACCCCATAGTGAACACAAGGAAAATAGATGAAAAATATATTTGGATAGAGAGTCTTCTGGTGCTCGAGACAAGATGGCATCTGTTTAAGTGGATGCTTACTATCTCTCTTGCAAGACAGTGGATTGGGGACAGGATCCTGCCCAAGTGAGCTGTTCTGGGAGTGCACAGAGCAGGAGCCTTGGGGGCATCAATCTGGAGGGAGCTGGACAGGGAGATAGATTGCTCAAGATAAAAACATGAGTTTTTAGTCCTGTTCCTGGAAACATGGACAGTTAAACCCCACCCTCAGGGCAGGGGTCCAGGGTGAGCCCGACCCCCCCTTGCCCACCCAGCATGAGGGAGCATTCTCTGAGAGTGGGGCGGGTCTGGAAAAGGGTGGAGAGTGGTTTCTTTTGTATGGGTTTGGTTGCCTGGACACCTTAGAGCTTTGGGGAGCACACCAGCCAGCTCAAAGTGGTACCAGTCTGAGGGGAGAGGTGAATCTGTTGAGGAAATCTGATTTACCTAAATGCCCTGGGATACAGAGGCATGGCTTGAGAGAGGGTGGAGTCAGCCAATTTAATAGTTCTGTGCTGAGGACTATCAGAATTTCAACTTCCCTAAGGGAGTCAGGCAGTGGGAAGCGCTTAACCAGTTACCAAGTGCCTATTTAGGGTCCCCTGGGAGGAGGGGGTGGTGTAGAAGAGGTTTGAAAATCATTTTGTGCTGTGCATTGAACACAGTCATCAGGGTCTCATTTGAATTTCAAAAGGGAACCCAACCTGACCAGGAAAAGAGAGGGGGGATCTGCTCATACAACCTGCTGAATCCGGCTGCCCTAGGAAAGAAAACCTGCCTCGGGGAAAGTGAGTGAATAGATTTCTGAAGAGCTAATTGACCCAAGTAGAAAGATAACTCAGTGGAGGAAGTTATGCCTTGAATATATGAGGTCCCTAGTTTGATTCCCGGCTCCTACAAAAGTAGTGATCCACCGGGATATCTAACATCCAGGTAATAACATAGGACAAGGAAAACATAGACATTATTTTTGTACTAGCTTCTTTTGGGCTCCTTATTTTTTTTAAAAAAAAAAGTTACTTAAAAATTTTTTTTAACTTAACTTTGTTTACTCGCTAAAACCTGCCTCAAAACCTGAAGAGAGAAGCCTGCAGGGTAATTGATTGATGAACACAGGCAACCTAAGAGACTCCACAAGGGCCCAGAAGGAAGGCTGATCTTCCTTAGGTTTGTTTGACTGCTTGCTTGTGTGTTTGTTTGTTTGTTTTGTTGGCTTTGTTTCTTGTTTTTCTTTCCTCTTTCTTCCACCCTTCCTTTTTAAAATTAGCTTGTTTTTCATTTGCTGTGCTTCTTCCTTGATTTCCCATTTTCTGTATGTACTGATTTTGTCTACTAACGCTATCTCTTTTCTTTTCTTCCTCTTTCTATCTTCTGCTTTCTGCTGTGGTTCTTACATTCCATCTTTTTTATTAGTCCTCAAATTTACTGGTTTTGATTTCTATCTTGTCTATTCTGTTTTCATTTTTAAAAAATTTCATTAACTTTTTTCTCTCTGTCCTTTCTTTTCTCTTTCTCTCTTTCCTCATCATTCTGGCCTTTTAAATGATTCAATATATTTTTCTCTATTTGGTTTCCCATTTCATTGTATGCACTCTACTTTTTTTATTCCTATTACTCTACACTGCTTACATGAGTTAAATATTCATTTTACTAAGTCTTATACAGCACTTCTTGTATCTTTTATTATTATTACTATTATCCTTTTTCCTTTCTTACCTCTTTCAATTTCTCTGGGCCTAATCTTTTTCCTTCAAGGGAACGTAGAAAACAGCAAGGAAATAGAACAAGAAGGACAAAGTGTCAAAAATAAAACTTAATCCACACACAAAACCAGCAGCTAAACAAAATTCTAGAGCAGAGAGAGAAGCTAATCAATTGAATAAACCCATCAAGATAAATAACCAGAGGGCAACAAAAACTTACAAACCATACTAAGAAACAGGAAGACATGGACCAGTCCAATGAAAATCTAAAAACCAGGAAGAGATGCAGAACATTGAACAACTAATCACAGCAGTCCAAACAAATAACATGGACCAACTTAATGAAGTGAAGGAAGAGATTAAGGATATTAAGAAGACACTGGGAGAACACACTGAAAAAATTGTAAACTTACATAAAAGTTAATGGGTATGATGGTGATGAATGGCAATATCCAAGAAATCCAAACAACACTGGAATCAAATAACAGCAGATTTGAATAGGCAGAAGAAAGAATTAGTGATGTGGAAGACAGTACATCTGAAATCAAACAGATATTAGAACAGATATATAAAAAGGTAAAAAAAATCCAGTGGGGACTTAGGGATTTAAACGACAACACAAAACACACAAACATATGCATCATAGGCATCCCAGAGGGAGAAGAGAAGGGAACGAGAACAGAAAGAGTGTTGATGGAAATAATGGCTGAAAACTTCCCAACCCTATAGAGGGAGATGGGTGTACATGTCCAGGAAGCACAGTGCACCCCAAACAGTGTAAATCCCATCAGGCTTACTGCAAGACATGTACTTGTCAAAATGTCCAATGCTCAAGACAAAGAGAAAATACTCAAGGCAGTGAGAGAAGAGATCCATCACATAAAAGGGAAGCTCAATAAGATTAAGTGCTGATTTCTCATGTCAAACTATGGAGGCAAGAAGACAGTGGTGTGACTGAGTCAAGGTACTCAAAGGAAAAAACTTCCAGCCATGAAATCTCTATCCAGCAAAGCTGGCATTCAAAAATGATGGAGAGTTCAAAATATTCACAGATAAACAGATATTAAGAGAGTACGCCAATAAGAAACCTTCTCTTCAAGAAATACTAAAGGTAGTTCTACAGGTTGAAAGGAAAAAATCAGGAGAGAGAGAGAGTTGCAGGAGAGTGTAAGAACTAATAAAAAGACAAAAAGAGAAATAAAAACAACATATGACATACATAAAACCAAAGAAAATATGGCTGATGTAAGATTTTCCTTGAGAGTATTAACACTGAATGTTAATGAATTAAAATTACCAGTCAAGAGACACAGATTGGCAGAATGGATAAGGAAAAACTGACCCGTCTATATGTTGTCTACAAGAAACCCACCTTAGACCCAGATATACATGGAGGCTGCAAGTGAATGGCTGGAAAACATTTTAAAAGCAAACAACCACCAAAAATGGTCAGGTGTAGATATACTAATATTGGACAAAATAGATTTTAAATGCATTGTAAGTGACAAAGATGGACACTATATATTAGTAAAAGGGGTAATCCTTCAAGAAGAATGAACAATCATAAACATTTATGCACCTAATCAGGGTGCCTCAAAATACATGAGGCAAACACTGGAAAGACAATGTGGAGACATAAATGGCTCTACAGTTAATGTGGGGGACTTTAATATACCATTATCACCATTAGACATAACATCTCACCAGAGAATCAATAAAGAAACAAAGACTCTGAATAATACATTACAGAATCTGTGTCTAATAGATAAATACAGAATGCTACAACCAAATATAGCAGGATATACATTCTTCTCAAGTGCACATGGATCATAATCCAAGATAAACCACATGCTAGGCCACAGAACAACTCTCAATGAATTCAGAAAGATTGAAATTGTGCAAAGTAATTTCTCTGACAACAATGGAATAAAATTGGAAATCACTAAGGGTCAGAGAACCAGATTAGGCACAAAGATACCGAAGTTAAACAACACACTGTTAGACAAACAGTGGGTGAAGGAGGAAATCTCAAAAGAAATCAGTAACTACCTTGAAACGACAGAAAATGACAACACAACGTATCAAAACCTATGGGATGCAGCCAAAGTTGTACTGAGGGGGACATTCATAGCCATAAATGCATATATCATAAAAGAAGAAAGAGCTAAAATAGGAGACTTAACAGCACACCTGGAGGAACTGGAACAACAATAACAAACTAACCCCAAAGGAAGTAGAAGGAAGGAAATAACAAAGATTAAAGCAGAACCAAATGAAATAGAAAATAAGAAAGCATTAGAAAAAATAAAACCAAAAGATGGTTCTTTGAGAAGATCAATAAAGTTGGCAAACCATTAGCCAGACTAACAAAGAAAAACAGAAAGCAGAGGCAAATACACAAAATAAGAAATGAGGAAGGGAATATCATCACTGAACCCACTGAAATAGAGTATCATAAGAAGATATTTTGAAAAATTATATGGCAGCAAGAATGACAATTTAGAGAAAATGGACAAGTTCCTAGAAACTCACAAGCAGCCTACATTGATGAAAGAAGGAATTGATGACCTCAACAGTCCAACTAAAAGTAAAGAGATAGACTCAGTCATCAAAAACCTCTCAACTAAGAAGAGCCCAGGACCAGATGGCTTCCCAAGTGAATTCTACCAAAAATTCCAGAAAGAGGTAATATCAATCCTGCTTAAGCTCTTCAAAAAATAGAAGTAGAAAGAACATTGCCTAACTCATTCTATGATGCCAAAATTACCATAATCCAAAGCCAAACAAAGATGCCACAAGAAAGGAAAATTACAGACCAATCTCTCTAATGAACCTAGACGTGAAATTCCTCAATGAAATACTTGCTAATCGCATTTAACAACATATCAAGCAAATTATACACCATGACCAAGTGGGTTTCATCCTGGGTATGCAAGGATGGTTCAACATAAGAAAATCAATCAATATAAAACACCACATAAACAGACTGAAAGAAAAAATCACATGATCATCTCTATAGATGCAGAAAAAACATTTGACAAAATACAACACTCTATCCTGATAAAAATCCTGTAAAACATAGGAATGGAAGGAAACTTTCTGAACATGATAAAGGGTATATATGAAAAACCCACAGCTAACATCATCTTTTATGGTGAAATACTAAAATCTTTCCCTCCAAGATCGGGAACAAGACAAGGATGCCCACTATCACCATTCCTATTTAACATTGTCTGAGAAGTACTTGCTTGAGCTCTGAGGCAAGAAAAAGATATAAAAGACATCCATATTGGAAAGGAAGAAGTAAATATTTCACTCTTTGCAGACAGCATGATCCTATACATATAAAGCCCTGAGAAATCTACAACAAAGCTTCCAGAACTTATAAAGGAGTTCAGTAACGTCACAGGCTGTAAGAACAATGCTCAAAAATCAGTAGCATTTCTGAACACCAATAATGAGCAATCTGAGGAGAATATAAAGAAAAAATTCCGTTTACAATAGTAACTAAAAGTATCAAATACCTAGGAATACATTTAACTAAAGTTGTAAAGGACTTATATACAGAAAACTACACAACACTTTTAAAAGAAATCAAATAAGACTTAAGTAAATGGAAGAATATCCCCTATTCATGGATAAGAAGACTAAACATCATCAAGATGTATATCCTACCCAATCTATTCTATGGATTTCATGCAATCCCAATAAAAATCAACACTGATTTTTTAAATGAATTATAAAAACTAACTACAAAATTTATTTGGAAGTGTAAAAGCCCCTGAATCGCCAAAGACATATTGAAAAAGAAAAATGAAGTTGGAGGTATCACACTACTTGAATTTAAAACTTACTACAATGCTACAGTGGTCAAAACTGCATGGTATTGGTACAAGGATAAATATACTGACCAATGGAACCGAATTGAGAGTTCTGATATAGATCATCACACATACAGTCTTCTGATATTTGACAAGGCCACCAAGTCCACTCAACTGGGAGAGAATGGCCTCTTCAACAAATGGTGCTTGGAGAACTGGATATCCATATCCAAAAGAATGAGAAAGGAACACCATCTCTTACATTACACAAAAATTAACTCAAGACTGATCAAAGATCTAAATATAAGAACCAAGACCATAAACACCTTGGATGATAATTAGGAAAGCATCTAGAGGACTTTGTAATAGGAAGTGGTTTCATGAACTTCACACACAAAGCATGAGCAGTAAAAGAGCAAATAGATCAATGGGCTGTCCTCAAAATTAAAAACTTCTTCACCTCAAAGGACATTATCAAGAAAGTAAAAAGGCAGTCTACCCAATGGGAGAAAATATTTGGCAACCATAGATCTGATAGGAGCCTAATATCCTGCATATATAAAGAAAACCTACACTTCAAAAACAAAGAGACAACCCATTTAAAAAATCAGCAAGTGACCTGAAATGACACTTCTCCAAGGAAGAAATACAAATGTCTAAAAAGCACATGAAAAGATGCTCAACATTGCTAGCTATTAGGGAATTGCAAATTCAAACTGCAATGAGATACCAATTTACACCCATTAGAATGGTGGCTATTAAAAAACACCAGACTATAAATGTTGGAGAGGATGTGGAGGAATGGGAACCCTCATCCACTGCTGGTGGGATTGTAGAATGGTCCAGCCACTGTGGAGGACAGTTTGGTGGTTCCTCAAAAAACTAACTATTGAACTTCCATATGATTCAGCTATTCCACTGCTGGGTATATATACTGAAGAACTGAAAACAAAGACACGAACAGATATATGCACACCAATGTTCATAGCAGCATTTTTCACTATTGCCAAAAGCTGGAATCAACCCAGGTGCCCATCAACAGATAAATGGATAAACAAAATCTAGTACATACATACAATGGAATATTATTCAGCTGTAAGAAGGAATAAAGTGCTAACACACGGGATAACATGGATGAATCTTGAAGACCTTATGTGGAGTGAAGCAAGCCAGGCATTGAAGAATGAACAGTACATGATGTCTCTGATATGAAGTAAGGAAATTGAGCAGTCTCAGAGAGCTATTGTCTGTAAGATAGGTTTACAAGCAATAGAAACAGTAGAGAAGGTTGTGTGCCATCACCCATATGGATGTAATCTATGGTAAAGTGATAAAGTGTAGTTGCATATTGAAAAGATAGGACAGGAGCGTAGTGATATTATTGGGTTGGTTGGTGCATGGTTGACAAGTGGGTAGACTGGGAAGGGTGGGTCACAAGGTCCAGGATACTGGGTGAAGGGTTGTGAGAGGGACTAGGTGAACACTGGGGATTTGTGGGTATGATGTTGAAAATACAGATGTGGGAATGCTCTTATGGCAATATGACAAGGAAGGGTCATTGGTTTAGGGTGTTGGTTGTGGGTGCGTTCAGGAAAGGGTACACATGGAGAAGGCTTTTAGGGAGTGTTTATTCTGTCATAAAGTGTTGTTTCAGTGGGTGGAGACCCACACAATGAGCTGGAAGCTGTTGGACTCCCATCTTTGGGTGGACTGATTTGTTCAGAAATAGGCAGGAGTCTCTCAAGAACAAGGGCAGTTCCTAATAGGGGAGGACAAACCAGTGTGTCAAGACCTCTTGTTGCATGTAACTGTGAATCTTGTCATCCAATGAGTCAAGTCAGGGGGTCATTGTGGGCCCTGGAGGGATGGGGTGGAGAAATAGAATAGATCAAACAGGGGGTATTTATTTGTCAGTGGAAATGTTCTTCATTACCATACAGCGATGGACACAGGACATGGTAAATTTCATCAAAATTTATAAAAGTGTATGGTCTAAAAGGTAAACAATACTGTAAACCATTGACAATGTTTAATAGTTATGTTTTGCTCTTTGTATATCAGTTATAACAATGCTACCATCCACATATAAAAAGGTATTAATATTGGGGGGGGGAGGAAAGGGGGAGGTATTGGGTATATGAGAGTCTCCTGTGTTCTGTGTGTGACTTTGCTGTGACATAAAACTTCTATAAAAACAAAATGAGGGAAGCGGCTGTGGCTCAATCAGTAGGGCTCCCGTTTACCATATGGGAGGCCCCGGGTTCGGTTCCCGGGGCCTCCTGGTGAAGGCAAGCCCGCCCGCACGGCGTGGTTGGCTGACCCAGCGAGCACAGGCAGCAAGGGGGGGATAAATGAATAAATAAATAAAATCTTTAAAAAAAAAATAAAATAAAATAAAATAAAATCTTATAAAAAAAAAAAAACAAAAAAAAAACAAAATGAAAAGCAGTGAGACACTGGTGAATGAGAGTGGGAAGGTGCCACTGTACAGACTGGACACAAGATATTGCAATGATGATTGGCAAAGATGAAAAATTTTTAAAATATTTTTCATTTTTTAAATATCCCAATCTTTTAATCTTATTTTATTTTTAGTTTTTTTTTAAAAAATTTATGTATTTTATCTCTTACATTTAAACTTATCATTATTATTTCATTTTCCTATTAATTTTATTCAGCTACTGTAATGGCTTCATCTTTGAAGACACTTTGGATCACAGAAGGGCTACAACTGGGAAGGGGGAGGATCATTGGTGTTGGGTGTCAGGGATGGAGGATGCATGGGAGGAAGTTCACCTGAACATAAATATAAGGTATATAAAAATATTCAAATGTTCACAGGGCATTGTCACAGTGGGTGGAGAATCACTCAATGAATGAGAGAATACTGAATTCCCATCCTGGAGAGCTCTCCCACATTATCTAATGGAGCAGTAACAGTCCCCAAGTGCCAGGGCAGTGACTGGTGAAGGAGGATGATCCACTGATGGGCCCTTGATATTGATGACTAGCCTTATGAGTCTTTGCTCTTGAAATTGAAACTTAGCCTATTGTTATGGGGTGCCTAAGGGTTGCCTCCTGAGAGATTCCTTGTTGCTCAAATGTGGCCTGTCTCTAAGCCAAAGTCAGCATATGAATGCATTACCTTCTTCCAAGCGTGGGACATGTCTCCCGGGCATAAGCCTTCCTGGCACCGGAGGGATTGCTTCAAAGCACCAACTGGCAATGCGACTGGAAAAAGATCTTGAATAAAAGGGGGAAAAGGCAAAGGCAAATGGGTTTATACGGCTAAGAGACTTCAAAATGAGTCAGATTTCTTCCTAGAGGTAACACTTATGCATATCTTAGTAGGATCTCATAGAATTCCAAAGTGGATATCTCCCCCAATACTAGGGCTCCTGAGGACTCTGGAGACACCTAGGTCCTATGTCAGGGCAGATAGCTTGGGAGTTTTTGCCTTGTCAGTGGGCCCTACTTGGGACTTTGTGCTCCTGAGAGTGACAGAGTTGGGCTCAACTATGTCTTCCCTGCATATGGCTCATTTGTCCCTTCTATTCAAACCTATACTTGGTGCTGGAGTTTGTAGGTGTACGTCTAGACACTTGAGTCTTTTGACTGTCCATGTACCAGCTGGGCCTGGAACCTCAGTGGAGCAGCAACTCCTACTCTACAGCACATTGGACTCACCCAGGAAAACTGTCGGGGAGATGATGATGGACAACGGCCTCCCAGGGAATGGAGACAGTCTGCAGCTGCAGGTAGGATAGTCCCATCCATCTTCCCCATGGGATATAAGCCCCCTCTCAATTGGAGGCGGAGTGGATATCAGTATCCCAGACTCCTCAGGATGGGGGGAAGAGCCATGGACTAGAGTGGATTTACTAGTATTCTACTATAGACATATTGTGATTCAAGCAATGGAAGAAATTACAACATTGAATTGGAGCCAGGGGCCACTGGAAGTTCTGGGGACATGGAAAAGGAAAAGCAGTTGTAATACAGGGGCTTTTTTGGAACTTGGGAATTGTCCTCAGTGACATTGCAATGGCAGATATAGGCCATTTTATATCATCATATAACATACAGTACTGTGTGAGAGAGAGTGTGGTCTACAATGTGAATTATGGTCCATTCTTAATGGCAAAGCCCCAGGATGTGTTTATCAATTGCAATTAACATGCCACACTAATGAAGGATGTTTATGTGGGAGGTTGTTGGAGTTGTGGCAGGTGGGGTATCTGGGAATCCCTATATTTTTTGTGTAACATTTATGTAATCTAAGTATCTTTAAAAAATTTTTTTAAATGTTCAAATGTTCATGGGGCATTGTCACAGTGGTGGAGAATCACTCAATAAATGAGACTATACTGAATTCACCCTCCAAATACATATATAGATATAGATATAGATATAGATATAGATATAGATATAGATATTCAGATAAAAATGAGAAGACACTCAATATGGTACAGCACAAAAAGCATATAAATGTAAAAGACGCAATAATAGAAGTAAGGGAGAAAAAAGTTATAAGACTTACAAAGACCAAACAGCAAAATGGCATAAGAAAGACCTGTATTTCAGTAGTGACTTTAAATATAAATGGATTAAATTTACCAGTAATAAGGTAGAGATTGTTAGAATGGATTTAAAAAAGCATGACCAACTATTTGTTTTCTGCAAGAGAACCACCTTAAATTCAAAGGTACATGTAGGTTGAGGTTTAAAATATGGAAAAATATTCCATCCAAGTAAGTAATCAAAAGAGAGCTGGGGCTGCTATACCAATATCAGATGAAATAGACTTTAGAGTGGATAGAGTTGATGATGACAAATTATGGTGCATATACCTGGCCTGGCTGGCTAAAAATGTGATTGTGGCTGAAAGGGATAATCTAGGGACATAAATGTCAATTGAAGGAAAGCTAGAGAATAATCTAGGGACTGTATAACATTGTGAACCTGGTGCTGGATGAGGATTGTGGTCAATAGTAGAAATATAAGAATGCCCTTTAATGAACTAGAACAAATTTACATCACTATTATGAGGTGGTAGTAATATGGTAGTGCATGGAAAATACAATGAGAGAATGCTCTCATATTTGTACTGTTAACCACAGTCCATCATCCACCTCATGGTTCACTGTGTTATATGGTCCCATGCCTTGTATAATCCATCCAAAGTGTACGCTCAGTGGCTCCCAGTTTCATCACACCTTTATGCATTCATCACCAAAGTCAATCTTTGAAGGTTTTCCTTAGTCCAGAAGGAAAAATCCCATCATCCCTATTATTGACCCTTAGCATTGATATAGCACCTTCTTTGACATTGATGCAAGAATATTACAATATTGCTGTTAACTATAGTCCATAAGTTACATTAATCGTATTTTCCATGCACTACCATCCTGTCTAGATGTTTCCTCCATTATTGAAAGAGGTATAAAGAGGTGTATTGCCCTCTCCTACTATTAATGTAGAACCATCACTTTCTCCTTTCATATCTGTCAATATTTGCTTCATATATTTTGGGGCTTTGCCATTAGGTGCATATATGATGATGCATATATATTTATAATTGTCATGTCTTCTTGTTGAATTGACCACTTTATCAATATATAGTTGCCTTCTTTGTCCCTCATAACAGATTTTTTTTTACTTAAAGTCTAATTTATCTGATATTAGAATAGCTACCCCAGCTCTCCTTTTGTTGGTATTTGCATGGTATATATATATTTCCCATTCTTTCATTTTTTACCGCTTATGAATTTGAATTTAAAGTGAGGCTCTTAGAATCAGCATGCGTTTGGAACATGCATTTTTATCCATTCTACCAATCTCTACCTTTGGACTGGAGGTTTAATCCATTTAAATTTAAAGTAACTACTGTTAACAAGTGACTTTCATTTGTCGTTTTGTTAAGTGGCCTTGTAAGTCTTATATCTTTTTTGTTCCTCAATTATCCCATTAATTCCTACTTTTTAATTTACTTAACTTTTTATGTCATACAAATTTGAATACTTAATTTCTTTCCATATACATCTTAATATATTTTCTTTGTAATTACTTGGCCTTATATGTAATATACTAAATCTATAACAATCATGTTTGATTTGATACCAACTTAACTTAAATAGTAAATACATACACTATACTCTTCTGCCTCCCCACCTTTTTGTTGTACTTGTGATAAATTATATCTTTATACATTATATTCCAAAACAGCAATTTATCATTACCTTTTATGCATTTTCATTTCAGAACTGTAAGAATTAAAAAAGTGGAGTTACATTCAAGAATACATAGTATCATATTACTGGCATTTTAAAATGCATATGATTACCTTTACTGGAGGTTTTTGTTCCTTATGTTGCTTTGATCCATTGTCTAATGTTCTTCATTTCAGTCTGAAGAACTCCTTTTAGCATTGTTTGTAGTGCAGATCTGGTGATGAAGAAATCCCTCAGCTTTATTTATTTGGGAATGTCTTAATCTCAACCTGAGTTTTTAAACTTTATTTTTAAAGAAGTTTCAGATTACAGAAAAGGTACATAAAAAATATTGGGTAGGGGCCAGATGTGGTTCAAGCAATTGGGCTCCCACCTCCCACATGGGAGGCCCTGGGTTCAGTTCCCTATGCCTCCTAAAGAAGATGAGCAGATGCCACAATGAACAGATGCTGCAATTAGCAGGTGCCACAACCACCAGAAGCCGCAACCAGCAGGCGCCACAACCAACAGATGCCGCAGAAGCCACAACCTGCAGATGCTGCAACCAGCAGGGAGCAGAAGTGGCTCAAGTGATTGGGTACTCGCCTCCCACATGGGAGGTCCTCAGTTTGGTTGCCGGTGCCTCCAAAAGAAGATGAGCAGATGAGCAGACAACGAGCAGACAGATGAGGGAGCCATCTCGGGGGGAATAAAAAATAATAGGGTATTCTCATATACCCCATCCCTCCTTCTCTCACATTTTCCCCCATTAATAACATCTTTCATTAGTATGGTATATTTGTTACAATTTATGAACACATAGTGAAGCACTGATACTAACCATGGTCAATAGACTATATTATGATTTACACTTTGCACTGTTCAATTTTATAGGGTTTGACAAAATTTATAATGGCCTGTATCCATCATTGAAATATGATGCACAATTCCAATGTCCCCCAAATGCCCCAAGTTCCACATATTCTTCCCCTCTCCCATAAGAACCTCTGGTGACTATCCTTATATCAATGTTACAAGTTCTTCCACTACTACAATAATAATAAGTCTACTTTGGTCCATGCTTGCATTCCTCACTTATGTTCCTCAATCTTGAGGATTTGGGGATGGCAATGCCCACTCTGCTTCTTATTGAGAGGAGAATTAGATCCCATAGGGCAGATGGAGGGAACTGCCTTTCTTTCAGTTGTATATACTCTCTGTTTTCTTGGGATGGATGTTGTCCATCATCATCATTTTCTTAGTTGTCCTGGGTGAGTCCAATGATCTAGAGAATAGGTGTTGACTGCAACTTTGTTGAGATTCAGGACTCAAGAGGCATATGAACAAACTGAAAATGTAATTCTTTGGGACATATATTTAATGGGTATAGTGCTAATTTTAGGTTAAATAAAAGAGGAAGAAGAACCATATGTAGGGAAATTATAAATGAGTCTAACTCTGTTACTTTGGGGAAATAGGTTAACATATATTCCAAGGTAATGCCCATCGATGGGGTGCCAATTTTCTGTGGTTGTCTGCCATGCCTATAGTGTCCAGATGTCTCTAGAGCCTTTGGGAGCACCCCTGCTTGAGGCTTTGTTTATTGCAGCGGTCAGTGAGATCCTCTGAGACGTGCATAAATGTAACCTCTGGAATGACCTTCCAACTCACTTTGAAGTCTCTTAGCTGTAATAACTCATTTGTATTTAATATTTTCCCTTTTTGGTCAAGGCCTTTTTCCAAATGCGTCACTAGTTGGCACTTGATAATAGCCCCTTGGTGCCAGGGAAGCCCTTCCCTGGGAGTCATGTCCCATGCCAGGGGGAAGGCAGTGAGCTTATGGGCTAAGTTTGGCTTAGAGAGAGGCCACATTTGAGTAACAGGAGGTTTTCAGGAGGTAACTCTTAGGCTATATATATTACTAGGCTATGTTTCAGTTTTACAAGAATAAGGTTCATAAGTACAAGCATTAATATCAAGGGCCTGGTGTATTGGTCTGTCCTCTTTCATTAGGCATTGCCTATGTACTCTAGAGATTCTTTCCACTCTATTAGGGAATGTAGCAAGACTCCTCAGGAGGTCACCCTCATTTTTGAAAGGAAATAATTTTTTGAAAAGAATTATTTTCTTTCAGCAAAATAAATATTTCATCTCTCTGCTTCTTTCCTCATGGTTTCTTGTGGCATTTAATCTTATTGGGACTCCCTTATACATAACACTGCTTTCCTCTTGAAATTTTTAGAACTCTCTCATTGTTCTTGGAATTTTTTTAAAATAAAATTTTATTGAAGTATGTCATTTATATGTGAACATACATAAACTATAACAGTAGAGTAAAATTTATGAATTTATAAAACAAACATACATATCATCACACAAGGCTCTCATACATCTCCCCACCAACAACACCTTGCATTGTTGTGAAACATTTGTTATAAATTATGAAAGAGCATTGTCAAAATATTACTACTAACTATAGCCCATATCTTACATTTGGTACGTTTTTCCCAAACCCACCCAATTATTTACACCCTATATTAGTATTATTTATTTGTTATCATGCAGGAGAAAACATTCTCATATTTGTCTAGTTAACCAGAGTCCATTACTCACCACTGGATTCCTTTAGTTATACAGTCCCATGCTTTTTACAGTCCATTCAAAGTGTACACTCAGTGGCTCTCATTTTCATCAGAGATTTGTGCTGTCACCATCTCAATCAATTTTAGATCATTTTCATTACCCCAAAAGGAAAAATATCATAAACCCTTATCTATCCTTACTGTTGTCCTTTAGTATTGAAAAACTATCATCTTTCTATTGCTGCAAAATATTATAACTGTTAACTATCATCTGTAAGTTACATTAGTTGCAATTTTCCCATGTGTCACCATATACCTAGCACTCTTGTAAAAGAAGAGCATTCTTAAATTTACACTATTAACCAAAATCTTCATCCATCACTGAAATCACTGTTATACATTATTCTCTACTTTCCTTTCAATTGACATTTACTTCTACATACTACCCTTTTCAGCACAATGAAATTTATAAACCAACAGTGTTAGTTATACTCATTATAATGTGTTACTCTCAACTTTATTCATTTCCACACTTTACAATTAACTTTATTAATAAAGCTACATACATTAAAGTCATTTACTATTCTCAACCCACCTTCTATTTCCTAGTAGATTATATGTTGAGAATTTATTCATTTTTTTTGGCTATTTGTATTTCCTCTTTGGCATTCATTTCTGTGTTTTTACTCGTTGTATTTAGTTCATATTAGTGTGACAATATAATATTTGTCCTTCTGTGTCTGGATTATTTCACTCAACATAATATCCTCCAGGTTCATCCATGTTGTTCTATGCATTCTGATTTTATTTCTTCTTACAGCTGAATAGTTTTCCATTGTTTGTATAAATCACATTTTGGTTAGCCATTCATCAGGTGATGGACGCTTCATCTGGTTCCATATTTTAAGCAATTGGGAATAATGCTGTTATGAATATCTGAGTGTAAATGTCAGTTCTCATCCTTGCTTTCAGGTATTGTGAATATATTGTTAGTAACGGGGCTGCTGGATCAGATGACAGTTCTCTATTCAACTTCTTGAGGTACTGCCAAACTGTCTACCACAGAGGCTGCTCTAATCTACATTCCATCTTACAGTGAAGGAGTGTTCCACTTTCTCCACATCCTTTCTTGTATATGTAGTTTTTTAAAAAAATAATGGCCATTCTATATGGTGTGAAAAAGTATTTCAATGTAGTTTTGATCTGAATTTACCTAAAAGCTAGTTATGTTGAGAATTTATTCATGTTTTTTGGCTATTTGTATTTCCTCTTTGGAGAAATGTCTATTCAAGTCTTTGGCCCATTTTAAAAAATTGGGTTGCTTGTCTTTTTATCATTGAGTTGTATGATCTCTGTATAACATGGATATCAAACCCTTATTAGATATGTAGTTTCTAAACAGTTTCTCCTATTAAGTAGGCTGCCTTTTGACTTTCTTGATAGAGTCTTTTGGAGAACAAAATTGTTAAAGTTTGAGGAGGTCCGATTTATCCTTTTTTTTTTTCTTTCATTGCTTGTGCTTTGGGTGTAAAGTTTAAGAAACTACCACCTACCACAAGATTTTGAAGAGGTTTTACTACATTTTCTTCTAGGAGTTTTATGGTTGCCACTTTTATATTTAGGTTCTTGGTCCATTTTGAGCTAATTTTGGTATAAGGTGTGATCTAGGGGTCCTTTTTCTTTCTTTTGGATATGGATATCCAGATCTCCAAGCACTATTAGTAAAGGAATGTTTAGTCCCAATTGGGTGGGCTTAACAGCCTTGTTAAAAATAACCTGACTGTAAATGAGAGCATCTATATTTGAGTTTTCAATTTTGTTCCATTGGCCAATCTGTCTACCTTTATATCAGCACCATGCTGTTTTTTTTTTTTGTTTTGTTTTGTTTTGTTTTTTTAACCACTGTAGCTGAGTAATATGCTTTAAAGCCAGGAAGTATAAATTCCAAAGTAGGTCCCACTGGCAAGGCAACAAACTCCTGAGCTATCTTTCCTAACTATAGTGTCTGGATGTCTCCAGAGCCCTCAGGGGCCCTGCTACTTGGGGTAGTATTTACTTTGGCAGTCAAAGAGATCCTGCTGAGATGTGCATAAGTGTAACCTCAGAAATGACCTCCCAACTCACTTTGAAGTCTCTTAGCCATATAAACTCATTTGTCTTTACATTTTTCCCCTTTTGGTCAAGGTCGTTTTCCAGTTGCATTGCTAGTGGGTGCTTGGTAGTAATCCCTCGGTGCCAGGGAGTCTCATCCCTGGGAGTCATATCTCATGCTGGGGGGCAGGTAATATAATTATGCTGAGTTCGGCTTAGAAAGAGGCCATATTTGAGCAACAAGGAGGCTCCCAGGAGGCAACTCTTAGGCACCCTATAAAACCAGGCTAACTTTCAATTTCAAGAGTAAAGGTTCTTATGCACAGTCAACAACATCAAGGGCCCATCAATGGACCATCCTCCTTCACTAGTCATTGCCCCTGCTTGGGGGTTTCTTGCTGATCTATTAGAGAATGTGACAGAGATCCCAAGGATGGGAATTTGATATTCCTTCAGTTATTGTGTAAATCTCCACCCACAATGACAATGCCCCATGAACAAATGAACACATTTATATGGCGTATATGTATGCCCAGGTGAGCTTCCTATCATGTATACCCTGTCTCTGACAACCCACAACAATGATTTCCCCTGCCACAGTTGTAACCCTTCTGTTATCCAAAACTTCTTCAGAAATTAAGCCAATAAAATAGCCAAATATGATTAATAAGAAGATGAAATAATAAAGATAGTTTTAAAAATAAGAAATAAAATACAAAAAATTAAAAATAAATAAAAAATGAAAAATTGGGATAATAAAAATAATGGAAAAATATTAACATTTTTTTGACATTTTCCCTTTCATCAGTGTAAGATATGTCATCCTATATGTACAGTAATATTGTCTTCTATTTATTCCCCCAGTGTCTTACCCTTTTTAAAATTTGTTTTTTTTTATTTTGTCCTCAAAAAAGTTTTAGGTTACAGAAAAGTCACGTACCTAATACAGGTGATTCCCATATACCCAACATCCCCACCCCCTTTCCCCCCTTCCTGTATTAATAACATTTTTTATGTGTATGGTACATTTGTTACAACTGATGAACAAATATTGAAACATAGCTATGGCAAATGGTTTACTTTATGGTTACATTTTGGACCATACACTTTTATAAACTTTCATGAAATTCCACATGACCTGTATCCGTCTTAGCAAGATCATGTAGAACACTTCCATCTCCCCCCAAAGGCCCCCCTATCCCATCTATTCTATTCCTCCCTCCCCCTCCCCTCAGGACCCACGGCAATCACCAAGCTTCACTCCTTGAAGGAAAAAAAATCGTTGTTACTTGCAACAATACTGAGGGATTGACACACTGGTCGGCCCCTTATTAGGCACCACCCATACTCTAGAGATACTTCTGCCCCTCTGTTTGAGAATATAATGGGCTTCCCCAGGATGGCAGTCCACCATCTTACCACTCATTTTGTGGGTCTCTATCCACTGATATAACACCCTGTGACAAAATGAACACTCACACACCCCCTAATAGCCTGCCCCAGGTCTACCCTGTCCTGAATGCCCCCCACATCCAACACCCCAAACCAGCAACACTCACTTGCCATATTGCCAAAAAGAGCACTCCTAACATTGTAGTTTCAACCATGTATCCACCAACCCCCAATGTTCTTCTGCTCCCTCCCCCAACTTTCCCCCTATTTCCATGGACAGTCCAACCACCGTTTCCATTCCAGCCTACTGACAAACTAGCACCATCTAACCAAAAAGTATCATTACAGGGGTCGGATGTGGCTCAACTGGTTGGGCGTCTGTCTCCCATATGGAGGGACCCGGGTTCAATCCCCGAGACCTCCCGGTAAAAAACAAAACAAACAAACAAACAAAAAAATAAAATAAAATAAAATAAAATAAATAAAGACCAGGGGTTGGCAAACTTAAAAAAAAAAAAAGTATCATTACACCACCTTCATGCCCCTCCACTGTACAACTACACATTTCCCCCTTACCATAGATTTTGCTCATATGGGCATTGGCTCACAACCTTCTTCTCCCTTTCTATTTCCTGTAAACCTATCTTCCAACCTCTAGCTTTATGAGTCTGTTCAATTTGCTTAATTCATATCATTGAGGTCATGTAATAT